>CM063175.1:38245000-38457500 GCA_031835075.1 Saguinus oedipus | reverse complement strand
CAATTGTTAAAAACAACGTAACTCTCACAATTCTCTCTTTGAAAAAATATACAATTTCCTTCTCCGCTTTGTTGTAAAGTATATAAACCATCAGGATATACTCTCACACCTAAAATGCTAAAATTAAATTTTCACTCAAAAATAGAAATTATAAATACTTATGGTTTCCCAATTGTTAAAAACAAAGTAACTCTCACAATTCTCTGTTAGAAAAAATATAAAATGTCCTTTTCTACTGGGTTTTAAGTATATAAACCATCAAGATGTACTCTCACACGTAAAATGCTAAAATTCAATTTTCACTCATAAATAAATATTATAAATACTTTATGGGTTCCCAGTTGTTAAAAACAGAGTAACTCTCACCATACTCTACTAAAAAAAAATAAAAAATTTCCTTCTCCGCTGTGCTGAAAAGTATATAAACCATCACGATATACTCTCACATGTAAAACGCCAAAATTAAATTTTCACTCAAAAATAAAAAATATAAATACTTTATGGGTTCCCAATTGTTAAAAACAAAGTAACTCTCACCATACTCTCTTTAGAAAAATATAAAATTTCCTTCTCTGCTGTGTTGTAAAGTATATAAACCATCAGGATATACTCTCAAACGTAAAACGCCAAAATTTTATTTTCACTCAAAAATAAATAATATAAATACTTTATGGGTTCCCATTTGTTAAAAACAAAGTAATACCCACAATACTCTCTTAGAAAAAATATAAAATATCCTTCTCCGCTGTGTTGTAAAGTATATAAACCATCAGGATATACTCTCACACCTAAAACGCTAAAATTAAATTTTCACACAACAATGAAAAATATAAATACTTATGGTTTCCCAATTGTTAAAAACAAAGTAACTCTCACAATTCTCTGTTAGAAAAAATATAAAATGTTTTTTCTACTGGGTTTTAAAGTATATAAACCATCAGGATGTACTCTCTCACCTAAACCGCTAAAATTAAATTTTCACTCAAAAATAAGAAATATAAATACTTATGGTTGCCCAGTCGTTAAAAACAAAGTAACTCTCACAATTCTCTGTTGGAAAAAATATAAAAGGTCCTTCTCCACTGTGTTGCAAAGTATATAAACCGTCAGGATGTACTCTCACACCTAAAAAGCTAAAATTAAATTTTCACTCAAAAATAAAAAATATAAATACTTATGGTTTCCCAGTTGTCAAAAACAAAGTAACTCTCACAATTCTCTGTTAGAAAAAATATAAAATGTCCTTTTCTACCGTGTTTTAAAATATATAAACCATCAGGATATACTCTCACACCTAAAACGCTGAAATTAAATTTTCACTCAAAAATAAAAATATAAATACTTATGGTTTCCAAATTGTTAAAAACAAAGTAACTCTCACAATTCTCTCTTTGAAAAAATATAAAATTCCCTTCTATGCTGTGTTGTAAAGTATATAAACCATCAGGATGTACTCTCACACCTAAAACGCTAAAATTAAATTTTCACTCAAAAATAAATAATATAAATACTTATGGTTTCCACATTGTTAAAAACAAAGTAACTCTCACAATTCTCTCTTAGAAAAAATATAAACTCTTTTTTCTAATGTGTTTTAAAGTATATAAACAATCAGAATGTATTCTCACACCTAAAACGCTGAAATTAAATTTTCACTCAAAAATAAAAAATTTAAATACTTACGGTTTCCCAATTGTTAAAAACAATGTAACTCTCACAATTGTCTCATAGAAAAAATATAAAATGTCATTTTGTACTGTGTTTTAAAGTTTATAATCCATCAGGATATACTCTCACACCTAAAAGGCTTAAATTAAATTTTCACTCAAAAATAGAAAATATAAATACTTATGGTTTCCCAATTGTTAAAAACAAAGTAACTCTCACAATTCTATGTTAGAAAAAATATAAAATGTTTTTTTCTACTCTGTTTTAAAGTATATAAACTATCAGGATGTACTCTCACACCTAAAACGCTAAAATTAAATTTCCACTCAAAAATAAAAAAATATAAATACTTATGGTTTCCCAATTGTTAAAAACAAAGTAACTCTCACTATTCTCTGTTAGAAAAAATATATAATGTCCTTTTCTACTGTGTTTTAAAGTATATAAACCATCAGGATGTACTCTCACACCTAAAATGCTAAAATTAAATTTTCACTCAAAAATCAAAAATATAAATACTTATGGTTTCCCAATTTTTATAAACAAAGTAACTCTCACAATTCTCTCTTAGAGAAAATATAAAATTTTTTCTCCACTGTGTTGTAAAGTATATAAACCATCAGGATGTACTCTCACACCTAAAATGCTAAAATTCAATTTTCACTCAAAAATAAAAAATATAAATACTTACGGTTTCCCAGTTGTTAAAAACAAAGTATCTCTCACAATTCTCTGTTAGAAAAAATATAAAATGTCCTTTTCTACTGTGTTTTAAAGTATATAAACCATCAGGATATACTCTCACACCTAAAACGCTAAAATTAAATTTTGACCCAACAATTAAAAAAAAAAATACTTTATGGGTTCCAAATTGTTAAAAACAAAGTAACTGTAGAAATACTCTGTTAGAAAAAATATAAAGTGTTTTTTTCTACTCTGTTGTAAAGTATATAAACCATCAAAATGTACTCTCACACGTAAAATGCTAAAATTCAATTTTCACTCAAAAATAAATAATATATATAATTTATGGGTTCCAGATTGTTAAATAAAATGTAACGCTCCCAATACTCTGTTAGAAAAAATATAAAATGTCATTTTCTACTGTGTTGTAAAGTTTATAAACCATCAGGATATACTCTCACACGTAGAATGCTAAAATTCAATTTTCACTCAAAAATAAATAATATAAATACTTTATGGGTTCCCAAATGTTAAAAACAAAGTAACTCTCACAATACTCTCTTAGAAAAAATATAAAATTTTCTTCTCTGCTGTGTTGTAAAGTATATAATCCCTCAGGATGTACTCTCACACTTAAAACGCTAAAATTCAATTTTCACTCAAAAATAAAAATATAAATACTTTATGGGTTTTCAATTGTTAAAAAAAAGTAACTCTAACAATACTATTTTAGAAAAAATAAAAAATGTCCTTTTCTACAGTCTTGTAAAGTACATAAACCATCAGGATGTACTCTCACACGTAAAATGCTAAAATTAAATTTTGACCCAAAAATAAAAATTATAAATACTTTATGGGTTCCCAATTGTTAAAGAACAAAGTAACTCTCACAATACTCTCTTAGAAAAAATATAAAATTTTTTTTCTGCTGTCTTGTAAAGTATATAAACCATCAGAATATATTCTCACACGTAAAACGCTAAAATTAAATTTTCACTCAAAAATAAAGAATATAAATACTTTATGGGTTCCCAATTGTTAAAAACACAGTAACTCTCACTATACTCTGTTAGAAAAAATATAAAATTTCTTTCTTTGCTGTGTTGTAAAGTATATAAACCATCAGGATGTACTCTCACACGTAAAGTGCTAAAATTATATTTTCACTCAAAAATAAAATATATAAATAATTTATGGGTACCTAATTCTTGAATACAAAGTAACACTCACAATTCTCTTTTAGAAAAAATATTAAATGTCCTTTTTTACTGTGTTGTAATGTATATAAAACATCAAGATGTACTCTCACACGTAAAATGCTAAAATTAAATTTTCACTCAAAAATAAATAATATAAATACTTTATGGGTTCCCAATTGTTTAAAACAAAGTAACTCTCACAATCCTCTGTTAGAAAAAATATAAAATGTCCTTTTCTACTGTGTTGTAAAGTATATAAACCATAAGGATGTACTCTCACACGTAAAATGTTAAATTAAATTTTGACCCAACAATAAAAAATATAAATACTTTATGGGTTTCCAATTGTTAAAAACAAATTAACTCTCACAATACTCTGTTAGAAAACATATAAAATGTCCTTTTGTACTGTCTTGTAAAGTATATAAACCATCAAGATGTACTCTCACACGTCTAATGCTAAAATTCAATTTTCACTCAAAAATAAATAATAAAATAATTTATAGGATCCCTATTGTTAAAAACAAAGTAACTCTAACAATACTCTTTTAGAAAAAATATAAAATGTCCTTTTCTCCTGTGTTGTAAAGTATTTAAACCATCAAGATGTACTCTCAAACGTAAAATGCTAAAATTAAATTTTGACCCAAAAATAAAAATTATAAATACTTTATGGGTTCCCAATTGTTAAAAACAAATAACCCTCACAATACTCTGTAAGAAAAAATATAAAATGTCCTTTTCTACTGTGTTGTAAAGTATATAAATCATCAAGGTGTACTCTCACACGTAAAATGCTAAAATTAAATTTTCACTCAAAAAAAATAATATAAATACTTTATGGGATCCCAGTTGTTAAAAACAAATTAACTCTCACTATACTCTGTTAGAAAAAATAAAAAACATCCTTTTCTATTGTGCTGTAAATGATATAAACCATCAGGATGTACTCTCACACGTAAAATGCTAAAATTATATTTTCACTCAAAAATAAAATATATAAATAATTTATGGGTACCCAATTGTTAAAAACAAAGTAAAGCTCACAATTCTCTTTTAGAAAAAATATAAAATGTCTTTTTCTACTGCATTGTAAAGTATATAAAGCAGCAAGATGTACTCTCACACATAAAATGCTAAAATTAAATTTTCACTCAAAAATAAAGAATATAAATACTTTATGGGTTCCCAATTGTTAAAAACACAGTAACTCTCACTATACTCTGTTAGAAAAAATACAAAATTTCCTTCTTTGCTGTGTTTTAAAGTATATAAACCATCAGGATGTACTCTCACACGTAAAACGCTAAAATTATATTTTCACTAAAAAATAAAATATATAAATAATTTATGGGTACCTAATTCTTGAATACAAAGTAACGCTCACAATTCTCTTTTAGAAAAAATATTAAATGTCCTTTTCTACTGTGTTGTAATGTATATAAAACATCAAGATGTACTCTCACACGTAAAATGCTAAAATTCAATTTTCACTCAAAAATAAATAATATAAATACTTTTTGGGTTCCAAATTGTTAAAAAACAAAGTAACTCTCACAATACTCTGTTAGAAAAAATATAAAATGTCCTTCTCTGCTGTGTTGTAAAGTATATAAACCCTCACGATATACTCTCACACTTAAAATGCTAAAATTAAATTTTCACACAAAAATAAAAAATATAAATACTTTATGGGTTCCCAATTGTTAAAAACAAAGTAACTCTCACAATACTCTGTTAGAAAAAGTATAAAATTTTCTTCTCTGTTGTCTTGTAAAGTATATAAACCATCAGAATGTATTCTCAGACGTAAAACGTTAAATTAAATTTTCACTCAAAAATAAAAAATATAAATACTTTATTGGTTCCCAATTGTTAAAAACAAGTATCTCTCACAATACTCTGTTACAAAAAATGTAAAATGTCCTTTTCTACTGTGTTGTAAACTATATAAGCATAAAGATGTACTCACACACGTAAAATGCTGAAATTCCACTTTCACTCAAAAATAAATAACATAAATACTTTATGGGATCCCAGTTGTTAAAAACAAAGTAACTCTCACAATACTTTGTTAGAAAATATATAAAATGTTCTTTTCTACTGTGTTGTAATGTATATAAACCATCAGGATGTACTCTCACACGTGAAATGCTAAAATTAAATTTTGACCAAAAAATAAAAAATATAAATACTTTATGTCTTCCAAATTGTTAAAAACAAAGTAACTCTCACGTTACTCTGTTAGAAAAAATATAAAATTTCCTTCTCTGCTGTGTTGTAAAGTACATAAACCCTCAGGATATACTCTTACACTTAAAATGCTAAAATTATATTTTCACACAAAAATAAAAAATATAAATACTTTATGGGTTCCCAATTGTTAAAAACAAAGTACCTCTCACAATACTCTTTTAAAATAAATATAAAATGTCTTTTTCTACTGTCTTGTAAAGTATATAAATCATCAAGATGTACTCTCAGACATAAAATGCTGAAATTCAACTTTCACTCAAAAATAAGTAACATAAATACTTTATGGGACACCAATTGTTAAAAACAAAGTAACTCTCACAATACTTTGTTAGAAAAAATATAAAATATTCTTTTCTACTGTGTTATAAAATATATAAACCATCAGCATGTACTCTCACACGTAAAATGCTAAAATTAAATTTTGACAAAAAAATAAATAATATAAATACTTTATGGGATCCCAATTCTTAAAAACAAAGTAACTCTCACAATACTTTGTTAGAAAAAAATATAAAATGTCCTTTTCTACTGTGTTGTAAAGTATATAAACCATCAGGATGTACTCTCACACGTAAAATCCTAAAATTAAATTTTGACCCAAAAATAAATAATATAAATACTTTATGGGTTCCCAATTGTTAAAAACAAAGTAACTCTCACAATACTCTGTTAGAAAAAATATAAAACTTTTTTCTCTGCTGTGTTGCAAAGTATGTAAACCATCAGGATATACTCTCACACGTAAAAGGCTAAAATTAAATTTTCACTCAAAAATAAAAAATATAAATTGTTTATGGGTTCCCAATAGTTAAAAACGAAGTAACTCTCACAATACTCTCTTACGAAAAATTAAAAATGTCCTGTTCTAATGTGTTGTAAAGTATATAAACCATCAGGATGTACTCTCACACGTTAAATGTTAAATTATATTTTCACTCAAAAATAAAATACATAAATAATTTATTGGTTCCCAATTTTTGAAAACAAAGTAACGCTCACAATTCTCTTTTAGAAAAAATATAAAATGTCCTTTTCTACTGTGTTGTAAAGTATATAAAGCATCAAGATGTACTCTCACACGTAAAATGCTAAAATTCAATTTTCACTCAAATTAAATAATATAAATACTTTATGGGATCCCAATTCTTAAAAACAAAGAAACTCTCACAATACTCTGTTAGAGAAAATATAAAATATTTTTTTCTACTCTGTTGTAAAGTATATAAACCATCAGGATGTACTCTCACCCGTAAAATGCTAAAATTAAATTTTGACCCAAAAATAAAAAATATAAAAATTTTATGGGTTCCAAATTGTTAAAAACAAACTAACTCTCAAAATACGCTGTTAGAAAAAATATAAAATGTCCTTTTCTACTGTGTTGTAAAGTATATAAACCATCAAGATTCACTCTCACACGTAAAATGCTAAAATTCAATTTTCACTCAAAAGAAAATAATATAAATACTTTATGGGTTCCCAATTGTTAAAAACAAAGTAACTCTCACAATACTCTGTTTGAAAATACATAAAATGTCCTTTTCTACTGTGTTGTAATGTATATAAACCATCAGGATGTACTCTCACACGTAAAAGTCTAAAATTAAATTTTGACCCAAAAATAAAAAATATAAATATTTTATGGGTTCCAAATTGTTAAAAACAAAGTATCTCTCACAATACTCTGTTAGAAAAAATATAAAATGTCCTTTTGTATTGTGTTGTAAAGTATATAAACCATCACGATATACTCTCACACGTAAAATGCTAAAATTAAATTTTCACACAAAAATAAAAAATATAAATGCTTTATGGGTTTCCAATTGTTAAAAACAAAGTAACTCTCACAATCCTCTGTTAGAAAAAATATAAAATGTCCTTTTCTACTGTGTTGTAAAGTATATAAACCATCAAGATGTACTTTCACACGTAAAATGCTAAAATTCAATTTTCACTCAAAAATTAAAAATATAAATATTTTATAAGATCCCAATTGTTAAAAACAAAGTAACTCTCACAATACTCTGTTAGAAAAAATATAAAATGTCATTTTCTACTGTGTTTTAAAGTATATAAACCATCAGGATGTACTCTCACATGTAAAATGCTAAAATTATATTTTGACCCAAAAATAAACTATATAAATACTTTATGGGTTCCCAATTGTTAAAAACAAAGTAACTCTCACAATACTCTGTTAGAAAAAATATAAAATTTTCTTCTCTGCTGTCTTGTAAATTATATAAACCATCAGAATGTATTCTCACACTTAAAACGCTAAAATTAAATTTTCACTCAAAAATAAAAAGTATAAATACTTTATGGGTTCCCAATTGTTAAAAACAATGTAACTCTCACAATACTCTGTTAAAATAAATATAAAATGTCTTTTTCTACTGTGTTGTAAAGTATGTAAAGCATAAAGATGTACTCTCACACATAAAATGCTGAAATTCAACTTTCACTCAGAAATAAGTAACATAAATAATTTATGGGATACCAATTGTTAAAAACAAAATAACTTTCGAAATAGTTTGTTAGAAAAAATATAAAATATTCTTTTCTACTGTGTTGTAAAGTATGTAAACCATCAGCTTGTACTCTCACACGTAAAATGCTAAAATTTAATATTGACCCAAAAATAAAAAATATAAATACCTTATGGGTTTCAAATTGTTAAAAACAAAGTAGCGCGCACAATACATTTTTAGAAAAAGTATATAATGTCCTATTCTACTGTGCTGTAAAGTATATAAACCATCAAGATGTACTCTCACACGTAAAATGCTAAAATTCTATTTTCACTCAAAAATAAATAATATAAATACTTTATGAGATCCCAATTGTTAAAAACAAAGTAACTCTCACAATACTCTGTTAGAAAAAATATAAAACGTCCTTTTCTACTGTGTTGTAAAGTATATAAACCATCAAGATGTACTCTCACATGTAAAATGCTAAAATTAAATTTTTACCCAAAAATAAAAAATATAAATACTTTATGGGTTTCAAATTGTTAAAAACAAATTAACTCTCACAATACTCTGTTAGAAAAAATATACAATGTCCTTTTCAACTGTGTTGTAAAGTATATAACCATCAAGATGTACTTTCACACGTAAAATGCTAAAATTAAATTTTGACTTAAAAATAAATAATATAAATACTTTATGGGTTTTCAGTTGTTAAAAACAAAGTAACTCTCACAATACTATGTTAGAAAAAATATAAAATGTCTTTTTCAACTGTGTTGTAATGTATATAAACCATCAAGATGTACTCTTACACGGAAAATGCTAAAATTCAATTTTCACTCAAAAATAAATAATATAAATACTTTATTGCTTTCCAGTTGTTAAAAACAAAGTTACTCTCACAATACTCTGTTAGAAAAAATATAAAATGTCCTTTTCTTTTTTTTTTCCACCGGAGCAAAAACTGTATTTACAAACACGGGGTTATACAAGGATTTAAAAAGGCGGAGCGAGGAAACGGCGGTCAAGACGGGTCACAGCGCTGGCCGGCGGCGAGACCCGGGATGTCCGCCTTCAGGAAGGACTCCATCTGTTTTCCCGTTATGCCCTCCACGCGTTCCAGATCCTCCACCTGGCTGAAGGGGCCGTGGAGCTCCCGCCAGCCCACGATGAGCTGGGCCTTCTTCGGGCCAATGCGCTGAAGACTGCGGAGATCCCGGGCTGAGCCTTCGTTTAGCAGATCCAGTAATTTTTTGCGCCCATGAGCCAAAAGCTCCGGGCTGATCTGCAGCTCCCAGCAGTCCTCTGCCTTCTCAGGTTCTGGGGCATCCAGGGACTCCAGCTTTCTCTTCCGGCCTTTATTCTTCAGGATATGGATCTCGGCATTTGGGGATGCTGCCTGCTCCTGAATTAGCTGTAGGGGCATCACCACAGCCTTTTTCAGGGGCTTTGCCACTGTGACTGTGCGATGCGAAAGGGGCCGGAGCATTGTGGGATAATGGTTCTCCTTTTCCTTTGAGTCTTCAGCCTTTTGGGCCAACATCTTGGCCTCCAGTTCTTTTGGCTTCATCTTAAGCCTCTCAATCTCCAAGTCCTTCTCTTCCACTGTCTTCATGAGCACCATCCGCTCTTGCTTTGTTGTACTCAACAGAGGGGCTCCCTGGCTCCCTTGGGAGGCCAGCAGACGGTCCAAGCTCAGGAGGCGCTCCAGCATGGCTGGGTCCATGCTGCCTAGCTTCTGTAGGGGGCTGGGTTTCTGTGAGGCAGAGGCTGGAGCTGCCATGGGCTCGGGGCTCCCAATCTCCTCCTCCTCAGGGCCTCGGGCTCTCTTTGCCTCTGGTGGACCAAGGAATTCTTTCTGAGACAGCTTAACAGGTGCCAAGACGGGAGGCTGCAGGCTTTCATGGGTAAAAGGCCGGTTGATCACTCCTTAGACCTGGCAGCAAAGTTGAGTGCGGAGACTGTGTCTAGGTAGAAGCGTCTCTCAGGGGCAATGTTGGCAATAAGGATGCTGTGAGCTGAGCCACCCAGAGAGTCCTGCAGTAGGCGAGTGAGCTGTCTCGGTAAGGTACACGAGGAAGGCCCTGATTCAGTGCATCCACCACCTTGCCCAGGACAAACAAGGAGGTGTTGATGGCTCCGCTCTCTTTTAGCCGAAGGCCCTTGTTGCCTGTGCGACGGTTGTCCTCTGACCCAGCCAAGTCAATCAGGTAGAGTTTTCCCTCTCGCTGGCGAAATGGGGTCAAACGTTCCCGCTGGTCCACCTTGACCAGGAGCACAGCATGACTGCGGGAGGAGCGCTGGCTGAGCCGGGTGGCACCTACAGTCCGGTTTCGACTGGCTGCCAGCAAGTGCCGCTCAAAATCAGCAAAGCTAGTGATGGGCTTCTGCGTGAGGCCCGGAATCAGGATGTTCCCCCGGCAGTCTTCTCGGATCACCAGGTCTCCTGATGCAGGGTCCAGGAGGTCTAATACCTTCTCCTGGTAGATCTCTAAGTAGGACGTGGTGACAGAGAGGGCCCATGGCCGGCCCTCGGTGCCCTCCTCCCTTGTGAGCTGCAGGAGGTCCTTGAGAGCCCGTGGGATCACCCCAGGTTGCTCCGGGCTGCCCAGCATTGTGTGTGTCTTCCCAGCTCCTGTGGGTCCATAGGCAAGCACGCTGGCATTCTGCCCTTCTAGCAAGTGCCTTAGGGTGGGCTGCACTGAACCTGTGTAGATGTCCTGCTGAGTACTCCTCTCCCCATAGAAGGCATCAAACTGGTATTTGAGAGTCTCCTGGTGGTTCCTCCAGTTAGCAATCTCTAGAGAGCAGCTGTCCATGCCCCGCACACAGGGGGGATCGCTTGTTCCAGCTGTTGTATCCACAAATGGCCGCAGTCGCACAGCCACCCTTACGCGAGCTGGAGGTGGGCGACGACTAGCTCCTATCTTGCTTGGCCGACAGCGACCAGCTCCTGAGGTCGCCCTCGCTGCCGCCATCTCGTGTCGCCTCTGAAGCGTCGAGACCCCTGTGGCCATTCCAAGCCTAAAATGTCCTTTTCTACTGTGTTGTAAAGTACATAAACCATCAAGATATACTCTTACACGTAAAATGCTAAAATTCCATTTTCACTCAAAAATAAATAATATAAATACTTGATTGGTTCCCAATTGTTAAAAACAAAGTAACTCCAACAATACTCTGTAAGAAAAAGTATATAATTTCCTTCTCTGCTGTGTTGTAAAGTATATAAACCTTCAGGATGTACTCTAACACGTAAAACGCTAAATTTAAATTTTAACTCAAAAATAAAAAATATAAATACTTTATGGGTTCCCAACTGTTAAAAACAAAGTAACTCTCACAATACTCTGTTAGAAAAAATATAAAATGTCATTTTCTACTGTGTTGTAAAGTATATAAAGCATCAAGATGTATTCTCACAGGTAAAATGCTAAAATTCAATTTTCACTCAAAAATAAATAATATAAATACTTTATGGGATCCCAATTGTTAAAAACAAAGTAACTCTCACAATACTGTGTTAGAAAAAATATAAAATGTCCTTTTCTACTGTGTTGTAAAGTATATAAACCATCAGGATGTACTCTCACATGTAAAATGCTAAAATTAAATTTTGACCCAAAAATAAATAATATAAATACTTCATGGGTTCCCAATTGTTGAAAAAAAGTAACTCTCACAATACTCTGTTAGAAAAAATATAAAAGTTTTTTCTCTGCTGTGTTGTAAAGTATGTAAACCATCAGGATATACTCTCACACGTAAAACGATAAAATTAAATTTTCACTCAAAAATAAAAAATACAAATTGTTTATGGGTTCCCAATAGTCAAAAACGAAGTAACTCTCACAATACTCTCTTACAAAAAATTAAAAATGTCCTGTTCTAACGTGTTGTAAAGTATATAAACCATCAGGATGTACTCTCACACGTAAAATGTTAAATTATATTTTCACTCAAAAATAAAACACATAAATAGTTTATGGGTTCCCAATTGTTGAAAACAAAGTAACGCTCACAATTCTCTTTTAGGAAAAATAGAAAATGTCCTTTTCTACTGTGTTGTAAAGTATATAAAGCATCAAAATGTACTCTCACACGTAAAATGCTAAAATTCAATTTTCACTCAAAAATAAATAATATAAATACTTTATGTGATCCCAATGGTTAAAAACAAAGTAACTCTCACAATACTCTGTTAGAGAAAATGTAAAATGTCCTTTTCTACTGTGTTTAAAGTACATAAGCCATCAGGAATTACTCCCAAAATAAAATGCTAAAATTCAATTATCACTCAAAAATAAATAATATAAATACTTTATGGATTCCCAATTGTTAAAAACAAAGTAACTCTCAGAATACTCTGTTAGAAAAAATACAATATATCCTTTTCTTCTGTGTTGTAATGTATACAAACCATCAGGATATACTCTCACACATTAAAGTCTAAAATTAAATTTTCAGTCAAAAATAAGTAATATAAATACTTTATGGGTCCCAATTGTTAAAAACAAAGCAACTCTCACAATACTCTGTTAGAACAAATACAAAATGTTTTTTTCTACTGTGTTGTAATGTATATAAACCATCATAATATACTCTCACACGTAAAATGCTAAAATTACATTTTCATTCTAAAATAAATAATATAAATGCTTTATGGGTTCTTAATTGTTAAAAACATAGTAACTCTCACAACACTCTGTTAGAAAAAATATACAATGTCCTCTTCTACTGTGTTTAAAGTACATAAACCATCAGGAATTACTCCCAAAATAAAATGCTAAAATTCAATTATCACTCGAAAATAAAATATGTAAATACCCTATGGGTTCCTTACTGTACAAAATGAAATATCTCTCATTATAATCTGTTATAAAAATTATAAAATATATCTTTCCACTGTCTTTTAATGTATATAAACCATCAGGATATACTCTCACACTTAAAATGCTATTCAATTTTCACTGAAAAACAAGAAATATAAATCTCCTATGGGTTGTACATTGTACAATACAGTATAGCTCTCAAAATACTCTGTTTAAAAAAAATACAATTTTCTTTTCTACTCTGTTTTAAAGTATATAAACCACCAGCATCTACTCTCACATGTAAAATACTAAAATTCAATTTTTACTAGAAAATAAAAATAGAAATACCTTATGGGTACCCCAGTGTACAACACAAAATATCTCTCAAAATACTCTGTTAGAGGAAATAAACAATGTCCTTTTCTACTCTGTTTTAAAGTATATAAAAAATTAGGATATACTCTCACACGTTAAATACTAAAAATTCAATGTTTACCCGGAAATAAAACACATAAATATTCTACAGGTTCCCCAGTGTACAGAACAAAATAACTCTAAAAATACTCTGTTAGAAAATATATTCGATTTCCTGTACATGTGTACATGTGTTCATGTGTACATCTTTACATGTGTACATGATGTAATGTGTGCATATCATAACAATAAATGTAAATCTATATCTTTGCAGTATGTACATTTATATTGATATTATGTATTACATGTGTATTGTGATTATCTATGCTGTTGTGGTTATATGAAGTCATGTGATACAATAAATTTACGTATTGTATACATTATGTACTCACCTTTTGTTTACATATTACATACATATAAATCTACTTATTGTGTATTTTATATACATTTTTTGTTCATCCGTATGATATACACATATGTACATCACAGTAAATGTCCATATGGTACATATTCTGTACATTGATTTTAATATCTTAATAAGTGTACACATTATGAGTATATTTTGGGATATGATTTTTAGCATATAAGATAACAATTACTTCCAATATCAAGGTGGGTATACACGCATGTGTGTCCATTTTCTGATATTATCTATTGTATACTAAGTAGGTATTACTCTCATTGTGAAAGCAAGTCTACACTCTGTGATTGTTGCAATATCACAGGCAAAGTACAGCGGTTCTGTGATGTGGTTCCTAATATCCTGGGGCCAAAGATTCTTACACACTGAATATCACAGGAAGTGTACCTCACCACTGTAGTATTGTTTCCAATATTCAAAAACGGACAAATTATTACTCCAAATATCTCAGAACACACACAAGACCCCCGTGGTATTGTTCCTCATAACTAAAAGAATTACAGATGACATTACTCACGATGTGATTTGGGCTGTACGCCGGACCTGTGATACTGGTCCTAATATCCAGAGAAGGAGAGGAGAATGTTGCTGCCCATAGGGAAATACTCTGAATACGGCAAGAGGTGTACACCACGCTCTGATATGGTCACTAATGTAAACAAGAAAACAATTCCATTGAAGTAAACATTGCAAGGGGTGAAATTTCCCTATGCTTTCTATTCTAATGTCAAGAGGTTTGAGGATGACATTTTTTTCAATTTGGCAGTGGTGTAACTCGAGCTATTGCCTAATACATATAAAACCAGAATAACATTATTATTTCCGTATGATATGGTTGCCAGTAACATATTACACCACATTTTCAAAATTGCCTGGCTCAAGCATCTGAGGGTAGAGCCCTTTAGTGAGGGTGTCCCTAAGAAGCCAAGGTGGTCCTGGGGACTGCTATGGGCCCTGAAGTGGGGGCAGTGGGCACTGCACCCTAGCAAGGGAGTCCCTAAACAGCCATGGTGCACCTCGGGGCTTCTACAGGCACTCTGGTGGGGGCTGTGTGCAAAGCCACCTAGCCAGAAAATCCCTAAGCAGCCAGGGTAGACCTGAGGGCTGCTACAGGTCCTCTGGCAAGAGCTGTGGGCACAGCCCACTAGCCAGGGTGTCCCTAAGCAGCCAGGGTGGGCCTGAAAGCTGCTACGGGACCTCTGGCGGGCTCTGTGGTTACAGCTCCGTAGCCAGGAAATTCCTAAGAAGCCAGGGTGGGCCTGAAAGCTTTTATGAGCCCTCTGGCCAAGGCTTCCAGCAGATCCCCCTAGCCAGGGGGTCTATAAGCAGCCAGGGTTGACATGGGGCTGCTCCAGTGTGTGCTGTGAAAATAGCGTGCTGTGCATGGGTACGTAGTTTGCACCTATTTCTACCTGTGTTCATAGTTTAATTACTGGGCACATATTTGTATATGTTTACATATGGTGTTATCACAATAAATATATGTGTACATAATATGTACACAATACATATGTACCTAATGCATACATAATGTGCACAACATGTACTTTGGGTAATATTACTATATATATATATATATATATATATATATATATATATATATATTACTGTGATTATATATCTTATCGAGATTTTATATTTTTTCACTGATATTTTAAGGAATATGCATAGTGTGCACATTTACCTATGCATTGTGTACACATTATAGAAATATATAGGTACATATTTTACAGATTATGTACATTTTTTGTACAGGTGCATTGTGTACACCTATGTACAGCAGAGGACATGTACAGATTGTGCCTATTTAATACATTTATTGCAATATGACAATAAATGTACACACTATGACTACATTCTGGGGTATTACATTTAGCCTATTAGATAGAAATTTCTCTGGTTACCAAAGTGGGTATACACCCATTTCTGTACATAGCAGATACCTGTACATATTTTGCATTTCATGTATTTGTGTACAGAAGCTACATATCTAGATTATATGTACATATGTGTAGTGTAAATATGTACATACTGTACACAGTTATGTACACGTGTATATATTGCACATCTGTACATGTGTACATGATGTAATGTGTGCCTATCGTAATATAACAATGTAAATCTATATGTGTGCAGTATGTACATTTATATTGATATTATGTATTACATGTGTATTGTGATTATGCTGTTGTGATTATATAGTCATGTGATACAATAAATTTACATATTGTATAAATTATGTACACACCTATTGTGTACACATTATTTACATATAAGCGTACATATTGTATAGATTATGTACATTTTTTGTATATCTGTATGGTGTACACATATGTACATCACAGTAAATGTCCATATGCTACATATTCTGTACATTGATTTTAATATTCCAATAAGTGTACACATGAGGAGTATATTCTGGGACATGATTTTTAGTATATAAGATAACAATTACTTTTAATATCAAAGTAGGTATACATGCATGTGTGTCCATTTTGTGATATTATCCATTGTATCCTAAGTAGGTATTACTCTCATTGTGAAAGCAAGTGTACACTCTGTGATTGTTCCAATATCACAGCAAAGTACAACGGTTCTGTGATGTGGTTCCTAATGTCCTGGGGACAGAGGATGATTATACACTGAATATCACAGTAAGTGCACATCACCACTGTATTATTGTTTTCAATATCCAAAAAGGGGGAGAGTATTACTCCAAATATCTCAGAATGCACACAATTCCCCCATAATATTGTTCTCATAACTAAAAGAATTAAAGATGACATTAATCACGATGTGATTTGGGCTGTACGCCGGTCCCGTGATACTGATCCTAATATCCAGAGAAGGAGAGAAGATTGTTGCTGCCCATAGGGAAATACTCTGAATATGGAAAGAGGTGTACACCATGCTCTGATATGGTCACTAATGTACACAAGAAAACAATTATTTTGAAGTAAACGTTGCAAAGGGTGAAACTTAACTATGCTTTTAATTCTAATGTCAAAAGGCATGAGGATGACATGTTTGTCAATATGGCAGAGGTGTAACTAGAGCTATTGCCTAATATATATAAAACCAGAATAACATTATCATTTCTGTATGTTATAGTTGCCCGTAACATATTACACCACATTTTCAAAACAGCCTGGCCCCAGCAGCTGTGGCCTGAGACCCAAAGTGAGGGTTTCTCTAAGCAGCCAGTGTGGGCCTGGGGACTGCTATGGGCCCTGTAGTGGGGGATGTGGGTACAGGCCCCTAGCCAGGGGTTCTATAAGCAGCCAGGGTAGGCCTGAAAGTTGCCACAGGACTTCTGGTGGGCTCTGTGGTGACAGCTCCCTAGCCAGGGAATTCCTAAGCAGCCAGGTATATGCATAGTGTACACATTATGTACCTATGCATTGTGTACACATTATAGAAATATACAGGTACATATTTTACAGATTATGTACAATTTTTGTACATGTGCATTGTGTACACCTATGTACAGAAGAGTACATGTACAGATTGTGCCTATTTAATATATTTATTGCAATATGACAATAAACGTACACACTATGACTACATTCTGTGATATTATATTTAGCATATTAGATAGAAATTTCTCCGGTTACCAAAGTGGGTATATACCCATTTATGTACATATCATATGCATTTACATATTCTGCATATTATGTATTTGTGTACAGAAGGTACATATCTATATATGTACACGTGTAGTGTACATATGTACATACTGTGCAGTTATGTACACGTGTATATATTGCACATTTGTACCTGTGTACATGATGTACATGTGTGCATATCTTAATATCACAATAAGTGTAAATCTATGCATGTGCAGTATGTACATTTATATTGATATTATGTATTTCATGTGTATTGTGATTATCTATGCTGTTGTGATTATCTGAAGTCATGTGATATAAATTTACATATTGTATAAATTATATACACACCTATTGTGTACATATTACATACATATAAATGTACATATTGTATAGATTATGTACTTTTTTGTACATCTGTATGGTGTACACATATGTACATCACAGTAAATGTCCATATGGTACATATTCTGTACATTGATTTTAATAAACCAATAAGTGTACACATTATGAGTATATTCTGGGATATGATTTTTAGTATATAAGATAATTATTTCCAATATCAAAGTGGGTATACACGCATGTGTGTCCATTTTGTGATATTATCCATTGTATCCTTAGTAGGTATTACTCTCATTGTGAAAGCAAGTGTACACTCTGTGATTGTTCCAATATCACAAGCAAAGTACAACGGTTCTGTGATGTGGTTCCTAATATTCTGGGGACAAAGGATCATTATACACTGAATATCACAGGAAGTGTACATCACCACTTTAGTATTGTTTCCAATATCCAAAAAGGGGGAGAATATTACTCCAAATATCTCAGAATGCACACAATTCCCCCATTATATTGTTCTCATAACTAAAAGAATTAAAGATGACATTACTTACGATGTGACTTGGGCTGTACGCTGGTCCTGTGATACTGTTCCTAATATCCAGAGAAGGAGAGGAGATTGTTGCTGCCCATAGGGAAATACTCTGAATATGGGAAGAGGTGTACACCATGCTCTGATATGGTCAGTAATGTAAACAAGAAAACAATTATATTGAAGTAAACATTGCAAAGGGCGAAATTTAACTATGCTTTCAATTCTAATGTCAAAAGGCATTAGGATGACATGTTTGTCAATGTGGCAGAGGTGTAACTAGACCTATTGCATAATATATATAAAACCATAATAACATAATCATTTCCATATGATATGGTTGCCAGTAACATATTACACCACATTTTAAAAATAGCTGGGCCACAGCAGCTGTGGGCAGAGGCCCAAAGTGAGGGTGTCCCTAAGCAGCCAAGGTGGGCCTGGGGACTGCTATGGGCCCTGCAGTGGGGGCTGTGGGCACAGCCCCCTAGCCAGGGGGTTTTTAAGCAGCCAGGGTGGTCCTGGAAGCTTCTATGGGACTTCTGGTGGGCTCTGTGGTTACAGCTCCCTAGCCAGGGAATTCCTAAGCAGACAGGTATATGCATAGTATACACATTATGTACTGATGCATTGTGAACACAATATAGAAATATACAGGTACATATTTTACAGATTATGTACATTTTTTGTACACATGCATTTTGTATACCTATGTACAGCAGAGTACATATACAGATTGTTCCTATTTAACACATTTATTGCATTATAACAATAAATGTATACTCTATGACTACATTCTGTGATATTATATTTAGCATATTAGATAGAAATGTCTCCGGTTACCAAAGTGGGTACACAACCATTTCTGTACATAGCATATATGTGTACATATTCTGCATGTTATGTATTCGTGTACAGAAGGTACATATGTACATTATATGTACATATGTGTAGTGTACATATGTACATACTGTGCACAGTTATGTACACGGGTATATATTGAGCATTTGTGCATGTGTACATGATGTGCATGTTTGCATATTGTAATATCACAATAAATGTAAATCTATACCTATGCAGTATGTACATTTATATTGATATTATGCATTACTTGTGTATTGTGATTATCTATGCTGTTGTGGTTATATGAAGTCACGTGATATAAATTTACATGTCATATAAATTATGTACATACCTATTGTGTACATTACATACATATGAATGTACATATTGTATAGATTACATATATTTTAAGTTAATCTGAATTGTGTTCACATACGTACATCACAGTAAATATACATATGGTACATATTCTGTACATTGATTTTAATATCCCAATAAGAGTACACATTATGAGTATAATCTGGGATATGATTTTTAGTATATAACAATTATTTCAATGCTTTTAATTCTAATGTCAAGCACCATGAGGATAAGATTTTTGTCAATATGGCAGTTGTGTAACTACAGCTATTGCCTAATATATATAAAATTAGAATACCATTATCATTTCCATATGACATATTTGCCAGTATCATATTACACCACATTTTCAAAATAGCTGGGCCCCAGTAGCTGTGGGCAGAACCCCCTAGCGACTGGGTCCCTGAGCAACCAAGGTGGGCCTAGGGGCTGCTATGGGACCTCTAGTGGGAGCTCTCGGCACAGCACCCTAGTCAGGGTGTCTCTAAGCATCCAGGGTGGTCCAGGGGGCTGCCAGGAGCCTTCTGGTGGGAGCTGTGGGCAAAGCCACCTAGCCAGGGATTCTTAAGCAGCCACAGTGGGCCTCTGGACTGCTATGGGCCCTCCAGCAAGAGCTGTGGACCCAGCCTTTTAGCCAGGGTTTTTCTAAGCAACTGGGGTGGGCCTGGGGTTGCTACAGAAACTCTGGCAGAGGCTATGTACACAGCTCTCTAGCCAGGGGATCCCTAAACATCCAGGGTGGGCCTGAGCACTTTTACAAGTCCTCTGCCGAAGTTTTGGGCACAGACACATAGCCAGGTTTTTTAAGCAGCCAAAGTGGGTGTGGGTGCTGCTACAAGGTGGGCTGTGGTAATAGTGTGCTGTGCATAGGTACATAGTTTGCCCCTATTTCTACATGTGTACATAGTTTAAACAGTGGGCACACTTTCCTATAAGTGTACATATGATGTTATCATGATAAATATATATGTTCATAATAGGTGCACAATACTTATGTACCTAATACGTGCCTAATGTGCACAATACGTACTTTATGGTGATATTACAAGATATATATATATACACATATATATTATTATTATTATATATCTTATCGTGATTATGTATATTTTATTACTGATATTTAAAGAATGTGCATAGTGTACACTTCATGTACCTCTGCATTGTGAATACATTATAGAAATATATAGGTACATATTTTACAGATTATGATGTTTTCTTCATGTGCACTGTTTACACATCTGTACAACAGAGCACATGTACAGATTGTGCCTATTTAATACATTTACTGCAATATGATAATAAATGCTCACACTATGACTACATTCTTGGATATTATATTTAGTATATTAGATAGAAAATTCTTCGGTTACAAAAATGGGTATACACCCATGTGTGTACATAATATATGTGTGTTCATATTGTGCATATTATGTAATTGTGTACAGAAAGTACATATTTAGATTATATGTACATATGTGTACATAGTGTACATATATACATGTGTACATAGTGTACATATGTACATACTATGCAGACTTATGTACAGGTGTAGATATTGCACATTTTCACGTATGTACATAAGGTACATGTGTGCATGTGTACATGATGTACCTGTGTACATATAATATCAAAATAAATGTATATGTATATAATCTGTGCAATATGCACATTTATATTGATATTATGTATTACATGTGTCTTGTGATTATATATGCTGTTGTGATTATATGATGTTATTGTGATATTACAAGTAATTTACATATTGTACCCATTATCTACATGCCTATTGTGTACACATTATGTACATATAAATTTACATATTGTACAGATTATGTACATATTTTTACATCTGTATTGTGTACACATATGTACATCACAGTCAATGTACATATGCTACATATTCTGTACATTGATTGTAATATCCCAATAAGTGTACACATTATGAGTATATTTTGGGATATGATTTTTGGCATATAAGATAATTATTTCCAATATCAAAGTGGGTATACACGCATGTGTGTCCATTTTGTGATATTATCCATCGTATCCTAAGTAGGTATTACTCTCATTGTGAAAGCAAGTGTACACTCTGTGATTGTTCCAATATCACAGGCAAAGTACAACGGTTCTGTGATGTGGTTCCTAATATCCTGGGGACAAAGGATGATTGATTATACACTGAATATCACAAGAAGTGCACATCACCACTGTAGTATTGTTTCCAATATTCAGAAACGGAGAAAATATTACTCCAAATATCTCAGAACGCACACAATTCCCCCATGGTATTGTTCCTCATAACTAAAAGAATTACAGATGACATTACTCACAATGTGATTTGGGCTGTACATCGGTCCTGTGATACTGTTCCTAATATCCAGAGAAGGAGAGGGGAATGTTGCTGCCTATAGGAAAACACTCTCAATACGGCAAGTGGTGTACACCACACTGTGATATGGTCACTAATGTAAACAAGAAAACAATTATATTGAAGTAAACACTGCAAGGGGTGAAATTTCCCTATGCTTTCAATTCTAATGTCAAGCGCCGTGAGGATAACATTTTTGTCAATATGGCAGAGGGGTAACTAGAACTATTGCCTAATATATATAAAATTAAAATACCATTATCATTTCCATATGATATGGTTGCCAGTAACATATTACACCACATTTTCAAAATTGCCTGGCTCAAGCATCTGAGGGTAGAGCCCTTTAGTGAGGGTGTCCCTAAGAAGCCAAGGTGGTCCTGGGGACTGCTATGGGCCCTGAAGTGGGGGCAGTGGGCACAGCACCCTAGCAAGGGAGTCCCTAAACAGCCATGGTTTGCCTCGGGGCTTCTACAGGCACTCTGGTGGGGGCTGTGGGCAAAGCCGCCTAGCCAGGGATTCTTAAGCAGCCACGGTGGGCCTCTGGGCTGCTATGGGCCCTATGGCAAATGCTGTGGACCCAGCCTTTTAGCCAGGGTTTTTCTAAGCAACTATGGTGGGCCTGGGGACTGCTAAGGAAACTCTGGCAGAGGCTATGTACACAGCTCTCTAGCCAGAAAGTCCCTAAGCATCCAGGGTGGGCCTGAGCACGTTTACAAGTCCTCTGCCAATATTTTGGGCAGAAACCCATAGCCAGGGTTCTTCAAGCAGCCAAAGTGGGCGTGGGTGCTGCTATGAGGTGGGCTGTTGTAATAGTGTGCTGTGCCTAGGTACATACTTTGCCCCTATTTTCACATGTGTAAATAGTTTAAATAGTGTGCACATTTCTGTATAAGCATACATACGATGTTATCATGATAAATATATGTGTTCATACTATGGGCAAAATACATATGTACCTAATGCGTGCCGAATGTGAAAAATACGTAATTTTTGGTGATATTACACTATATATATATTATATATCTGATCGTGATTATATATATTTTATCCCTGATATTTAAAGAAATGTGAATAGCGTACACTTCATGTACCTCTGCATTGTGTATACATTATAGAAATATATAGGTACATATTTTACAGATTATGTAGATTTTTTGTACATGTGCATTGTTTACACATATGTACAACAGAGCACATGTACAGATTGTGCCTATTTAATATATTTATTGCCATATGACAATAAATGTACACACTATGACTACATTCTGGGATATTATATTTAGTATATGAGATAGAAATTTCTTCGGTTGAACAAATGGGTAATCACCCATGTTTCTACATTATTTATATGTGTTCATATTGTGCATATTATGTACTCGTGTACAGAAAGTACATATTTAGATTATATGTACATATGTGTACATAGTGTACATATGCACATACTATGCACACTTATGTACAGGTGTAGATATTGCACATCTTCACGGATGTACATAATGTACGTGTGTGTAATGTGTACATGATGTACCCGTGTACATATATCAAAATAAATGTAAATGTAAATAATCTGTGCAATATGCACATTTATATTGATATTATGTATTACATGTGTATTGTGATTATCTATGCTATTGTCATTATATGATGTTATTGTGATATTACAATAAATTTACATATTGTACCCATTATGTACATACCTATTGTGTACACATTATGTACATATAAATTTAAATATTGTACAGATTATGTACATATATTTACATCTGTATTGTGTACACATGTACATCAGAGTCAATGTACATATGCTACATATTCTGTTCATTGATTGTAATATCCGAATAAGTGTCCACATTATGAGTATATTCTGGGATATGATTTTTAGTATACAAGATAAAATTATTTCCAATATCAAAGTGGGTATACACGCATGTGTGTCCATTTTGTGATATTATCCATTGTATTTTAAGTAGGTATTACTCTTATTGTGAAAGCAAGTGTACGCTCTGTGATTGTTCCAATATCACAGGCAAAGTACAACGGTTCTGTGATGTGGTTCCTAATATCCTGGGGACAAAGGTTGATTGATTATACACTGAATATCACAAGAAGTGCACATCACCACTGTATAACTGTTTCCAATATTCAAAAAGGGAGAAAATATTGCCCCAAATATCTCAGAACACACACAATTCCCCCGTGGTATTGTTCCTCATAACTAAAAGAATTACAGATGAAATTACTCACAATGTGATTTGGGCTGTACTCCGGACCTGTGATACTGGTCCTAATATCCAGAGAAGGAGAGGAGAATGTTGCTGCCCATAGGGAAATACTCTGAATACGGCAAGAGGTGTACACCACGCTGTGATATGGTCACTAATGTAAACAAGAAAACAATTATATTGAAGTAAACATTGCAAGGGGTGAAATTTCCCTATGCTTTCAATTCTAATGTCAAGCGCCGTGAAGATAACATTTTTGTCAACATGGCAGAGGTGTCACTAGAGCTATTGGCTAATATATATATAAAATTAGAATACTATTATCATTTCCATATGATATATTTGCCAGTATCATATTACACCACATTTTCAAAATAGCTGGGCCCCTGTAGCTGTGGGCAGAGCCCCCTAGCGAGTGGGTCCCTGAGCAGCCAAGGTGGGCCTAGGGGCTGCTATGGGCCCTCTAGTGGGAGCTCTCAGCACAACACCCTAGTCAGGGTGTCTCTGAGCATCCAGGGTGGTCCAGGGGGCTTCTATGAGCCTTCAGGTGGGGACTGTGGGCAAACCACCTATCCAGGGATTCTTAAGAGGCCAAGGTGGGCCTCTGGGCTGCTATGGGCCCTATGGCAAATGCTGTGGACCCAGCCTTTTAGCCAGGGTTTTTCTAAGCAACTACGGTGGGCCTGGGGGCTGCTACAGAAACTCTGGCAGAGGCTATGTACACAGCTCTCTAGCCAGGGGGTCCCTAAGCATCCAGCGTGGGCCTGAGCACTTTGATGAGTCCTCTGCCAAAATTTTGGGCACGGAACCCTAGCCAGGGTTCTTTAAGCAGCCAAAGTGGGTGTGGGTGCTGCTACGAGGTGGGCTGTTGTAATAGTGTGCTGTGCATAGGTACATATTTTGCCCCTATTTCTATATGTATACGTAAATAGTGTGCACATTTTTGTATAAGTGTACATACATGTTATCATGATAAATATATGTGTTCATAATATGTGCAAAATACATATGTACCTAATACATGCCGAATGGGAACAATACGTACTTTGTGGTGATATTACACTATATATATATCTTATAGTGATTATATATACTTTATCACTGATATTTAAAGGAATGTGCATAGTGCACACTTCAGGTACTTCTGCATTGTGTATACATTATAGAAATATATAGGTACATATTTTAGATTATGTAGATTTTTTTGTACATGTCCATTGTTTGCACATATGTACAACAGAGCACATGTACAGATTGTGCCTATTTAATACATTTATTGCAATATGATAATAAATGTACACACTATGACTACATTCTGGGATATTATATTTAGTATAGTAAAGAGAAATTTTTTCGGTTACAAAAATGGGTAAACACTCGTGTGTACAGAATATATCTGTGTTCATATTGTGCATATTATGTACTCATGTACAGAAAGTACATATTTAAATTATATGTACATAAATGTACATAGTGTACATATGCACATACTATGCACACTTATATACAGGTGTAGATATTGCACATCTTTACGTATGTACATAATGTACATATGTTCATGTGTACATTTTGTACCCGTGTACATATACTATCAAAATAAATGTAAATGTATTTAATCTGTGCAATATGCACATTTATATTGATATTATGTATTACATGTGTATTGTGATTATATATGCTGTTGTGATTATATTATGTTATTGTGCATTTTGAAAGATTAGCAGAAGCAGGGATAATGTGACATTTATTGATCTTTCAAGGGAAGCTAGACAAATGAGAGTTTTAGAAAAGAAAATAGTAACTAGTGTTGAAACATGGTATTTCTCGTCAAATTAAGAAGGGAAATGTCAACTTCTTCTGTGAAAAGCTCTAATATTACCAAACATCAGGAGGCACATACTTCAACACCAAAATGAAAAATATATTAATTCATTTATTTAACACTGTTTTAGAGTTTAATCCCAAAAAGTCTATTTTGAAGAAAAGAAAAATCTTACTCGTGTATATTATTCTTTGCAGTGAACTGGCCAAATAAGTCTATCCAAGGTATGTTGAATACCTAGCATGCTGGAAACATTTTTATTTACATCATCTCTAATCCCTACAACAATAGTGCAAGGACAGGTTTAACATCTTCTTTTTACAGAGAGGAAAACTGAGGCTCAAAGAGGTATAGTGTCTCATGTAACATCACACATCTAATACGTGGTGGAAGTGGGACCTACACTTACATCTGTCAGACCTTAAAGTCTGTGTTCTTCTTTGTACCTCTCTGCCTCAGTCCAATAATTGGGATCTTTGCCATGATGACTCACCAGTTCACGAGGCACTTTTCAGAAAGTTTTTGACTCAGACATTATCACTCAGCAAGATACCTCAACTAATATACAAAATGTGATTTGAAAAGCAGTTTGTAATTTCAAAAGCAAAAATCCAACCACAAAAGATAAAGACGTAATCAGTAGAGCTTTACAGAAGGTAGTAATGTAGGTAGTAAGGGCACTTTTGGAAATGTCTGGAATCAGAGGAGTCCATGTATCACCTGTTAGAAATTGTACTCACTTGGTAGCAAACTTTCTTGTGTGTTCACTTAAAATAATAGTTTTTCTGTTTTTAAACCAACACACAGTCAGATGGTGACCTCGACGTTTAATTTGTATTCTCTTTGACTTCTTGTGTTAAGAATGAATTTCTTCTAAATTCTAATTATTATTATAACTTACATAAGTGCAGCAGATCTTGCTTTTAAAGATAAAACTACATTGAAGTAGTTTTGTCTGGATTATCAAAACCAGGCCCTGAAGAAGTGAGTTCCTAAAGGGCAGGAACTTTGCTTATGTTTATATCTCAGTTGTGTTAAACAGAGTAACTGGTGCAAATTAGCAAATGATGCACTGAAGAATCATAGAACAAAAGACTTTACAAAGAACTAAGTTTCAGATTCAGGGTGACCCTAAGGATCTAGTGTATCAGAGGATGGTATGCCTTCTGCAATCACAAAAGCAGCATTCAGTCTTGATCTGGGCTGTAAGAAGTGCTCCTTGAGACCTGAAATTTTATCCTAATACTGCCATAACAGGTTAAGTCAGAAACCATTCACTTCCCTGAGCTTTCGATTTCTGGTTTCCAAATGAGCACAGTGAGAAACTGAAGAGAAGGAAAGAGAAAAAAAGAGAGGGTCAGAGATCCCTTCTGCCTACACAATGCCATGATTTGGACACAGGGTTTGGGCAACCATGGCCCATCCACCAATTCCTGCCTGTGGTCTCTTATTATACAGCTCATGAGCCACGAATGTGAAAGAATTCAAAAGAGTAACAATATTTTGGGACATGTCAAAAATTATATAAAATGCAATTTTCAGTGCTCATAGAAGTACTTTGGAACTCAGCCCCACTCCTTTATTACCTATTTCTATGGCTGCTTTCACACCACAACCACAGAGATGAGTAGCTGTGACAGAGACCATATGAGCTTCCAAGCCTATAATATTTACTACCTAGACCTTTCCAGAAAAAAAAGAATTGCTGATCTTTTACACAGACAATCAAGCAAGCAATCACCTGAGAACATTAAAATCTGTGTCTAGGACAAAGGGGGCCTATATAAACTAGGGGATAATCTTCCCCACTACTTATGCAAGAACATTAACCCTTGAGGGAGCAGGCTACATGGCTTGGCAGCCCTACTGTCACCAGTCCAGACTTCCCCTCACCTGTGCCTTCACATTCTAGTTTGAGTGGTTGTCAGATGAACGCTGAATTCTGCTGTTGCTTTATCAGACTCATAAAGCCACTCATGACAGTCTTGGTACCATAAAGCATTCCAAGCTCCTATCTCATCACCACAGCTGCCTGCTCCTTGCTTAGTCCAGATGAGCTTGCCACAGTGCACTTGCCCTTTAATTGCTCTCTCTCTTCTTGCCACCACCTCCTCTCCCTCCCTTTCTCCCTGGCTCTGTCACATGGGTGTGTGCACATACACAAGTTCCAATTAGATAGAAGATGAAACACTTTTTAAGTTTCTTTCTAGGCCAATAGAACATCTGTTTTTGTCCATTGTAAAAGTGTGGGTGTCCTTCCTTTTGGAGAGTAACAATCGTTTTCTACATGGCCTTCTCTGACACATTGCATGCTATACATATGTGTGTGTGCACATGTGCATGTGTGTCTGTGCATATGAGTGTGAGAGCATGTGTGTGTAGCAGGGAGGAAGGAGATGAAGGAGAGTGTGTATGTACATATTGGTTTGTATGAATGTGAGTGTGTGCATGCATGTGCCTGTGTGTGTGTGCAAATGTGTATGGGCATGTGTGTATGTGCATATGAGAATGTGTGTGAGAGAGAGAAAGAGAGAGAAAGAGTGTGTGTGTGTGTGTGTGTGTGTGTAGAAGGGAAGAAGGGAATGAAGGAGAGCATGCTAAGGAGAGAACACCTCAGAACAGTCAAATAAGAGGTGTTAAAATACAGGATATCTTGTTAAAATACAGGATTCCCAAGTCAGTCACCTTCAAGCTGGAAGCCTGGAGTGTGAAGAGAGTGGGTGTTCTTCTCTGACAACTTATTGTCTAAGACAATTTTATGATCAAAAATATATTTAAATAAAGGTACCTGAAAATAAGTACATAAAGAGAATATAGCAAAATGTTAACAATGGTTGTCTTTGGGTGGGAGAAAGAAGAGGCAGATTGTGGTTGATCTGTTTCTTTTAGTTCAACTATTCTGCCTTCCTCACTTAAATTTTGGATATTAAGCTGGAGAGAAAAGACATGAATATAAAGATGAATTCTCTGAATGTAGCAACGAATGCTGAGTTAGCCAAAGATGTATGGCTACCTTCTATATCTAATTATCTGAGGGCATATCAGAAAACACAACTTTCAAAAAAGTTTTTTTCTTTTTTTTTTTTTTTGACAGAGTTTTGCGCTTGTTTCCCAAGCTGGAGTGCAGTGGCACAATCTCGGCTCACCACAACCTCTGCCTCCTGGGTTTAGGCAATTCTCCTGCCTCAGCCTCCTGAGTAGCTGAGATTACAGGCACGTGCCACCATGTTCAGCTAATTTTTTGTATTTTTAGCAGAGAGGGTTTCACCATGTTGACCAGGATGGTCTCGATCTCTTGATCTTGTGATCCACCTGCCTCAGCCTCCCAAAGTGCTGGGATTACAGTCTTGAGCCACTGTGCTCAGCCAGAATTTTTTAAAAAATATATTATACATTATTTCCCCTTTCAGCCTAAGGACTGAAAATTGAACACAACTGGATCTGCCCCATTGCCTCAATGATTCTTAGACTAGTTCAGGATCCATTGTCTGGACATTCCTGCTTTTTAGACAGAAAACAGGGCTAAATTCCTATTGCCTTCCAAGTACACAGACCCACAGATTTGTCACAGTATCCTCTCTTTCTCACTCTGTCTCTGTCCATCTTGGTCTCTCTTTCTCTCTCTCTTCCCTCACATCATCCCCAAATCAGAATGCATACATAAAAATATGATAAGCTGAAACATAGAATGATTAAGATTTTACTGTTAGAGAAATACACAGAATTCAGCTAAGATGTTTGGTTAAATAAATGCATATGCCTTCATGCCATCATTAAACCACATTAACATGGGATGATTAAAAATAAATAAACCAACAAAGATAAGAAGAAAATAAAGACAATACTTTCAGCATATAGGAAACTGGCAAGCAGAAGCTGTCAGTGGCATCTGACAGTAGACCTAGGAAAGTTAAAACCCAAGCCAGTGGCAGGAAGGCAACCAGGATCCCCAAGAGTTCAAGAGTTGGCAGCATAACTTACCTAGGGAATTTATGCTTCAGTAGTAGGTAGATCCCAGATTTTCTCCCTAGACTGGGTGACTGCATCCCATGGTGGTGGCAGGCTGGAGGTTTCCTCTCTATAGGGTAAAATTTGTTGTCTCTAGGCAAAATCTCTCTAGACACAAGTGCTTAAATGTACACACTGAACACTGAGATCCTCTAGGTTTTCCTCCCACTTAGTTCCAATGAGGGTGGCAGATACTTGGTCAGAAGGTAAGATCATTTTTCTCTAGAGAGAATCTCTCTAGCCCAAGATAAAAAGGTCTGACCCAGCAAGACCACCACCCACAAAATGTTACAATCACAGAACTTCCATCAGCTTTTAGCTTTTCAGTGATCCATTGTTTTCTAACAGACACAGACAGCTAAGGGTCACCAGGCATCTGAGCAAAGCTTCTAACATGAATGGCAGAGATCAGAGTATAAGAAGACACATAAAAACATCCTGAATGAAAAGGACTGTGCTAGGAGATAAGACCTTCTGAAACCCATATGAATGTTCTTGAAGAGATAAAAGTGTTGCCATTTTCATGAAACAGAACCAAATTTAAAGGAAAAGAAAACGCTTAGAAATTGAAAATATGATGGCAAAACTTGTTTAAAATTCTTGTTAGAATAGTAAGACAACAAAGTTGAGTAGATGACCCGTATGTCCTCCAGAAATAGCTATAAGAAAAAAGTTGAAATCCGGAAGAAAATTAAAACAGATTCAACACTAAAATAATCAGAAATAGAGACAGACAGACAGAGAGAAAGAAGAACAGACACATGCAGCAAATAAGAGAGAGAGAGAGAGAGAGAGAGAGAGAGAGAGAGAGAGAGAGAGAGAGAGATAAACCCTAATACAGTAATTGCTGCAGACTTCAACACCCAACTTTCAGCACTGGACAGATCTTCCAGGCAGAAAGCCAACTAACCAACATTAAATTTAATCTGTGCTACAGACCAAAGGGAACTGATATTCAAGAAACATTTCATCCAATGACTGCAGAATACACATTTTTCAACTCAGCACATAGATCATTCATAAGTATAGAATATACCTTAGGTCACAAAGCAAATGCAATCACATTTGAAATCGAGATGAAGAAATTTATTCAAAACCATACACTTACATGGAAACTGAGTAACTTGCTCCTGAATGACTCTTGGGTAAATAGTGACATTAAGGCAGAAATCAAGAAGTTTAAGAAGTTCTTTGAAACTAATGAGAACAAAGATACAACTTACCAGAGTTTCTGGGATGCAGCTAGTCAAGTAGTGTTGAGAGAAATTTATAGTACTAAATGCTCACATCAAAAAGTGAGATCTCAGGACAGCTGTGGTGACTCACTCCTGTAATCCCAGCACTTTGGGAGGCCAAGGTGGGCAGATTACAAGGTCAGGACTTTGAGACCAGCCTGACCAACATGGTGAAACCCCATTCTACTAAAAATACAAAAATTAGCTGGTGTTGTGGCACAAACCTGTAATCTCAGGTACTCAGGAGGCTGAGGCAGGAGAACTGCTTGAACCTAGGAGATAAACATTGCAGTGAGCCGATATCACACCACTGCACTCCAGCCTGGTTGAGGGAATAACACTCCATCTCAAAAAAAAAAAAAAATTGAGATCTCAAGTTAACTACCCAACATCACAATTAAAAGAACTAGAAACCCAAGAGCAAAGAACACCCTCAAAGCTATGCTGAATGGAAGTGGGGAGAGAGGGCATCTTTGTCTTGTGCCAGTTTTTTAAAAAAATGCTTCCAGCTTTTGTTCATTCAGTATGATGCTGGCTGTGGGTTTGTCACATGTGGCCCTTATTATTTTGAGGTATGTTCCTTCAATACCTAGTTTATTGAGAGTTTTTAACACAAACAAAAGTTGAATTTTATCAAAAGCTCTTTTTGCATCCATTGAGATAATCATGTGGGTTATTTTTATCTTTAGTTCTGTTTATGTGATGAATGACATTTATCGATTTGCATATGTTAAACCAAACTTTCATCCCAGGGAGGGTGGTTGTGACCAGGAATTTATCAGTTTCTTCCAGAGTTCTCAATTTTTTCAGGTTCAGTGGCTCACATCTGCAATCCCAGAACTTTGGGCGGCCAAGGTGGGCTGATCACCTGAGATTGGGAGTTCAAGACCAGCCTGATCAACATGAAGCAACCTTATGTCTACTAAAAATACAAAATTAACCAGGCATGGTGGCACATGCATGTAATCCCAGCTACTCAGGAAGCTGAGGCAGGAGAATAGCTTGAGCTCAGGAGGCAGAGGTTGCAGCAATCCAAGATCTCACCATTGTCCTCCAGCCTGAGCAATGAGCACAAAACTCCATCTCAAAAGAAAAGAAAAAAAAAGTGCCTACAGTTGTACATAATATTCTCTGATGGTGGTTTGTATTTCTGTGGGGTCAGTGGTAATATTGCCCTTATTGTTTTTGATGGTGGTTATTTGAATCTTCTCCCTTTCTCCTTCATTGGTCTAGCTACAAGTTTATTATATTTTTAACCAGTAAGATTTTAATAGACCAGTTACTGGGTAGTAAATTTAAACTTACAAAGGGCCATCTCTAAGAGCAGTCATGATTTCGTTTGGGTTCTTGAAAAATGTTAAGAAGTCAGTTGAGTTTTATTACTTTTTGCAGAAAACCAGCTTTTAAAAATTCATCTGGAACCAAAAACAGCCAAGGCAATCCTAAGCAAAAAGAGCAAAGCTGGAAGCAACATGCTACCAGACTTCAAACTACATTACAGGGCTACAGTAAACAATAGTGTAGTACTGGAAAAAAAAAAAAAAAAAAAAAAAAAAAAAAAAAAAAAAAAAAAAAACCACATAGACTAACGAAACAGAATAGAGAATCCAGAAACAAAACCAAACATCTACAACTATCTGATCTTTGGCAAACTTAACAAAAACAAGCAAGGGGGAAAAGATTCTCCCTATTCAATAAATGATGCCAGGATAACTTGCTAGCCATACGCAAAAGACTGAAACTAGACCCTTTTTTTACATTACATACAAAAATTTGCTCAAGATAGATTAAACACTGATATGTAAAACCCAAAACTATAAAAGCTCTGGAAGACACAAGGCAATGCCATTCAGGACATAAGCACAGGCAAAGATTTCATCATGAACATGCCAAAAGAAAAGGTAACAAAAGCAAAATTGAAAATTGGCATCAAATTAAAATGAGAATCTTTCGCACAGCAAAATAAACTATCAACAGTGCAAACTGACAACCTACAGAATGTGAGAAAATTTTTGTAAACTATGCATCCCACAAAAATCTAATATCAAACATCTGTAAGAAAATTAAATTTACAAGAGGAAAACAAACAACCCATGAAAAGGTGGGCAAAGAACATGAAAAGACACTTTTCAAAACAAGACATATATGCAACAAGCAATGATATGAAAAAAGCTCAATGTCACTGATTATTAGAGAAATGCAAATGAAAATTACAATGAGATATCATCTCACACCAGTCATAATGGCAATTATTAAAGTAAAATAAAAAACACACACTGGCAAGGTTATGGAGAAAAACAACACTTACACACTGTATTCAGGAATGCAAATTAGTTCTGCCATTGTGAAATAGTGTTATGATTCCTCAAAGACCTAAAGAGTGAAATACCATTTGATTCAGCAAACCTAGTAATGGGTTATTAGGTACGTACCCAAAGGAATATGAATTTTTCTGTTATAGAAACATGTGCATGCATATGTCCATGGCAGCACTATTCACAATAGCAAAAATATGGAATCAAGCTAAATGCCCATCAATGGTAGACTGGATAAAGAAAATGTGGTACATATACACCAAGGAACACTGGGCAGCCACAAAAGAATGTGGTTATGTTCTTTTCAGGGACATAAAAGGAGCTAGAGACTATTATTCTTAGCAAACTAATGCAGGAACACAAAATCCAAATACCAGATGCTTTCACTTGCAAGTGGGAGCTAAATGATGAGAACACAGGGACATATGACAGGTGGGAGAACAACACACACTAGGGTCTTTCAGAGAGTGGAGAATGGGAGAAGAAAGAAGATCAGAAAAAAACAACTAAAGGGGACTAGGCTTAATACCTGAGTAATGAAATGATCTGTACAACAAACCTCATGACAGACTTTACCTCAATAACAAACCTGTGCTTGAACCTTTGAACTTAAATAAAAGTGAAAAAAAGAGAAAACATCCCAAGTTGAATAACATAACCTCCTAGGTTTAAACACATGAAAACAAACTCACACCAAGGAACATTGTCTTGAAAATCTGCAATATATAACAAAGAAAAAAGCTCCCCTAAGCTTTCAGAAAAGTTTTTTAAAAAACAGTATTTACAAAGAATCAAAAATCAGAACGATTTTAGGCTTCTCATCAGCACTACCAGAAGCTGGGAAATAATGGAGTAGTATTTTCAAAACTTGAAACAGAAATTATTTTCAATCAAAAATTCTATGCCCAACCAGTCATGTAAGTGTAAGAAGGAATAAAGTCATATTTCAGAACAATTTGCTTCAGTGTATCCTTGCTTGAATAAGTGACTGGAGGATACAGTCCACAAAAAAGAGATTCAGGGCATGGGGCAGTGCAAAACAACAGAGTGGGTTTGTATTTGTATTTAAAAGACAGCAGCATTCAAGAGTTAGGGAATACTGGAGGAGAAGCTTTCTCCAGCATCCCTGGAGCCCACAGCTCTCATTTCCACATTCCTATGTCCCATTGCTGCCCATGAATTCTGATCAATTATTCCTTTGATAGAGGCATTTCTCTCACTGATTAGCTGTAGTCAAGTGGCTCTTTCTTGGGCTACAGGAGAAAATCTATTGCTTTTCATTAAATGTCAATTTGATTAACCTAGGCTTAAGGTCAACATTATGCCATCATCTGTATGTTCTTGGGAAGACATCTACTCACAAACTGGTTAAAGAACGTGGCCCTCCTACCTCTGACTTGTGTGTTTCTGAGCAAGCTATTTAGCCCCCCTCTCATCTGTGAAACAAACATAAAGTTCTTATCGTGGGCTCCACACACAGAAAGTGTTGAACAAAGAACAGTTCCTTCTCCTCCAAGGCCAGACCATATGGAGGACCCTAAGACAGCCACAGCCTTGGTGAGCAGGACAAACACAAGGTTCAAATTGCACCATTAAAGCTGTGGCCAAACGTTTGCTTTGCCTCTGAGTCTCTCACTGTCATAAGGCTCTACCAGTTCCCATTCCAGATAGGAAGTGGGCTTTTGTTGGTTGGCTTTTGTTGTTTTTTTAAGAGATGGAGTCACCCAGGCTGGAGTGCAGTGGCACGACCATGGCTCACTGCAGCCTCAAACTCCTGAGCTCAAGTGACCTTCCTGCCATGGCCTCCTGACAGCAGGTGGGCCAACAGGGCAGCAGGTGTGCACCCCCACACCCAGTAACTTTTTTTTGAGAGATGGGGTACTGCTATGTTGCCCAGACTTGGTCTCAAATTCCTGGCCTCAAGCAATTTTCCTGTATTAGCCTTCTCAATTGCTAGGATTACAGGTGTGAGCCACTGTGCCCAACAGGTGTTCTAAGTGCAATTTCCACTGCTATTCTGAAGAAGGGCAAGAAGCAAAGCGACCCTCCTTGAAACATAGAAGATAAAAGCATTAACTATTAAGTGGAGGCAGAGTTCATGATCAGCCAAAACTACTTCAACTGTAATCCAGAAGACCCATTGATATAGGAGTGAGTTTAAAGAAATTATTTAGTCAGAGATTGAGGGTAAGGAAGTCTTTGGTAAGGTTTCCCTTTTAATAAAAAGCAGCCCCAAAACCATTTCTAACAAAGAGCGGCCTGTAAAATAGAGCCGCAGACATAGGCAAGCAAGCTGGAAGCTTGCACAGGTGAATGCCAGCAGCTGTAACAATAGAAGGCTACTTGGGCACCAGCCATGCTCAAACTGACGGCTCCATCTTCCTTTTTCTTTATCAGGCACAAGTACAGTAAGGGACAGACAACATGGCACTGGCCAAGTAGAAAACCTATATGCATAAGAAGAAGATGAGGGTGGGCGGCCAGCTTCTGAACGAGCTATGTAAACATCTCACCTGGTCCAACCCATATTTGGACCCTATGTAAATCAGACACCACCTTCTCAAGCAAGTCTATAAAACACCGTGTAGTTCACCACAAAACCAGAGAACACACTCAGAAGCCCCTCTCTCTCTGCAGGAGAAAGAGATGTTCACTTTTCTCCTCTTGCCTGTCAAACCTCCATTCTTAACCTCACCCCCTGTGTATTCACGTCCTTGATTTCCTTGACATGAGGCAACGTGCCTCAGGTATTACCTCAGATGAACAATGCTGCTTCATCATAGTTCTGTTTTTTTCAGGTTGTAGGACAAACGGCCCCTTTCTTCTGCACCCTGAGCTCGACCTTACTCAGGCCTCCTTCCAGCAGAATCACAGAGCCAAATAAAACCCCTTAAGTCTTCTTTTAAATGGGCAGCTGCTCCAAAGAAAGCAGCATGGTCAGTTTCAGGTGCCCTGGGGTGGGGGCAGTGCTACTCTGGCTTCTCCGTGCTCAGCCCCTCTCAGTTCAAAAGCCCACCACGTGGAGCAATAGAACACCTGCTCATCTGAGTTTTTAAAAAAGTGGGAGGAAAAGCGCTGTCTTTATGCTTATTTCCCTGGCAGAGGGGAGGTCATAAAACATTAATTTCTGAGCAGCAAACCAGAGTTTTACTGATCTCTTCTGTTACTTATTCGTGTTTACCCAGAGAAACCACATCACAAATCTGAGTCTTTTCTGGGAAGAGAAGAGATAGGATTCATGATTCTCTCAGCCCCCTTTCCACAGTAGAGTTCTGACTCCACTTCTAAAATACTTTTTCTGCAAGACTCTGTACCTCATAAATGTTTTACTATACTCGATACAGCAAAGGGAAGCACAGATTAGCTACTGTTTTCAGAACAGTGGAAACATGCTGTCTTCTCCAAGTTTGGCATTGGAGTCAAAGATCAAGCGCCAAACAGTAGTTGTCAAGAATCCTCTCATTTACAATAAGGTTCTAGACTTTGCAAAGGGTATGTGCAAGGACCAGTTTTGCCAGAATAGATTATTATCTACCTCTTACCTTTATAGGACAGGACTAAAAATCCTCTCTTTGAAGACACAGTCTTGCTCTGTCACCCAGGCTGGAGTGCAGTGGCATAATCTCAGCCCACTACAACTTCTCCCTCTCAGGTTGAAGTGATTTTCCTGCCTCAGCCTCCTGAGTAGCTGGGATTACAGGGGCCCACCACTACATGCAGCTAATTTTTGAATTTTTAGTAGAGACAGGGTTTCCCCATGTTTGCCAGGCTAGTCTCCAAAGCCTGACCATATGATCCGCCTACCTGAGCCACCCAAAGTACTGGGATTACCGATGTAAGCCACCACGCTGGGCTTTTTTTTTTTTTTTAAAAATTACACTGAAGACTTTTGAAAAAGTTGTGTGCTGTATGAACTCCCTCCTCACCTAATTCTCATGAATGGGAAAATGCTTCTGCTTCATTTTAAAGCAAATGAGATGCCTGAACAGGAACTTCTTATTACACATTCAAACTGATTCGCTCACGTCCCTGAAGGCTGCAGAACTCGGGAACTGCTTTCCCATCTGAATAAACACACTGCCCTCCTTTCCCTTTCCACTGTGGGTTTGGTTGATATTTTTCTAGGAACATTTATGAACGTACAGCAAAGTTGAAAAAACTTTACAGTGAACACTTTAACTGTATCTTCACCAACTTGGAGTCTTGTTTTATCTCATGTCTATCCATAGATCCATCTTTCTATCCATCCACTAATCCATCTCAGTTTTTAGGCATTTTAAAGTAAATTGCAGACATCAGTAACTCAACGTGCATTAAGTAGAATTTGGTACCTTTTTTTCCTTTTGGTGTAAAGTTTACAAATGATGAAATGCAAAAATTTTAAGTATGTATTTACCGAATTTTGACAAACTATACATATGTGTAACCCAAAACTCTATCAAATAAAGAACATTACTATGATCCCTCATATGATTTGGCTGTGTCCTCACCCAAATCTCTTCTTGAATTGTAGCTCCCAGAATTCCCACATGTTGTGGGAGGGACCTGGTGGAAGAGAATTAAATCAGGGTGACAGTTTCCCCCATACTGTTCTTGTGATAGTGAATAAGTCTCACAAGGGCTGATGGTTTTATAAGAGGAAAGCCCTTTTGTTTGTTTCTCATTTCTCCCTTGTCTGCCACCATGTAAGGTGTCCCTTTTACTTTGTGCCATGATGATGAGGCCTCCCCAGCCAGGTGCAACTGTGAGTCTATTAAACCTTTTTTAAATAAAGTACCCAGTATCAGGTATGTCTTTATCAGCAGTGGGAAAACAAACTAATACAATCCCAGAAAGTTTCCTCATGACCGGTCTCAGTCTCCAGCTCTGTACCCTTGGATTTTTTCCATTGTAGACTAAGTTTGCCAACTTTAGAAATTCCACATAAATTGAATCATGTTGTGATTACCCTATATATAAGGCTTCCTTCAGTCCACAAAATGATGTTTATATTTGTCGATCAGGTTACACATATCAGTAACTCTTTCATTTTTATTGCTGACTAGTATTTCATGGTATGAAATAACGTAGTTTGCTACCTGATCCTCTATTTGTGGTCACCAGAACTATTTCCAACTTTTGATTATTATGAATAAAGCTATTGTAGTCTTCTATAAGTATTTTTATTAACATGTATTTTCACTAATTGGGGTAAATTCCTAACTCAGAAATTTATTATAGATGAGATGTATATTCGTTCTATAAGGAAATTCCAGAAATTTGACAAAGTAGTTATACTGTTTTTAGTCCCATTAGCAATAGTTATAGTTGTGCTGTATTCCTGCCAACATTTGGTATTTAGTCTTTCCAAACCTAGTTATTTCGTGGGGTGTGTAGTGGTATCTCACTGTGGTTTTAATCTGCATTTCCTTGATGCTTCTTGATGTTAAGCATTTTGTTTCACTTGTGTATTATCTTTGCAAAGTGGCTCCTCAAATTGTTTCCCCTTCTAAAGGGTGATTGTTACCTTTTTTTTTAGTTGCTCCATCATCCAGGCTGGAATGCAATGGTGCAATCTTGGCTCACTACAGCCTCTGCTTCCTGGGCTCAAGTGATCCTCCCACCTCAGTCTCCCAATTAGCTGATACCAGGCTAACATTTTGTATTTTTATTAGCCACCATACAAGGCTAATTTTTTTGTATTTATACTAGTGTCAGGGTCTCACCATGTTGCCCAGACTAGTCTCAAACTCCTGGCCTTAAGTGATTCACCCTCCTCTGCCTCCCAAAGTGCTGGCATTACAGGTGTGAGCCACTGTGCCCAGCCTTATTTTCAGGTTATAAAACTGCTTTATATATTCTGGAAATCAGGCTTTTTTCTGAAAATAGATTTATGAACATTTTCTGTCAGGCTGTGGCTTGCATGTTCATTTGTTTAATGTATCCTTTAATTTTCCAGACACTTTTTCTGCAAAATTTGTGTCAGTTTTTGTTGTATCTTTCAGAGAATTTGTTCATTTCATCTAAGATGCAGAATTTGTCACCGTGACGTTGTTTACAATAATCTCTTATTATCCTTTTCACGTCTGCAGGATCTGTAGTGATAATTTCACTTCTCTTTCACTTGTGATATTGATACTGACCATTTGTGTTTCCTCTCTTTTTTGTGATCGGAGTAGCTTAAGGTTTATTAGTGTTGATATTTTAAAACAGCCAGCTTCTTTGCTTTGTTAGTTTTCTCTATTATTTTGTCTGTCTTCAATTTGGTTTATCTCTGCACTTTTATCTTTATTGTTTCCTTCTTACTACTTCTTTGGAGTTTTCTTTGCTCTGTGTGTGTGTGTGTGTGTGTGTGTGTGTGTGTGTGTGTGTGTTTTCAATCTCCTTTAGGTGAACATTTACGTCATTGATTTTAGACCTTTCTCTTTTTCTTCTACTGCAGTATAAGCATGTTCAGCTATACTTCCCTCTGGGAACTCCCATAGCTGTAATTCATAAGTGTTGACATGTTGTATTTTGATTATCCCTTGGAATAAAATATTTTATATTCTACCATTTTATTTCTTCTTGGGCTTGTGGATTATATTTAATCTCCAAGTACTTGGAGCTTTCCTAGTTCTGTTATTGTTAATTTCTGTTTTAATCCTATTGTGGTCAGGTAACATACACTGCATGAATTCAATTGGATTTAATCTATTCAGACTTGTTTTACGACCTAGCATGTGACCTATCTTAGTGAACACTACATGTACTTGAAACATACAGTATTCTGTCATTATTGGGCGTCATCTTCCATAGGTTTGTTTAAGACGGTGGAGAGTGTTGTTCAGGTCATCTGCATCTTGACTAAGATTTTGTCTAGTTTATCTATCAGTTGCTTGGGAGACGGGTATTAAAATCACCAATAAAAATTGTGAATTATTTATTTATTCCTTTAGTTCAATTTTTTTTTGTGCAAATTGATGCACAAATTATTTTTAATCCATTTTTTTGATGAAATGACTCTTCTGTAATCATGAAATATCCCTCATTATCTTTGGAAATAGTGTTTTGACTTAAGCATATTTTATTTGGTATTAATATAGCTTCTTCACACTTTTATTACTGACTGTTTGCATAGTATATCTTTTTAAATGTACTTATTTAGGGTCAGGTACAGTGGCTCACACCTGCAATCCCTGCATTTTGGGAGGCTGAGGCAGGTAGATCACTTGAGGTCAGGAGTTTAGGACCAGCCTGTCCAATGCAGTGAAACCCCATCTTTACTAAAAATACCCCCACAATTAGCTAGGCATGCTAGCAGGTTCCTGTAATTCCGGCTATGCAAAAGGCTGAGGCAGGAGAATTGCTTGAACCTGGGAGGTGGAGTTTACAGTGAGCAGAGATTGCACCACTGTGCTCCAGCCTGGGAGATAGAGTAAGACACTGTCTAAAAAAAATCAAATGTACTTATTTAGACCTACGTATATTTGTCTTTTTTTTCTATTCAAAGTGTGTATTTCATATACAGCACTGGGTCTTGTGGGTTTTTTAAATAAATTCTGGCAATCTCTGCACTTTAATTGGAGCATGTCATATGATTCATTAACATTTAATGTTATTAAATATAGATTTATTAGTGGCTGAATGATGTAATTGGATTCAAGCTTACAATTTAATGATTTGTTTTATAATTTTGTTTGTTTTTGTTTGCATCTCCTTCCCCACTTTTTGTCCTGTCCCTTTTCTCCTGATGTCTTTTGGACTCTTTAAATACTTTTAGAATTTCATTTTGAAGTATCCATTGACTTATTAGATGGATTGGTTAAATATCCCTTATCTGAATTCCTTGGGACTAGAAGTGTTTTGGATTTTAAATTTTTTTCATATTTTGGAATATTTACATATACATAAAGAGATCTCTTAAAGATTTAACTGAAGTCTAAACACAAAATTCACCTATGTTTATGTACACCTCATACACATAGGGCAAATGAGATTTTACATATTTTTAACAATTTTGTGCACGAATCAAAGTTTGTATACATTGAACCATCAGAAAGCACACATGTCACTATCTCAGTCATCCATGTGGATGAATTTCAGATCTTGGAATATTTTGGATTTTGGGTTTTATGGATCAGAGATGCTCAACCTAGACCTGTTTTCATTGTTGATTCTTTTATGTGTTAAAATATGTAAGAAAGGGTGAAGTTTTAAGCTGAATGGGATTTTTCAGTTTGGAAATTAAACTAAACAGGATTTTTTTTTCTTTTTAAGTTCCAGGATACAGGTGCAGAATGTGTAGGTTTGTTACATAGGTGTATGTGTACCATGGTGCTTTGCTGCACCTGTCAACCCTTCATCTAGGCTTTAAGCCCCACATGCACTATCTATTTGTCCTAATGGTCTCCCCCTCTCACCCTCCCCCGACCCCCAACTGGCCCCGATGTGTGTGGTTCTCTCCCTGTGTCCATGTGTTTTCATTGTTCGACTCCCACTTATGAGTGAGAACGTGTGGTGCTTGGTTTTCTGCTCCTGTGTTAAACTAAACAGGATTTCTTAATAGCTTAAATTGCTCAGTGAAATAGAAAATATCAAAGATTCTACCCAACAGGTGGGTAAGAATGAGTCCACATAGCAACTTTGAAGAAGTAAAGGAAAAAAACAAACCATTTCTGATTGCTCCCTGCCACAGCCAGTGCATTCAACCTTTTTTACTGTCCTTTTATTATTTTTTCATTGTTATTACAGTCATTATTGTTTTTCCCCAGAAGAAAAAATAAAAGTGGTGGGACTGATAGTGAGGAAACAAAGACTGAGAGCTGCCCCTATGCCTGTGTTTAACTTTTGAGAAATATAGTCAACATGATGATTTTCACACAGGGCTAGGAGGGCTTCTGCCTCTGTATGATTCCTGTTATGTTCTGGGCAAAAAATAAATTTTTTTCTCCATGGGAACCTGTTAGAGATATTTGAGAACAATGTCAACTGTAGACAAAAAGCTAATACAAGTGGAAATATTGTTTGCTTGTTTTTTTAATTTTAAATTTTTATTGCATTTTAGGTTTTGGGGTACATGTGCAGAACGTGCAAGATAGCTGCATAGGTACACACATGGCAGTGTGTTTTGCTGCCTTCCTCTCCTTCACCCACACTTGGCATTTCTCCCCAGGCTATCCCTCCCCAGCTCCCCCCCTCACTGTCCCTCCCCCATTCCCCCCAATAGACCCCAGTGTGTAGTAGACCCCCTCCCTGTGTCCATGTGTTCTCATTTTTCTCACCCGGCTATAAGTGAGAATATGTGGTATTTCCTTTTCTGTTCTTGTGTCAGTTGGCTGAGAATGATGTTCTCCAGATTCATCCATGTCCTTACAAAGGACAAATACTCATCATTTTTTATTGCTGCATGATATTCCATGGTGTATATTGCCACATTTTCCCAGTCCAGTCTATCATCGATGGGTATTTGGGTTGGTTCCAGGTCTTTGCTATTGTAAACACTGCTGCAATGAACATTCGTGTGCATGTGTCCTTATAGTAGAACGATTTATAATCCTTTGGATATATAACCAGTAAAGGGATTGCTGGGTCAAATGGAATTTCTATTTCTAGGTCCTTGAGGAATCGCCACACTGTCTTCCACAATGGTTGAACTAATTTACACTCCCACCAACAGTGTAAGAGTGTTCCTATTTCTCCACATCCTCTCCAGCATCTGTTGTCTCCAGATTTTTTAATAATTGCCATTCTAACTGGCGTGAGATGGTATCTCAATGTGGTTTTGATTTGCATCTCTCTAATGACCAGTGATGATGAGCATTTTTTCATGTTTGTTGGCCTCATGTATGTCTTCTTTTGTAAAGTGTCTGTTCATATCCTTTGCCCATTTTTGAATGGGCTTGTTTGTTTTATTCCTGTAAATCTGTTTGAGATCTTTGTAAATTCTGGATATCGGCCCTTTGTCAGATGGGTAAACTGCAAAGATTTTTTCCCATTCTGATGGTTGCTGATTCACTCTAGTGACTGTTTCTTTTTCTGTGCAAAAGCTGTGGAGTTTGATTAGGTCCCATTTGTCTATTTTGCCTTTTGTTGCCAATGCTTTTGGTGTTTTGGTCATGAAGTCCTTGCCTACTCCTATGTCCTGAATGGTTTTGCCTAGATTTTCTTCTAGGGTTTTTATGGTGCCAGGTCTTATGTTTAAGTCTTTAATCCATCTGGAGTTAATTTTAGTGTAAGGTGTCAGAAAGGGGTCCAATTTCTGCTTTCTGCACTTGGCTAGCCAGTTTTCCCAACACCATTTATTAAACAGGGAGTCCTTTCCCCATTGCTTGTTTTTATCTGGTTTGGAAATATTGTTTTATTTCTCTTTTTTTGCAGTATTTCTTTTCTAAGAACTGAGATAGGAGGAGAAAGAAGGAAAGAACTATTGACATGTGCAACAACATGGCTGAATATCAAAAACATTTTCTTGACTGAAAGAAACCTTACATATGGAGTGATCACAATATGATTCCATTTCTATCAAACTTTAAAATCTGTGCTGGAAAAATATCCAAGGGTATATTGGGGTTGGGGACCTACTAAGAGGAGGCAAAACTGAACTTTCTAGTCTCTGCTGTGATCCAAAACACATGCTACGGACTTTGTACACAGTATCTCATTTAATCCTCGAAATTATCTTAACAGGTAGTTACTGTCACTTCCCCCACTTCAAACAGAACATAAAGCTCAGAGAATCTAGGTACTGTGTTCTTTTTTTTTTTTTTTTTGAGACGGAGTTTCACTGATGTCACCCAGGTTGGAGTGCAATGGCGCGATCTCGGCTCACCTCCGCCTCCTGGGTTCAGGCAATTCTCCTGCCTCAGCCTCCTGAGTAGCTGGGATTACAGGCACGCGCCACCATGCCCAGCTAATTTTTTGTATTTTTAGTAGAGATGAGGTTTCACCATGTTGATCAGGATGGTCTCGATCTCTTGACCTCGTGATCCACCCGCCTCGGCCACCCGAAGTGCTGGGATTACAGGCGTGAGCCACCAAGCCCAGCCCGGTACTGTGTTCTACACCTACTTAGAAGTCAGCAATGCCTAAAGTACTTTAAAATGTTTTAAATAAAAATTAATAAAGCAGGCAAAAAGTAGCATGTAAATAGCATTTCTACAAATATCTCCTAAGACAATTTTCACATTGATGTCCAAAGACATTTACAAGAATGTTTTCCACAACATTGTTTAAAATAATAGAAAACTAGAAGCAACATAAATGTCCATGGAAGAGTTAGATTAGTTCTCTTATTTCTGTTTTATGCAATACTGTGCTGATGTAGATATATAATATTAATTTTTTAAATTACATTCAGCTTCTTCTCATGGATCCAAGGAGATATGTTAGAGAATATTCAGTGCATTTGTGCATAAACACAAATACAAAGGAAATAGTAGGGGCTCCCTACAAGTGGTTTTATATTGGAAGAGGAAGAAGAGAAAAATAAAAGGGATCATGAACTTTGTATATGCTTTGGTAGTGTCTGGTTTTGAATATAACTTGAATTTTTTCATAAATGTATTTTACAGTCTGCATCATTACTAGGTAAGAAGACAAGTAATCACTTTAATAAAAGTCCTTCCAATTACTGCAACTGATTTCTGCAGCCAGAATGTTCCCCGAATCTGAAAAGAGGAACCACTATAACTGGAAGGCAGAAATACTGACACCTGAGGGCCAGAGCTGCAGAGGGTGGACCTAATGCAGCAAATCCATCAGCAGCCCCTCATTCATTGATTGCTTGTGTTATAAACAATCCAATTATACTCTTTTAGTCATTATAAAATGTACAAATTATTTTTGACTATAATCACCCAGTTGTGCTGTCAAATATTGTCTTATTCATTTTTTCTAACAATTTTTTGTACCCATATAACATTTTCACTATCCCATTTTCCCACTGCCCTTCCCAGCCTCCAGTAGCCATCCTTATACTCTGTCTCTATGAGATCAATTGTTTAGAATTTTAGCACCCACAAATAAATAAGAACATATCCTGGCTGGGCACAGTGGCTCATGCCTATAATCCCAGCACTTTGGGAGGCTGAGGTGGGTGGATAACGAGGTCAAGAGATCGAGACCATCCTGGTCAACATGGTGAAACCCCGTCTCTACTAAAAATACAAAAAATTAGCTGGGCATGGTGGCGCGTGCCTGTAATCCCAGCTACTCGGGAGGCTGAGGCAGGAGAATTGCTTGAACCCAGGAGGCGGAGGTTGTGGTGAGCCAAGATCATGCCATTGCTCTCCAGTCTGGGTAACAACAGCAAAACTCCATCTCAAAATAAATAAATAAATAAGAACATATGACATTTGTCTTTCTGTGCCTGACTTATCTCACTTAACATAAAGACTTTCAGTTCCATTTATGTCATTACAAATGACAGACTCTCATTCTCTCTTATAGCTGGATAGTGTATATGTACCACATTTTCTCTATCCAGTCATCTCTTAATAGACATTTAGATTCTTTACAAATCTTGGCTATCATAAACCCTGCTGTAGCAAACATGGGAGTACTGATATGTCTTTGATTTGCCAATTTTATTTATTTCAGCTATATACTGAGCAGTGAGATTCCTGAACCATATTGTAGTTCTATTTTTAGTTATATCAGAAACATCCAAACTGCTCCCAACAACAGGGTACAGGGGTAAAATGGTATCTCATTGTAAATTTGATTTGCATTTCAATAATAATCAGTAATATGAAGCATCTTTTTATTTGTTTGCCATTTGTAGGTCTTCTTTTCATAAATGTTTATTTAAATTTTTTGCTTACTCTTTAATTAGGTTATTACATTTTTTCCATAGAATGTTTCAAACTCTTAATATATTGTACTGTGTTAGTCTGCTTCTGCACTCAATGAAAAAATACATGAGACTGGTAATTTATAAAGAAAATCAGTTTAATTGACTCACAGTTTCACACAGCTGGGGAGGCCTCAGGAAACATACAATCATGGCAGATAGGGAAGCAGACATCTCTTACATGGCAGTAGGAGAGAGAGCAGGTATGTAAAGCAAAATGGGTAGATACCCTTACAGAAGCATCAGATGTCATGAGAACTCATTCACTATCATGAGAAAAGCATGGGGGAAACCACCCCCATGATCCAATCACTTTCTACCAGGTCTCTCTCTCAACAATTGGGTAGTATAATTTAATATGAGATTTGGGTGAAGACACAAATCCTAACCATATTATGTAGCTATTAATCCCTTTTCAGATGGGTAATTTACAAATATTTTCTTCCATTCTGTGGGTTTTCTCTTCACTTTGTTGATTGTTTCCTTCACTGTAAAAAAGCTCTCTAACTTGCTGTAATCCCATTGTCCATGTTTGCTTTGTTTGTCTGTGCTTATGGGGCATTATTTAAGAAATTTTTGCTCAAACCAATGCCCTAGAGAGTTTCCTCAATGTTTTCTTGTAAAAGGTTGATAGTTTGAGATGTTAGGTTTAAGTCTTTAACTCATTTTAATTTGGTTTCTGTATGTGGCCAGAAATACGGTCCTAGTTTCATTTTTCTGCCTATGACTTGTCAATTTTCCCAGCTCTATTTATTGAAGAAATTGTCTTATTTTTTATTGTATGTTCTTGGCACTTTCATTGAAAATAAGTTTGCTCTAGGTTTATGAGTTTGTTTCTGGGTTCTCTATTCTGTTCCATATCTGTGTTTATGCTAGGGCCATGCTGTTTTAATTACTATTGCTTGGTAGTATAATTTGAAGCCAGGTAATGGGATTCCTCCTGTTTTGTTTTATATACTCAGCATAGCTTTGATTATTATAGTATTTTGTGGTTCCATATAAATTTCATAATTCTTATTCTATTTCTTTGAAGAATGTCATTATTATTTTGGTGGAGATGGCATAAAATCTATAGATTGCTTTGGATTGTGGGAACATTTTAAAAATACTGATTCTCCAAATCTGTGAACATAGAAATATTTTTCTATGTTTTGTGTCCTCTTTCCTTTCTTTTACCAGTGTTTTATAATTTTAATTGTTGAGAACTTTTATTTCTTTGGTTAATTTCTACACATTTTATTTTATTTGTGGCTATTGCAGATAGTATTATTTTTTTAAATTCTTTTTCAGTTTGTTGACTGTTGGCTTATAGAAATTCTACTGATTTGTATATATCGATTTTGTATTCTGCAAATTTAATTAACTTATTAGTTCTAATAGTTTTTTTTAGTGGACATATTAGGCAATTCTTACATTATTGTAAAGAAATAATCTGATACTGGATAACTTATAAAGAAAAGAGGTTTCATTGGCTCATGGTTCTACAGGCTGCACAGAAAGCATAGCACTGGGTTCTGCTTCTGGAAAAGCCTCTGGCAGCTGACACTCAAGGTAAGAGATAAATCTGATGCTTGTACATCACACTGTAAACGCGAGGGTGTCTGTGGGGGGAAGTGCTGCATACTTTTAAACAACCAGCTCTCATTGAAGCTTACTGTGTGAGAAGAAGAAGAAGATGATACCAAAATGTTCATGGAAATTCTGCCCTCATGATTGAATCACCTCCCCAGTAGGCCCACTAGCAACATTGAGGATTACATTTCAATATGAGATTTTGGTGGGGACACACACTCAAACTATATTAGTTTGCCCTTGGCCATTCCAAATCTTATATCCTTCTCATATTTTATTTTATTTTTCTTTGAAATGATTTATTGTTCACTTTTGCACACACGTACTGAGGACAAGGCAGGTCCGGGCTGGGTTCTGCTCCCCACTGCAGCATTCCAGGCACCCAGGGCAGGCCAAGGGGGACAGGGTGCATCTTTCCACGGTATGTAAGGGGAGATTCCCTGAGTAAAAGACGTTTCCTTAAGTAGGACGTGTCCAGGCTCCAGGAGCGGTCCTGGGGGTGAGGGTCCTGGGCCTTCAGGCCAGAGCACTACTCATGACTTCTGAGAAGCCACCTGGTGTGTGGGGCGTGGCTGTCTGAGGCTCCTGCAGTTCAGGCTGGGTCCCTTTCCAGGCCAAAGACTTCTCCAATTTGATTTTAAAAAGCAATCCATGACCTGGGCAGTCCGCGGTCTCTTTGGCGGCTCGCCTCTTGCAGCAGCCGCGGCACAGGCTGAACACACATCTGTTGCCCTTTGGGTTGCCACACTGGTCACACTTTGCATATTTTGGCTTCAGAGAGGGGTCGAAGGTCTTGTGGGGGTTCCTCAGCTGCTGCTTCTGCTTGTTCTTGGACAGGACTTCAGTGCCACACTCCTCCACCTCCAGGGCCCGCTTGCTGCGCCCACCTGCCTTCTCCTTGCTCCCCTCCCTGGGCCCCGGCCGGACGTAGGGCTGGCAGATCCAGCGGAAGGGCAAGTGGCTGGGGGGCTTCGCTCCCTCCTGTCTGGATATCTCCTTCTGGCACCGCATCTTCAGCTCCTGGCTCAGGGCAGCAATGCCCTCCAGGGTCTTCGCCTTGGCCAGCTCCTCTCGCAGCTGCTGATGCACCTGCAGCGTGTGGTGCCACAGCTTGAAGAGGTGGGCCCGGACGTAGGACAGTGGTCAGAGGTGCTCCTGCACGATGTCCAGGTATTCATCAGCCAGCTTCCACACAGCAGGGCTCCGGCCCTCAAACGGGACAGAGCTGTGCAGGTTGCCTTCTGCGCTCATGACACCCTGTGCACCCGTGTCCTGGATGCAGCGCTCCACATCCTGTAGGATCTGGATGCCATCCTGTAGGATTGGCAAACACAGCGATGGCCACAGCTTTCCGCACAGACTTAATGTGCTCCCAGGACACTGCACCCGACCGGGCCCCTTCTGCTCCTTGGTGCACCCATGAACGGTCAGCAACTGGCAGCCAGCCTTCTCCAGCATCTGGGCATACCTCACGGTCTTGTCAATCTCTGGGAAGACACAGATTTTGCACATGATGGGAACAGAGAGTTTCTTGTGGGCCAGCAAAATTATTCTCTGGAGCGGGTTCCACTCGTCCTGCAGGAAGGCGCCATGGTGACCTCTCTTGGCTGTCATCTGTGCGCAGCCCGGGTTCAGGTCGATGGCGTCACAGTAATTCTGAGCCAGGAGAGCCGCCTGAACAAACACCTCCGGGTCATTGGCACAGAACTGCCCGATGAGGGGCCGGTCCTCGGGGCACACCTCACAGGACAGGTTCTCCTCCTGGTAATTGGCGTCGCAGACGAAGCCTTGGGCGTGCAGCATGGGCGTGTGGCTGTGCCCCGTGGCGCCGGCTCAGCAGCCTCCAGGCCAGCTCGCTCTGGTCCACCGTGGGGGCCACCACGCGGCGGGACCCCAAAGGGTGTGACTCCAGAACTCGAAGCCCTGCAGCTTTGGCATCTCTCCAGGCCCCGCCGTGTCCGTCGCGCGCCTTTGGCTCCGAGGGCACCGGCCACCTGTGTCCCGGGCCCACCCTGCTCCGGCCTCGCTGACGCCTGGGGCCCCTGCTGCGCTCGGGCCTCTGCGAATGCCAGCACTGCGCCGGGGCCGCAGCCGGGCCCAGGGCTCCACCGCCACCGGCCCTTCTCATATTTTAAAATACAATCATGACTTCCCAATAATCCCCAAAGGCTTAGCTCATTTTAGCCTTGACTCAAAAGTCAAAAGTTTCATCTAAGGCAAAGCTAGTTTCTTCCTTCCATATGCCTGTACTTCCAAGACACAAAAGGGGTATACGCATTGGATACATACTCCTATTCTAAAAGGAAGAAATCAGCCAAAAGGGGCCACAGGACCCACGCAAGTATGAAACCCAGAAGAGCAGTTATTAAATTATAAGAATCCAAAATAATTATTTTTTACTCTCTGTCCCATTTCCGGGACGTATTAATGCTTTGGGAAAGTCTGACCTTGTGGCTCTGCATGGTTCAGCCCCTACAGCTGCTCTCATGGTCTGGTATTGTTTGCCTCTGACTTTTCCAGGTGCAAAGCTCGAGCTGTAGCTGGATCTACCATTCTGGGGTCTGGAGGACAATGATCCTCTCCTCATAGATCTACTAGGCCGTGCCCCAGTAGAGCGCCTGTATGGGGACTGTAATTCCACATTTCGTCTCTGCATTGTTTTAATAGAAATTCTCCATGAGGGCTCCACCACTGCAGCATGCTTCAGCCTGAACTCCCAGGCTTTTGCATAATTTTTTGAAATAAAGGTGGAGGCTCTCAAGTCTCAACTTTTGCATTTTCTAATAGGCTTAACAGCACATGGAAGCTACCAAGGCTTATGACTTACACCCTCTGAAGAAGTGACTGGAGTTGTAACTGGGCCAATCTGAGATACTCCTGGAGCTGGAGCAGTGGCCAGGATGCAGGAAGCCATGTTCCAAGGCCTCTCAAGAGAGTATGGTCCTGAGCCTGATCCCAGAAACTATTGTCTTCTTTTAGACCTCAGGGCCTGTGATGGAAGGCTGCCTCTTAGATTTCTAAAATGCCTTCAAGTCCTCCTTCTCATTGCCTTGGCTATCAATACTTGTTTTTTTTAAGTTATGCAAATATCTCTAACATCGGTTGCCCCACAGCCTACTTGAATTTCTCTCTTATAAAAGCTCTTTATTTTTCTTCCACATGGTTAGCCTGCAAAGTTTTCAAAATTTTACACCATGCTTCTCTCGTATATAGAAGTTACAACTTATTTTTTTGGCTCCAGCATGTAAGTATAAGTTGTTAGAAGCATCCAGGCCATATCTCAAATGCTTTGCTTCTTAGACATTTCTTCCAACAGAAATCCTAAATTGTCACACTCTCAAATTCAAACGTTTATATATCTCTAGGGCAGGAACCCAGCTTAGCCAACCACTTTGCTGAGACATAACATGCATGACCTTTGCTTTGGTCCCAGTAAGTTCCTAATTTTCATGTGAGGCCTTCTCAGTCCAGCCTTCACTGTCCAGATTACTGTCAGCATTTTGGTCACAGCCATTCAACCAGTCTTTAAGAAAATCTCAATGTTCCCTCATTTTTCTGTCTTCTTCTGCGTTCTACAAACTCTTCCAACCTCTGCCTGTGTACACAATTACAAAGCTTATTCCACATTTTTAGGTATTCTTACAACAATTTTCCCTTTTTGGTGCCAATTTTTTGTATTAAGCCATTTTTGCATTACTATGAATGCCTGAGACTGGGTAATTTATTTTTAAAAAGGAAGTTTAACTAGCTCATGATTCTACAGGCTGTACAGTAGACACAGCACTGGCATATGCTTCTGAGGAGGCCTCTGGAAGCCTACAATCATGGCAGAAGATGAAGCAGAATCTTGCACATCACAGGACAAAAAGCAGGAGCAATAAACAAAGGAATAAGTTGTTACACACTTTTAAATAACCAGATCTTATGGGAACTCACTATCATGAGGATAGCACCAAATGGGATAGTGCTAAGCCATTTATGAGTAATCTACCCTGATGGTTAAATCACCTTTCACCAGGCCCACTTCCAACATTGAAAATTACATTTCAGTATGATATTTGGGAGGTGACATACATTTAAACCCTATCAGAGGAGTCTTTATTTTGTTCCAAATATAAGATTATATCATCAGCAAAAAGAAAATAGTTTGAATTCTTTTCCAGTTGGGATGCCCTTTATTGCTTTCACTTATCTGATTGCTCCAGCTAGTACTTTCAGAATTATGTTGAATAACAGTGGTAAAAGTGGACATTCTTGTCATCTTCCAGATTTCAGAGGAAAGCTTTTAGTTTTCCCTCACTCAGTATGATACCAGCTCTGTGTCTGTCATATATGACTTTTTATTATGTTGAAGTATGTTCATTCCATACCCAGTTTTCAAAGGGTTTTTTATTATAAAAGAATATTAAATTTTGGCTGGGCTCAGTGGCTCACACCAGCAATCCCAGCACATTGGGAGGCTGAGATGGGTGATCACAAGGTAAAGAGATGGAGAGTGTTCTGGCCAAAATGGTCAAACCCTGTATCTACTAAAAATACAGAAAAAATAGCTGAGTGTGGTGGTGCACATTTGTAGTCCCCACTACTCGGAAGGCTGAGGCAGGATAATCCCTTGAACCTGGAGGCAGAGGTTGCAGTGGGCCAAGCTCATGCGACTGCACTCCAGCCTGGTGACAGAGTGAGACTCTGTTTAACAAAAAAAGAATATTAAATTTTATTATGTAATTTTTTAGCATAATTGAAATGATCACATGGATTTTGTCCTTTATTCTGTTTATATGATGTATCACGTTGATTTTCATGTTGAACCATCTTTACATCCTTGGGATAAATCCCACTTGATCATTATGAGTTACCTATTTATTATTCTTTCATTCAGTTTGCTAGGTGTTTTGGAAATTTTTGCATCAGTTTTCTCAGATATGGGCCTGTAGTTTGCTTTTTCAATGTTTCTTTATCTGGTTTTGATATTGGGTAATACGGGCCTCAGAGAATGAGTTTGGAAATGTCCCCCTCTTCTCTAATTTCAGTCTGCCTACAGCCTTTGATATTCAGGTTTTAATTTCTTTACATGTTATTCATTTGTTTAGGTTTTGGATTTTTGTCCTCGTTTAATCTTGGTAAGTTCTGTGTGTCAAAGAATTAATTTCCGCTAACTTTTCTACTTTGTTGGCATGGAATTGCTGATAGTAGCCACTAATGATTGTTCAATTTCCTGAAGTATTACTTGTAATGTCTCCTTTCTCACTCTGATTCTATTGATTTGTATCTTCTCTGCTTTTTAATTGGCCTATCTAACTATTTGTCAATTGTTTTACTTTTCAAAACTTCAAGTTTTTGTCTCATTATCTTTTGTATTTTTTTCCCACTCTAATCTTTATTATTTCTTTGCTTCTAATTTTGGGGTTGGTTTGGTCTTTTTATTCTGGTTAAATAAGATGTATTGTTAAATTATTTATTTGAAGTTTTTCTGTTTTTTATGTAAGTACTTAAAGTTACAACTTTTCCTTTATAACAGTACCTTATTTGATATATTGCACAGGTTTTGCTATGCTATGTTTCCATTATCATTTGTTTCAATAAATTGTTTTATTTTTTCTTAACTTTTCTATTGACCTACTGATTATTCAGGAGCATGTTGTTTAATGTCCATGTGTTTGTACAGTTTCTGATATTCTTTTTTTAAAATTGATTTCCAGTTTTATTTCATTGCAGTCAGAGAAAATGCTTGATATTACTTCAGTTTTTTGAATGTTCATAGACGTGTTTTGTTACCTAATATATTGGCTATCCTTGAAAATAACCCCTGTGCTAAGGGAAAGAATGTGTATTCTGTGGCTATTGGATGAAATTTTTGGTAAATTTAAATTAGGTTTATTTGTTCTATAGTGCAGATTAAATCTGATGTTTCTTTGCAGGTTTTCTGACCGGAAGGTCTATCCAATGACTAAAGTGGGTTGTGGAAGTGGCCAGCCATTATTATATCGAAGTCTCTTTCTTTAGCTCTTATAATATTTGCTTCATTTATCTAGGTGCTTTAGTGTTGGGTGCATATATATTTCTGATTATTATATTTCCTTGATAAATGTATCTTATTATTATATAGATAATATATAATTATTATATTATAATATAATATTTATAATGTATTTATATATTATATTATATATAATATATAATATAATATATTATTTTATATATTATATATAGAATATATATATTATATATAATATATTATAGAGTATATAATACTTTTTGGTTTAAAGGATGTTTTTGCCAGATACATTATTCTAAAGTAAACGGCTTTTTCTTTCTTCAGCTCTTTATGTCATGCCGCTCTCTCAGCCTGTACATTTTCCACTAAAAAGTCTATACTCTATAATATATTATAGAGTATATATTATATATAGTATATAATATATTTATAATATATAATAATTATTATATATATTATTATATAATAAGATATATTTATCTCTTCCTACAGTCTTTTGTTGAAATCTATTTTTGTCTGGAATAAGTATAGCTATTTCTGCTCTTTTTTGGTTTCTAGTGGCATGGAATACCTTTTTCCATCCTTTTATTTTAAGTCTAAATGTATCTTTACAGGTAAAGTATCTTTGGAGGCTACAGATTATTGTCTTGCTCCTCTATCCATTCTTCCACTATTTGCTTTTGACTGGAGTGTTTATTTACATTCAATGTTATTACTGACAGGTAAGCACTTACTCCTGCCATTTTCTTATTTGTTGTCTGATTGATTCTTGTCCTCTCTTCCTTCTTTCCTTCCTGCCAGTCTTCCTTTTAGTGAAGGTATTTCTCTTGTAATATAATCTAATTTCTTGGTTTTTTGTTTTTTTTCTGTACATCTGTGGTATGCATTTTGATTTAAAATTACCATGAAGCTTGAAAATAATGTCTTATAACCCATCAGTTTAAACTGTGGACAATTTAGCACTGAGTGCATAAACAAAGAAACAAGGCAAACAACTAATAAAAACTTGACACTTTAACTTCATTGCCATTCTTCTAAGCTTTTTGTTGTTTCTCTTCATTCCCTATTTTCCTGGCTATGTTTTGGAAAGGTGTAATTCTTTTATTGGTTTATTGTTTACTCTTTCTGAGATTTTTGCACACCATAATTACCATGCTATAATATTCTGTTTTTCTCTGTGTGCTATTATTAGTGAGTTTTGTACCTTCAGATGATTTCTTATTGTTCAATAACATTTTCTTTCTTTCAGATTAAGAACTTTCTTTAGCATTTCTTATAGGACAGGTCTTTGTTAATGAAATTTCTCAGTATTTGTTTGTCTGGAAAAGTTCTCATTTCTTCTTGAAGTTTAAAGGATGTTTTTGCCAGATACATTATTCTAAAGTAAACGGCTTTTTCTTTCTTCAGCTCTTTATGTCATGCCGCTCTCTCAGCCTGTACATTTTCCACTAAAAAGTCTGCTGTCAGATGTATTGGAGTTCCACTGAATGTTATTTGTTTCTCTTCTCTTGCTGCTTTTGGAATTATTTCTTTATCCTTTATCTTTGAGAGTTTAGTTAAGTGCCTTGAGGTGGTCTTCTCTGGGTTAAATCTGCTTGGTGTTCCGTAACCTTCTTGTACTCAAAGGTTGATACGAATGTTGGGGAATTGTTCAATAGTATTTAATATTATTTCTTTGAATAAATGTTTAACTCTTACCTTCTCTACCTCCTCTTTAAGGCCAATAACTGTCAGATTTGCTATTTTGAGGCTTTTTTTTTTTTTCAGATTCTGTAGGCATGCTTTATTTTTTATTCATTTTTGTCTCCTCTGACTTTGTATTTTCAAGTACTCTGACTTCAAGTTTACTAAATCTATCTTTTCCTTGATTAAGTATTTTAAGTAATTCTGATGCATTCTTCAGTATGCCAATTGCATCTTAACTTCAGAATTTCTGCTGTTATTCTTTTTATTTTAATCTCATGGTTAAATTTGTCTGATAGAATTTTGGATTCCTTCTCTGTGTTGTATTGCATTTCTTTGAATTACCTCAAGCTACCATTTTTTATTTCCTGTATGGAAGGTGACATATCTCTTCTATTCGAGGATTTGTCCCTGGTGCCTTATTTAGCTTGTTTGGTGGTGTCTTGTTTTCCTCTCTGGTTCTGATACTTGTAGATGTTCATCTGGATCTGGGCATTGAAGCGTTCAGTCTTTACTGTAGTCTTCACAGTCTGGGCTTGTTTGTGTTTATTATTTTTGGGAAAACTTTCCAGGTATTCAAAGAGACCTGGGCCCCAAATCCAATAACACAGTAATTTATGCAAACAAGTAGAGGTATTGCCTTGGTAGTATGGGATTAACATCAAGGAAAATTATCTTGATTTATCAAGTAGAGACTCTTGAGCTCTTCCCTTACGTTCTCTCAGACCAGCAGAGTCTCTTTTTCTGTTTTGAGGCAAGTGGAGCTAGGATTGAGTAACATAAGCACCCCTGTGACCACCCCCACTGGGACTGTGCTGGTTCACACCTGAAGTAGGCATGGAACTTGGTCTTACTCAAGGCCCACTGTAACCACTACTATATGTAAACCATATAAATTTATTCCAAGTCCTAGGGCTCTATGATTGACAGGGGGCAAAGCCAGCCATTTTTTTTCTGTATCTCCAGGTGGCAAGTTATCCTAGCCATGAGTAAGTCCATAGATGCTATCTGGGAGCTAGAGATTGAAGTATAAATCTTTAATATTTACCTGTTCTTCTATTTTACTGTAGCTAACCTGGCACTTAGGCCATAAGACAAAAAACTTTTTACTCTTTCTTCCCTCATCTGCAGGCAGAGGAGCCTCTTCTGTGGCTGCCAAAACCACTAGCCCATGGAGGGGGTTCTGCCAGATCATCATCTATTTCTCACTTAGAGCCTGAGGACTCTTCAGTACGCTTGTGATACATTCTGCAATGACTGGGACTCAACCTTTGGCCCAGGATGAGTGCAGAAATGCTGACCAAGACCCTAGGCCTGGGCTAAGAAACTGTAAGATTCTGCTTGTTGCTCTACCCCACCGTGGCTGAGCTTGTATATGAGGTGCAATACAGAACTTTCTTTACTTTTCCCCCTGCTTTCCTCAAACAGAAGTATTTCACCATAGCTACCACAGCTGGAAATATGGGGACTCACACCTGAAGTTAGCACTTCTCAGAGACCAATGCCCATGGTGTACGACCTGGGTGTTGCTGTTTTTTATTCTGAGTACAAAGGTGCTTTAGTCAGCAGGTGATGAATTCTGCCAGATCTTTACTGACATGGCAGCATTGAGTTTAATGTGAAGTCCTCCAGTCACTGTGCTCTCCCTCTCCCAAAGTCACAGGTTTCTCTGTGTTACATGGCTGCTTCTGGGTGGGGGTCAGGGAGTGGTGTTGTGAGCACTCCCTTAGCCGCTCTGGCTGGTGTCTCAGTAGGCCACATTCTCCCACCCCAACCCCCACATTCCACTGGTCCTAAGCCCAGCTTGGTAGCATGATTTGCCTAATAATTGACGTCCTGTGGGCTAGATGGTTTTTTAAGTTCTGTTAGGGTTCAATGGCACTTGAACTCATGATGGCAAGTCCTGTGAAGACTCAAGTCTCCAACATTGAAGTGGGAGATTTTCCTTTTGCTAGGGCCAATCCTGATGTTCCCTTCATTGTCAGATGTCAGCTGAATACAGCCTGGTTCTGTTTTCACTGTGACAGGGAAGTACTGAGTTTATTCCAAGGCCTCACAATCTGTGCTCTCCCTCTCCCAAATGTACAATCTCTGCACCATGGGGCCACTACTGATGGTTGAAAGAGGGGTGGCATCGGTGCTTCTAGACTCATTTGTTTTGTGCTCTCCAATGTCTCTTTCAGTGATCTGAAGTTAATACTAGGTACTGTGATTGTTCACCTAATTTTTAGTCCCTTTTATAGTGCTTCCTGCCTGTAGTGAGTTGAAAAAAATGTGTGTTTTTGTATGGGGGATGAGTGGTGTAAGATTCTTTTCTGCCTTCTTACTCTGCCCCTGCCTTAAACTTTTAGAGTATGCAGTTTGTTACCTGGATATATTGTGTGATGCTGGGATATGTGAAATATTGATCCCATCACCAAGTTAGTGACCATATATTATGGGATATGATTGTCCCATCACCAAGGTAGTGAGTGTAGCACCAGCAGTTTCTCACCTCTGCCCTCCTCCTTTCCTTGTTCATCTAGTAATCCTCAGTGTCTATTGTTGACATCTTTATATTCATGAATACCCTATGTTTAGAACCCACTTATAGGCAAGAGCACATGGTATTTAATTTTCTCTTCCTGTGTTTATTTCCTTAGGATAATAACCTCCAGATGCATCGATGTTGCTGCACAGTATTTCATGGTGTATATGTAGCATATATTTCTATTCAATTCACTGATTTACACACAAGTTAATTCCATGCCTTCCCTATTGTGAATAGTAATATGATGAACATACAAGTGCATGTGGGTTTTCTTTTTTTTTGTAGAATTCTAAATTTTCTTTTGGATATATACTCAGTAATGGAATTGCTTGTGGAATAATACATCTGTTTTAAATTCTTTGAAAGTTTTCCAAACTGCTTTGCACAGTGCCTGACATTTTGGGGGACTAGAGAATGACAGTAGCAACTGATTTGATTCAGATATCACTAATTCTAATATGAGCTGTATTGGAGGATCATCACAGAGTGAATTGCTGCTGTATCCACAAGAAAATAAGTATAAAACTCTCAAGATAGCACCTAATTTTTGTATTTTTAGTAGAGGTGGGGTTTCACCATGTTGGCCAGGCTGGTCTCAAATTCCTGACCTCAAGTGATCCACCTGCCTCGGCCTCCTGAAGTGCTGGAATTACAGATGTGAGCCACAGCACCCAGTCAGCCCTATTTCTTTAAGCCTACACATTTTGCTCTTGTTGAAAGTATTTAAACATACAATTATCAAGCTTTTTTGTTTATGTATGCTTAAATCTTGTATAAGCTTAAATATTTTTTTCAATCTAGGCTTTATTTTATCTCCTTTCTTATATATTTGTATAACTTTAGGTGGCTATCTTCATTGAAAATTTGTTCTCAAAAGCCTTAAAATAGAACATAGTTCTTGGCAGCAACTTGAAAGTCATTTGAGGAGAAGGGGAGATTTATAATGATGATTCAAATGAAGCAAACTAAAAATTAATGAAGCAAGACAGAGGAAAAAGCAACATTTACCTGAGCACATCCCAAAAGGATAAAATTTCAAATGTAACTAGAAAAAAGTATGCTGAAGATCACATTACAGAAATAATTGTTAATACTCAAAATAGCTCTAAAGCCCCGCTCACTTCTTGAATGCTGGAAATTAACCAGGAGGTGGCTGTAACTCTAAGATTGTTTCTTCAGTAATGACCATTTTCTTTTACAAGATGTTGAGTATTCTCTACCTTCTAAGAGACCAACAGGCTAACAGAGTCCCCATTTCCAGAACCCATCAATGCTGAGCAATGGAAAGTGAAGGTGTTCAGTTTTGGTAAGTTCTCAGTGAAATCCTTGACCTTTTTCTTCATATTCTGGACTCCCAATGTGACCGATGGAAGTTACAACATGATCTGCAGGGGGAAATGCTTTAGCGTGTATTACTATATGGGTATAATCTCATCTTTGTAGAGCCAGAAGCATTTCGAAAGTCACATTGCAGACATTGCTTAAACATAGTTTGTTTTTACCAAAGCATAGGACATTGTATCATCTCATATTAATTAGTTAGTTGAGTCAAAATTACTGCTAATTGCTTAGTGGTTTCATGATTTATCTTAGTGTTGAAACCTTCTTTATTTCAGAACTATTTCACCTCTTGGTTTTCAGTGTGTCACTGCCTGCCAGCTGCTAATCTGCTAATACCCAGTGGATCATGTGTCCTGTGAAGGGACCGAAGGAGATGTTAGTGGCAAATTATGTTGATGATTCATATTTTGAATAAATAGAACATTAAGTTTGTATACATTTTGAAAATAGTATTTTAATATTCAACTGTGTCACGGTCATAATGATTGGACGTATGTTGAATTTGTATGTACGTTAATTGTTGCATGTTTATGTTCTTTAGCATTCTAACTTGCAACTGCATATCTGTAAAGACTTTTTCTTTCTTTTTTTTTTTTTCAAGTAGATCAAACTGGCTTATTGAGCCATCTGATTGATGTCAAGTTGGGTGACCCAGGCTCTATGTAGGGGTAAGGTTGAGGCAGGAAGAACGGTGGTGAGGGGCAAGGGTGCCAGACAGGCCGATCCCCTATCATGCCCACAGAGAAACCCTTTCTTCCCCAGGGCCTGGGGAGCAGCCAGGTTCCATGAGTTAAATGCTGATCTGAACCATACCAAGCTGGGATTGCGGTACACACTTTCCTCTTCTGAAGAGTAGCTAGAGATTCCAACTTGGTGAGAGGGAGACTGTGGCAGAGCCAGACTGAACAAGGACTAATCACCTGAAAAAGACTGCCATCAAAGGACTTGGTGAGTGCTGGGTGCCATGGCTCAAGCCTGTAATCCCAGCATTTTGGGAGGCTGAGTTGGGTGGATCACTTGAGGCCAGGAGTTCGAGTCCAGCCTGGGCAACATAACAGAATCCTGTCTATACTAAAAATACAAAAATTAGACAGGCATACTATGCTTCTGTAATCCAAGCTACTTGGGAGGCTGAGGCAGGAGAATCATTTTAACTGGGGAGACAGAGGTTGAAGTGAGCTGAGATCATGCCACTGCATTCCAGTCTGGGAGACAGAGTGAACCTGTGTCTCAGAAAAAGAAAATGGCCTTGGCAGAGGGGCTGGTCTGACAATGCCTTCCCTTGGGTTTCTCCTGGGTAGGGTTCTGTCATGAGGAGGCACTTTTTTCTCCCTGTTCATGGCCTGAATCCAAAAAATTTCTTTTTCTGGGGGTTGAGTGGGGGACAGAACTGGAAACGTTCTTTAGGTGATTTTTTTGTTGTTGTCATTTGTTTTTTGTTTTTTGTTTTTTTGAGATGAAATCTCATTGTGTCACCTAGGCTGGAGTGCAGTGGCTCAATCTCAGCTCACTGCAGTCTCCTCCCTTCTGGTTTCAAGCGATTCCCATGTCTCTGCCTCCTAAGTAGCTGAGATTACATGCATGTGCTACTGCACTGGCTAATTTTTGTATTTTTTATAGAGATGGGTTTTCAAACTCCTGACCTCAAGTGATCTGCCCATTTTGGCCTCCCAAAGTGCTGGGATTACAGGCATGAGCCACCATACCCAGCCCCTTCAGGTGGGTTTTGAGGCTTCACTACAATACTAATTTTCTGTTGCTACTGCAACAAATTACCGCACACTTAGTGGCTTGAAACAAAATAGATGTATGCCCTTACAGTTCTGAAGGCCAGAATTCCAAAGTCAGCCTTACTGAGTCAAAGGGGGAGCAGGGCCAGTGCCTTCTGAGGCTCTGCAGGAGAATCCCTTTCCTGGCCCTGGAGATGGCCTGCAATCCTCAGTTTGTGCTGCCCTTCTTGAATGACTTAAGTTTCCTGCTTCCATTACTACATCTCCCACCACTCTCCATCACCTGCTCTGCCCTTACAAGAATCCGAGTGAGTACACCAACCCAGCTGGGACAGGCTGGGATAATCTTCCCAGCCAAAAATTGTTAACTTCGTTATATCTGCAAAGCCCCTTTTTTCATACCAGGTCATGTTCACTGGTTCTTGTGATTAGAATATGGGTACCTTGGGGGTTACTATCAGCCTACTACAGCAAGGCTGCAAAACTATTACACCCTTTTGGTGTTTTCTTGATTGAGAGAAAAAGGGTTGGGATTTTTTTGGGGGCTAGGTTCCTCTTAATCGTGTATCTTTAAAGTCTGGGGTCCATCTTAACCTTGTTTCTTTTTTCTTTTCTTTTCTTTTTTTTTTTTACTTTTTTCATACAGAACCTTGCTCTGTTGCCCAGGCTGGCAGCGGCAAAGTCTCAGCTCACTGCAATGTCTGCCACCTAGGCTCAGGCAATTCTCCTGCCTCAGCCTCCTGAGTAGCTGAGACTACAGGTGCCTGCCACCAAACCTGACTAAATTTTGTATTCTTAGTAGAGAAGGGGGTGGAGGGTGGTAGTGGGTGAATGGGGGTTTCCAGTCTGTTTCCCTGAGCCCAAAGCGATCTGGCTGCCTCTGCTCCCAAAGTGCTGGGATTACAGTCCTGCACCACTGCACCTGGCTGCTGTAAAATCTTATTTCAACATAGCTGAGACATGTTTTTGGAAGTTTGCTAAAGGGCCCCTGGAGACATCCTCATTGTGGTTTTCCTGTTGTTGCATTTAATTTGATTGATCTTTTCTGCTTTCCAGAAATTATAAGGCTAACATGAGGTACTAAACTTTAAAAGTTCTCTTTTTATTTATTTATTTTTTTTTTTTGAGATGGAGTCTCAGTTTGTTACCCAGGTTGGAGGGCAGTGGCATAACCTAGGCTCCCTGAAACTTTTGCCTCCTGGGTTCAAGTGATTCTCTTGCCTCTGCATCCCAAGTAGCTGGGATTACCGAAGCACACCACTACACCTGGCTGTTTTATATTTTTGGTAGAGATAAGGTTTTATTATGTTGGCCAGACTGACCTCAAGTGATCCACTTGCCTCAATCTCCCAAAGTGCTGGGATTACAGGTGTGCACCACTGCACCTGCCCTAAAACTTCTCTTGTATTCTCCCACTAAACTTATTCTAAGAACCACCAAAACAGAAAATTTTTTTTGAAAGCAGTAAAATGATATGGACAGTTAGAATGTAAAATACAGGAAATAAGTCATTATATTTTAGCGCTGCTCTGACATAGGGATGTATTATTGAGAATCAACTTTTGCTCAGTTTTCAGAGAATGAAATAATTCTATCACTGATCTAGGAAAAGAAGTTGAAGAGCTGTTTGAAGGAAAATGTAGTATGTCTAAATTGGAAGAGTCCAGTAATGCTTTGTCCATGAGCATTTACACAATGCAGTTACTGTTCACCATGGGAGTACTGTGGACAAGCCCAGGGCTGCTGGTCAATTGTGCCATTTTTATACATTTTTCCTTGTAAGGTGCTTTGCAGTGTCTGTCTAAATATTAGAAAAATTATTTGTTTCTACATTACTGCAAAGCTAAGGAAATGTATTTCTTTAATCTGTTTTGTTACATTTGGTATTTGGTGGGGTGGGGTGGCTCATGCCTGTAATTCCAGCATTTTGGGGGGCTGAGGTAGGCAGATCACCTGAGGTTGGGAGTTTGAGACCAGCCTGACCAACATGGAGAAACCTTGTCTCTACTAAAACTACAAAATTAGTCGGGTGTGGTGGTGCATGCCTGTAATCTTAGCTACTCCGGCGGCTGAGGCAGGAGAATCACTTCAACCCAGGAGGTGAAGGTTGTAGTGAGCCGAGATCCTGCCATTGCACTCCAACCTGGGCAACAAGAGCAAAACTCTTTCTCAAAAAAAAAAAAAATGGTGTTTACCAAGATGCCCCTGTTGTCTCTACTTTTATCTTGAGGCATCGCTGAGTTAATGTTAGACTTCAAATTCTTCTTTACCCTTACACTATTCTGTCCTGAAGCTACCTTTATGTCATGATGAAAGAAGTTAGCAATTTGTTATTGTCATCTATCTGTTGGCATGTATCAAATGTTCACCTAAAAATAGAAACAACCAGTAGAAACATTATGATTTTGCTGTTTCTATTTGGATGACTATTTACTTTGCAACATTACTAGCAAGCTATAAAATTGTATAGTATGCAGAACTTTAACTAAATTGCTTTAAGTGAACATTTCAACATGATAAACCATATTGAAGTTATTTATGTTAATGTAATTGAACATTTTGTCTTCAATATGTATAATATAACCTACCTCTCAATGAAAATGAAAACCTAGAATTAGAGTACATTTGGTAATGAATTCAATAACTTTTCCACAATATTTCTATTTATGCGCTTAAGGTTCTCTTAGGGTTTCTTGCACCTTATAATAGTTTAAGCCTTTTTTTCTGTTTTTTGTAGGTTCTTGTTTTGTTTGTTTGTTTGTTTGTTTTGAGACGGAGTTCAGCTCTGTCACCAGGCTGCAGTGCAGTGGCTCACTGTCGGCTCACTGCAACCTCCACCTCCCAGGATCAAGTGACTCTCCTGCCTCAGCTTCCTGAGTAGCTGGAACCACAGGTATGTGCCACCACACCCAGGTAATTTTTGGAATTTTAGCAGAGACAGGGTTTCATCATGTCAGCCTGGATGGTCTTGATTTCTTGACCTTGATTTCTTGCCTTGGCCCCCAAAAGTGCTGGGATTACAGGCATGAGCTACCACACCTGGCCTTTGTTGGTTCATTTTAAAGGAAAAAAAAACCCTCACATGTGCTACCAGGAAGCATGGACAGTGAGGATTTCTTTACATATTTATTGCAAAGGCCTGGATCTTAGGAATTGAATGTTTTTTTAAACAAATTGTTTTCTTAATCTTATCTGAAAGCATAGGCTTTGGGGACACAGCGGAGCCACATCTCTTATCCTGTCTGAGCCTTAGTATCATTCTCTTCTGTGGTCGTGAGAACTAAAGACCTACCTTAAAGATCTGATAAGATAGTACAGTCCTTCACATAATGCCTGGCATATAAATACATAATAAATGCTTCCTCCTCTTGTCTTTATTTATTTGTTTGTTTTTTCAGACAGAATTTTGCTCTGTCACCCAAGCTGGAGTGCAGGGGAATGAACTCGGCTCACTGCAACTTCTGTCTCCTAGGTTCAACAGTTCTGCCACCTCAGCCTCTCAAGAAGCTGGGATTATAGGCATGCACTACCACACCCAGCTAATTTCTGTGTTTTTAGTAGAGACAGGGTTTCACTATGTTGGCCACACTGGTCTTGAACTCCTGACCTCAAGTGATTTACCTGCCTCGGTCTGCCAAAGTGCTGGGATTACAGATATGAGCCACCACAGTTGGCATATGTTTTTATTATGTTATTAAATTAGTACTATTGTGAGTAAAAATAACTAGCTATTACTGTTTTATAAATTGGCTAAGACAGTCTTATAAATGTCAGTGCTTTTTATAAAGTGAAACGGATTATGTTGTGGGGCTTTTGTTTTGATGGTGATTTATTAGATTGTTTTGTTTAAAGATAATAATGTTCAGTTACTGTGAAATTATAAAAACAATATTCACATTTTATAATTTTAAAGCAGTCTTAAAGGTGACTGCCTTAAGGAAAGATACTTTTGTTTTGATATGTGAGTGTGATATTCAAGTTTAGTGTACAGCAGAGGACATCAAACCTAAGTCAGCACTAATGTGCACTTGAAACTTCAGTGCAAATACCAATGTGTAGCAAACAGACTTTAACATATAATGATTACCAAAAATGGAGCTGTTCTGATGGGAGACCATCGGTTATGTTTGAGTTTAATACTCCCCATGCTCTTGACTTTTTCTTTTTCTTTATTACCTAAGCTGGAGTGCAATGGCACAATCTTAGCTCACTGCAACCTCCGCCTCTCAGATTCAGGCAATCCTCCCTGGGGACTGGAGGTGAGTGCCACCACACCTGGCTAATTTTTGTATTTTGAGTAGAGATGAGGTCTCCAGCTTCTGACCTAAAGTGATCCACCTGCCTCAGCCTCCCAAAGTGCTGAGGTTACAGGTGTGTCTGGCTAGCTCTTGACTTTTGGTAGCTGTTGTATTATTTTAATCTTTAGTAAATAAATGCTAGCTGAAATGTATAGTTCAGAAGAATCTTCTGCTTCTATTATTTAAAAAACATATATTTTTAAGTCCAATAATGTTACACTGATGTTTGTTTTAAAATTATTACCTCTTCTATTTAGTACTGTATGTATTAAATAATATTAGCTAGTATGTTTTTCTGGCTTTATAATGTGATTCAGATTTCTAGAAAAAGTTTAGTTGTTTCTATATTGCCTTAAAGTCATGAAACATCTCTATTTTTCTTTTTCTTTCTTTCTTCTTTCTTCTTTCTTCCTTTCTTTCTTTCAAACTGGAGTTTCTCTCTTGTTGACCATTCACTAGCATGATCTCAGCTCACTGCTTAGAAGGTGATTCACTCAGAGAAGGTGAACCCACTGTTAGCAGAATATGTCTAGTACCAGATGGTTTTTGATCTCCTAATGACCTATCAAACTGCAGGTCTTTAGGCTTTGTCATATATTCAGTTCCACATTTATTCATTTTTTTTTAAGGAGAGAAGGAGAGGAAGAAAGAGGAAGAAAAAGAGGGTGAAAGAACAGGAATATTGTTTTATTCTAAAAATGGGTATTAATAATGGCCAATCAATATTTTGTGTATTTAAAGTGGAGAATGTATATTTTGTGTATTTTAAGTGGAGAGCTCTATAAATACTTATAAAGTTTACTTGTTTCAGATCTGAGTTCAAGTTCTGGATATCCTTATTAATTTTCTGTCTCATTGAGTCTAAATCTCTTTATGGGTCTTATGTATCTGGATGTTAGGATCGTTAGCATTGATCCTTTTACCACTGTATCTTTGTTGCTTTGAAATCTGTTTTATCAAATGTGAGAATTGCAACTCCTACTTTTTGTTTATTTATTTATTTTTGCTCTCCATTTGGTTGATAAATCTTTCTCCAACCCTTTGTTTTGAGTCTTTGTGTATCTTCGGATATAAAATGGGTCTGGATGTAGTATACCATTAGGTTTATTCATTTATTCATTTAAGAATTGAAGAGTTTTTATATCCCAATTATGTGCCATGCACTGGGTGGGACACTAGGTACCAGAGATGAACAAACTCTCTTCCTAGGATTTCACAGTGGATGTTAGAATTTAGTGCCATTTAGCTTCATTTGATTCTGTAGTAGTTCCAAGATTTTCCAAGATGATCCTGTCTTCAAATGTCCTGTTGATTCAACTTCAGAAGCAGTCTCTCTTCACACCTTACTGCTGCCTCTCTGCCATCATCTCTTACCTGGATTATCTCAGTAGTCTTCTAACTGGCTTTTTGTTTCCATGTTTGCCTTCTTCAGCCTACTCTCTTTCTCTCTCTCTCTTTTTTCAGATGGAGTCTTGCTTTGTCACCAAGTCTGGAGTGTAATGCCATGATCCAGGCTCACTGTAACTTCTGCCTCCTGAGTTCCAGCAACTCTCCTGCCTCAGTCTTCCGAGTAGCTGGGATTACAGGCATGAGCCACCAAGCCTGGCTAATTTTTTGTATTTTTAGTAGAGACAGGGTTTCATCATGTTGGCCAGGCTGGTCTTGAGCTCTTGTTCTCAAGTGATCCACCTGCCTTGGCCTCCCAAAGTGTTGAGATTACAGGAGTGAGCCACCATGCCTGGTCACTCTACTCTCAATACAACAGCTGGAATCAAGATCATAATTACTTCTCTGTTCAAACTCTCCAGTGGCTTTGTTTTGTACATGACCTGGCCCCTGCTACCTGTCTCACCGTCTTCCTGCTACTCTCCTGCTCTGACTCCTCTTCATAAGCACTGAGCTCATGTTGTTTCCTTTAGCATGCTAGATGGGCTTGATCCTGTCCTGTCTCCAGGCCTTGCTGTTTCCTCTGCCTGGAACATTCTTCCCCTACCCTGCATGGCTCACTCTCTCACTGCTTTGGATTGTGGTTCAAAAGTTATTTTATCAAGGGCTTCCAGGCTGCACTGAGACTTTGCTCACTACCTGTGGAGGTCTGTCCTGCAGACCTTGTCTGAGCAATGGATGAATGAAATACTCTCTTACTTACAGAACACAGTGCAAGAGTTGGGCTAAGGGGTCCTCAGCTGCTTTTGGAGGGTGATTGCAGCTAATTGACTACAACTCCTTGTTTCTTCTTGCATTTATTCAGTATGGATTTAATAACAGGTTTTAAGTCAACATTGTTGTGAATAATTAACATGGATAATAGAGTGGATTTATAAAGCATAAAAACCTTTGGTTCTGAGGCCCAGAATAAACACCATTAACTAGTAATTCTTTTCCAACCTCCCCCGGGAGGGCCATCTAGCACAAAGTTTATATGAGTAAGCAGAGTAGAGACAAAGGAATGTGAGGTAAACAGATTTAACTGGGGAAGCTTTTATTATCTCAATTTCTGCCTTGTGACTTAAAGCTCTAAGATAAGAACTGGCTGTCTTCAACCTGGCTCATTAAAACATTTTGGCTTTTCAGAAAGGTTTGATACTATAATCTATAACTTCCCTAATATTTCCCTTAATATTTTGACAGCCACCCTGAGTGAATCCCAACACTGCTCTGCATAAAATATATCCTTAATTTATATTTTCCATTTGATGTCTGACTCCCCCCATTGTCCTTCACTAAAATGTAAACTCCATAAGGGAAGGGATTTTGTCTGTTTTGTTTTGTTGTATCCCTGAATACCTAGAAGGTGCTCAGTAAATACTTGTTGGTTGAATGAATATATCAGCCTATTATTGAATCAATGTCTTCTGTAGAAGGGACTTCTCCTACCAGTGGTGCATATCTATGACAGCTGGCATAGGGAGGGATGTGGTCAGAATGGCTCTGTCTGTGTGGACTAGCTTTGCCTAGCATGATCCCAGCAGGCTCCTATTGGGGCCAAGCCACAGTTTCAGTCATATTAGTATCATTTTTTAATCATAAAGCCAGAGGATGTTAAGATTGGAATTGATCTGGGAGACTATTTGGTCTACCTTTCTCGTGATTTATATGAGAATAACAGAGCCTAGAGAAAGTAAGTTAATTACTCACAATTGTAAAGCTGTAGGTCTACCTGAAATTGGGCTTCTGGCATCAGATTCTGTAGTTTTTCCTACATGTGTTCCCCCTGGCTGAGACAGTTCGTGGACTTTCAGATTAGACAATTTTCTCACCAGTCTCTAAACAGGAGCTTTTATCTGCACATTATAGGTTAGTATAGATGAATCATGACCCTAAAATGTGTGGAAAAATCCCAAAGGTTGACCACTGTTAATGGGAACTACCCCAGATGTGTCAGGAGCACCACAGGCATGCTCACTTCTTCACTGGCTGGAGCTGGGTAAGATGGAAGGGAAACCCAGATCAAGACACTTTGCTGCTTCAATTCTTTTATTGCATGTCACAGTCCAATGTGTCTCCATTTAAAGGCAGATTTTTTGATGAATGGTCACACCAGCTGCAGGCCCTTTGGGTCAGAAGTCTTCATATCACCAATTGTTCATTTTCTAGATGGACTTCAGGCATTTGCGTGTAGCTGGTCAATTGGGAAGTTCTGAGTGGTGTAAAACCCAGAACCAATTGGGGACAGTTGGTTCTCCTTGTGCAGCATGTCCTGAACCTGGCCTGTCTCCATCCTCTTTCTAAATGTGTGAGGTCTTTTGTTAGGCAGCATAAAGTGAGAGAGGACTCCTAAAGAGGGAGAAAAACTCCTCCAACATTTGCTGAAACATGTTTGTAACCTGACCAAGATGTAATTGGAATGGCATAAAAAGACTAAAATTTATTTAATTTCTTGCCATCTGGCTGGTGATATATCGTGCATTCAATTGAGTTTAGAAGAAACTTTGATCAAATATATATATATGGCGAGAGAGAGAGAGAGAGAGACGAAGTTTTGCTCTATTTCCCAGTCTGAAGTGTAGTGGTGCAATCTCAGCTCACTGCAACCTTGGTTTTTCAGGTTCGAGTGATTCTCCTGCCTCAGCCTCCCAAGTAGCTGGGATCACAGGCATGCAGCACCACATCCAGCTAATTTATGTATTTTTAGTAGACACCGGGTTTGATCAAGTTGGTCAGGCTGGTCTCAAACTTCTGACCTCATGTGACCCACCCACCTTGGCCTCCCAAAGGGCTGGGATTAAAGGCATGAGCCACCACACCTGGTCAGATAATTGAGTTTCTTATTATATCTCAGTTTCTGCAAATTTTAGTGACTGAAGAAAGTACACTAGTGTTAATTTTGATTTTCTTTATGAAAGAAGTAATTTACTTTTTATATAATTACTTGTCAGTCATGGGAAGGAAAAGTTCGAGTTTTTGTCCACAATGATAGGAATTATTGTTACGTTACAGGATGACTCTGTGAATGCACTTAGGAAAACTCCCTAGTCATATCCTGACCATTTTACTAGCTGTGAGACCGCCATTGTACTGGTTACTGTGACATTTCTTGGTTTTCTTCCTAGACCTCAACTAGTTGCTACTGTCTTCCTGGAATGTCTAGTAAAATAAACACTAAAGGTAAGAGATTACATGTACTTCTTATTATATTTCACTACATTAAGACATTATCAGCATTTCTGAAATCATACAGAATCATTGCCCAGTGTCTTTGTGGGACTTGCAGTTAGTTTCTTGGCTCTTGGCTTTTTAAGGTATTTTATTTAATGGAACTTTTTTCCTTTTTCTTTCTTTTTTTTAATTTACTGAAAGTGTCACATGGGCAATTTCACTTCATTTATGTTTCCAAGGCTTTGTTGAGCCCCTTGTGGAGGATGACACTACAAGTTTAATTCTGCAGGTTTCTTTCAAAATCACCAAACTGTATGAGTTTTATACTCTGCTCTTATAAAGCATCTTCTTCTGTATTTTTTCTATAATATACTAAAGTAATTCTGTGCTTATTTTACAGCTTTGCAGTCCCCTAAAAGACCTTGAAGCCCTGAGAGTAATGTACAGATTCCCAAAATTGAGAGTTAGGGTAACAGGGAAGAAGACACATGGCCTGTTCTTGAACATGGAATGTGAACTCTGTAACATAGACTGTCTCTCATAAGGCCCTTTCCAGCTCAAACAGCAAGGCTCAGACAGCTTGCTCTTGTGCCTAACAGAGAGCCTTCTATCTGAAGACTGGAGAAAGAGCTCCAGGGAGATTTACTGTGAGGTACTGGTTCAAGTAACTGTGAAAGCTGTAAAGTTCCACAGCCTGGCATCTGCAAGGTGAAGATCCAGGAAAGCCCATGGCTTCGTTCAAAGGCCTGAGAGCTGGAAAGTCAAGGGCAAGAGAAAACTGGTGTTCCAGCCCCATTTTCGGCCAGAGAGGGAATTCAATCTTCCTCCACCTTTTGCTCTCTTTTGGCCTGCAGAACATTGGATGAGGCCAGCCCATCATCTTCACTCAGTTTACTGATTCAAATGCTCATCTCCTCCAGAAACATCCTCATAGACATATCCAGAAATTATGCTTTAATAGCCATCTGAGCCTCTCATGGCCCAGTTAAATTGACACATAAAATTATCAAATAAGAACACACCAGCTGGGTGCAGTGGCTCAAGCCTGTAATCCCAGCACTTTGGGAGGCCAAGGCAGGTGGATCACGAGGTCAAGAGATCAAGACCATCCTGGTCAACAAGGTGAAACCCCGTCTCTACTAAAAATACAAAAATGAGCTGGGCATGGTGACACGTGCCTGTAATCCCAGCTACTTGGGAGGCTGAGGCAGGAGAATTGCCCAGGAGGCGGAGGTTGCAGTGAGCCGAGATCGCGCCATTGCACTCCAGCCTGGGTAACAAGAGCGAAACTCCGTCTCAAAAAAAAAAAAAAAAAAAGAACACACCTTCAAATTCAGGTTGTTTTTGAATGCCAAAGTATGATGTTCTAAAAAGCATGTACCTATGAGGTATTAGAATGAGTACATCCTTGTTTAATTTCCATAATAGAATATGTAAAGTAATATTTTATTTGTCTTAAATATGTCTTTAATATAAATAGGCCTATTATGTTCCATCATTTTATAGTATTTTGTGGTTTCAATTCAGTCCAACCTAATGTAACTAAAAAAGTACATTGAAAAGTTACAGGAAAGGAAAACTAAGACAGGTGCAGCCTTGACTTGAAAGAGTTTACAAATGAGGAAGAAATACACGTGCACAGAAGGCCTTGATATAGACAATGCTTGTCAGAGTATTCTAAGGAAGGTCTTTTTAAAGCAGCTCTGATTATGAAAAATGTCCAAGGCCTCCACATTGTCTGCAAGAGAAGACCTAACCCCATGGACTTTCCTAAAGAGACATTCGCCATCAGAATTCATTTTCCCTCTTCGTCTTCTGTTTCCTCCTAACCTACATTCAGGACCCTTTAGCTTTTAGTCGTACCCACCCACTCAGATTTCTCAAAAATCATGTTCTCCCACGTGTCCTTGTGTGTTTAACCTGATTTCTTTACCCTAGAATTCTTGTTTACTTTTCTACCCTGAGCATTCATCAAAACTTATTTAAATGTCGACTCCCTGCTCAGCATCCCCCACTTCTCCAGGCAGGGTTTGCCTTTTCCTCTATGGCACTTCAAGGACACACTCTGTGTACCTATTATAGATTTTCAATACAAAATTACAATGATTCATGTACTCATCTGCTTTGCTTGACTGAGAAATCCTCGGGCCCGGCCTCTCTACTCACCTGAAGTTCCCTGAGGAGCCTGGGTGCACCCTAAAGATGCGAGGTGGGAGAGTGGGGTGAGCACACGGGTGAAGGGGCCTCAGGAGCAACCTTGTTTCTCCCTCTTTGATATTACAAGGAATATTTCTCCCTAAGATATTACAAATAATATCACAAAGTGTTCAAACATACTCTACATCGGCCACGACATTAGGAGTAATATCCTTTTAAAATATACACCCTTATCAACCCGACGGTGATATTCAGAGTAATATCTCTTTAAAATGTACACCCACATTAGGGCGAGTAATAGCACCCCTGAATATTACGAACCATATCACAGAGGAGTGGCCATACCTGTGACTCGTAGTATCTCTCCCTAGTATATGCATAATATCAAAGGGTGTACACAAATACTTTACACATACTTTGATATTACGAGTAATGACATGCTGAATGTCACGAACAAGATAAAAACGTGTTGAAACATACTCTACAGCAACTAAGCTATTAGGAGTAATATCTCTTTAAAACATACAACCACACCCACGCAACCGCGATATTAGGGACATCTCTCTTTAAAGTGTATACCCAGCGCAAGCCGCCGCCAGAGGGGGAGTAATATGCCTCCGACCCCCGGATATTACGAACCCTCTGGCTAAGGGTCCGTGCCCACCACCCCGTCAGAGGGGGAGTAATATCCCTCCGACCCCCGGATATTATGAACCCGCTGGCTAAGGGGCCGTGCCCACAACCCCGTCAGAGGGGGATTAATATCCCTCCGCCCCCCCCCGATATTATTAACCCTCTGGCTAAGGGGCCGTACCCACCACCCCATCAGAGGGGAGTAATATCCCTCCGCCCCCCCCCCCGGATATTATGAACCCTCTGGCTAAGGAGCCGTAACCACAACGCCGTCAGAGGGGAGTAATATCCCTCCACACCTCCGACCCCCATACTATGAACCTTCTGGCTAAGGGGCCGTGCCCACAACCCCGTCAGAGGGCAGTAATATCCCTCCGACCCCCGGATATTATGAACCCTCTGGCTAGGGGGCCGTGCCCACAACCCCGTCAGAGGGGAAGTAATATCCCTCCGACCCCCCTGGATATTATGAACCCTCTGGCAAAGGGGCCGTAACCACAACCCCGTCAGAGGGAAGTAATATCCCTCCACCCCCCCCCCCCCCGGATATTATGAACCCTTTGGCTAAGGGGCCGTTCCCACAACCCCGTCAGAGGGGAGTAATATCCCTCCGCCCCCCGGATATTATGAACCCTTTGGCTAAGGGGCCGTTCCCACAACCCCGTCAGAGGGGAGTAATATCCCTCCGCCCCCCGGATATTATGAACCCTCTGGCTAAGGGGCTGTGCCCACCACCCCGTCAGAGGGGAGTAATATCCCTCCTCCCCCCGCCGAATATTATGAACCCTCTGGCTACGGGTCCGTGCCCACAACCCCGTCAGAGGGAAAGTAATATCCCTCCGACCCCCCGGATATTATGAACCCGCTGGCCAACGGGCCGTTCCCACAACCCCGTCAGAGGAGAGTAATATCCCTCCGCCCCCCTCCGGATATTATGAACCCGCTGGCTAAGGGGCTGTGCCCACAACCCCATCAGAGGGGAGTAATATCCCTCTGACCCCCGGATATTGTGAACCGGCTAAGGGGCTTGCCCACCACCCCGTCAGAGGGGAGTAATATCCCTCCTCCCCCCCCCCCGAATATTATGAACCCTCTGGCTACGGGTCTGTGCCCACAACCTCGCCAGAGAGGAGTAATATCCCTCCGCCCCCCTGGATATTATGAACCCTCTGGCTAAGGGGCTTCCCCACCACCCGGTCACAGGGGAGTAATATCCCTCCACCCCCCCCCCCCCGGATATTATGAACCCTCTGGCTAAGGGGCCGTAACCATAACCCTTTCAGAGGGGGAGTAATATCCCTCCGACCCCCCGGATATTATGAACCCTCCGGCTAGGGGGTCGTGCCCACCACCCCGTCAGAGGGGAGTAATATCCCTCCGCCCCCCTGGATATTATGAACCCTCTGGCTATGGGGCCGTGCCCACCACCCCGTCAGAGGGGAGTAATATCCCTCCGCCCCCCCCCCCCCGGATATTATGAACACTCTGGCTACGGGTCCGTGCCCACCACCCCGTCAGAGGGGAGTAATAGCCCTCCGCCCCCCAGATATTATGAACCCTCTGGCTAAGGGGCTCCCCCACCACCCCGTCAGAGGGGAGCAATATCCCTCCGCCCCCCTGGATATCATGAACCCTCTGGCTATGGGGCCGTGCCCACCACCCCGTCAGAGGGGAGTAATATCCCTCCACCCCCCCGCCCGGATATTATGAAGCCTCTGGCTAAGGGGCCGTAACCACAACCCCGTCAGAGGGGGAGTAATATCCCTCCGACCCCCCGGATATTATGAACCCTCTGGCTAAGGGGCTTGCCCACCTCCCCGTCAGAGGGGAGTAATATCCCTCCGCCCCCCGGATATCATAAACCGGCTGGCTAACGGGCCGTTCCCACAACCCTGTCAGAGGGGAGTAATATCCCTCCGCCCCCCTGGATATTATGAATCTTCCGGCTAGAAGGCCGTGCCCACCACCCCGTCAGAGGGCGAGTAATATCCCTCCGACACCCCGGATATTATGAACCCGCTGGCTAAGGGGCCGTGCCTACAACCCCGTCAGAGGGGGAGTAATATCCCTCCGACCCCCTGGACATTTTGAACCCTCTGGCTAAGGGGCTGTGCCCACTACCCCGTCAGAGGGGGAGTAATATCCCTCCGCCCCCCGGATATTATGAACCCTCTGGCTAAGGGGCTTCCCCACCACCCCGTCAGAGGGGAGCAATATCCCTCCTCCCCCCCCGAATATTATGAACCCTCTGGCTATGGGTCCGTGCCCACAACCCCGTCAGAGGGAAAGTAATATCCCTCCGACCCCCCGGATATTATGAACCCGCTAAGAGGCCGTGCCCACAACCTCGCCAGAGGGGAGTAATATCCCTCCGACCCCCCGGATATTATGAACCCTCCGGCTAGGGGGCCGTGCCCACCCCCGCGTCAGAGGGGGAGTAATATCCCTCCGACCCCCGGATATTATGAACCCTCTGGCTACGGGTCCGTGCCCACAACCCCATCAGAGGGAAAGTAATATCCCTCCGACCCCCCGGATATTATGAACCCTCTTGCTAAGGGGCCGTAACCACAACCCCGTCAGAGGGGAGTAATATCCCTCCGACCCCCGGATATTATGAACCCTCTGGCTAAGGGGCTTGCCCACCACCCCGTCAGAGGGGAGTAATATCCCTCCTCCCCCCCCCCCGAATATTATGAACCCTCTAGCTAAGGGGCCGTGCCCACCACCCCGTCAGAGGGGAGTAATATCCCTCCGCCCCTCCGAATATTATGAACCCGCTGGCTAAGGGGCCGTTCCCACAACCCCGTCAGAGGGGAGTAATATCCCTCCGCCCCCCGGATATTATGAACCCTCTGGCTGAGGGGCTGTGCCCACAACCCCCTCAGGGGAGTAATATCCCTCCGCCCCCGCCCCTGGATATTATGAACCCTCTGGCTAAGGGGCCGTTCCCACAACCCCATCAGAGGGGAGTAATATCCCACCGACCCCCCGGATATTATGAACCCGCTGGCTAAGGGGCCGTTCCCACAACCCCGTCAGAGGGGAGTAATATCCCTCCGCCCCCCTGGATACTATGAACCCGCTGGCTAAGGGGCCGTACCCACCACCCACTCAGAGGGCGAGTAATATCCCTCCGCCCCCCGGATATTATGAACACGCTGGCTAGGGGGCTGTACACACATCCCCCACCGGAGGGCGAGTAACATCACCGCGGCCTCCATTGCATACTACAAACCCTCTGGCTAGGGGACTGTGCCCACAGCCCCCACCGCAGGGCGAGTAGCAGCACCCCGGCCCCCTCCCCCAGTTGCTACAAATCGGCTATTTAGAAAAATTGGAGAAATAGGATGCTGGGAACCATATCGTAGGGAGAAGATAATGTCAGTTTGGTTTCTTTTATATTGGGCACAATAACACTAGTTCCAGCTACACCTCTGCAATATTGACAAAAATATCATCCTCGCCCCTATACACATTAGAATTGAAGTCACAGGGGGCTTTCACTCCTTGCAATATTTAATTCGGTATAATTTTTTTTCTGTGGGCATTAGTTACCATATAAGGGTGTGGTGTTCACCTTTTGCCATATTGAGAGTATTACCGTACGGGCAGTAACATCACCCTCTCCTTCCCTGCATATTAAGAACAACATCACAGTACAGGTGTACAGCCTCCGCCACATCGTGAGTAATGTCATCTGTAATCCCCTAGTTATTAGGAGTGCAGCCTCCGCCACATCGTGAGTAATGTCATCTGTAATCCCCTAGTTATTAGGAGTGCAGCCTCCGCCACATCGTGAGTAATGTCATCTGTAATCCCCTAGTTATTAGGAGTGCAGCCTCCGCCACATCGTGAGTAATGTCATCTGTAATCCCCTAGTTATTAGGAGCAAACCTCTGGGGTTTGTGCACTTCCTGAGACATTTAGAGTAATATCCTCTCCGTTTTTGGATATTAGAAACGATACTACAGTGGTGGTGTACACTTCCTGCGATATTCAGTGTATAATCGTCCTCTGTTCCCAGGATATTAGGAACTACATCACAGAAGCGTTTCAATATCACCGCCTGTGATATTGGAACAATGACAGAATGTACACTTGCCTTCACAAGGAGAGTAATATCTACTTAGGACATGATAAATATAACAAAATGCACAGACATGGGTGTATACCCACTTTGATATTAGGAGTAATTTTCATGTAATATACTAAAAATAAATATCCCAGAATGTACTCGTAAAGTGTACATTTATTGGGATACAACAAAAAATGTATATCATATGTACCATACGTACATTTACTATGATGTGCTTATGTGTACAAAATACATATGTACAATAAATGTAAATAATGTGTGCAATATGGACATAAAATGTCCATAATGTATACACATACACATGTACATAATGTGTACAATATGTACATTTGTTGTAATATTACAATGATATCATATATAATCAAAATAACATATATAATCACAGTATATATAATACATATTATGGTAAATGTACATATTGTACACATTATGTACATATACATTTATTGTGATATTACAATATGACAAACATACATAATGTGCACACATCATATATATATGTACTATATGCACACGTGTAAATATGCACACACATTGTGTACATTACATACACGTGGTGCACAGTATGTAGATATGTACATCAAGTACACGTGTATGTATATGTATACATTGTGTAGATATGTACCATCTGTACACAAGTACATCATATACACAATATGTACACAGGTACAATATGTACACACATGGCTGTATAAACATATTGATAATAGGAGTATTTTTTATCTAATATACTAAAAGTAATATCCCAGAATGTACTCAAAATGTGTACATTTATTGGTAAGTTGCAATAAATGTACATAATACTACAATATGTACATTTACTGTGATGTACATATGTGCACACAATACATATGTAGATGAAACATAGATAATCTGTAAAATATGTAAATTTATATTTATATAATGTGTACACAATACATAGGTACATAACATGTACAAAATGTACATTTATTGAAATATCAGTGAAATCATAGATATAATCACAATAACATATAACCACAAAAATATATGTATAATACATATCACAAGAAACGTACATATGTACACGTTATGTACATATGTATGTGTACATATTATGTACATATACAGTTATTGTGATAACACCATATGTCCACGTGTACATAATGTACACACTATGTACATATATACTATATGTACACGAGTATATATAGGTGCACATTATGTAAATTATGTACACATGTAAAAATAGATGAAAAACATGTACATATGCAAAGCACGTAGCAGCCCCCCGGCCCACCCTGTCTGCTAGAAACTCCTGGCTACGGAACAGTGACCACAGTCCCCGCCAGAGGTACCCGGCCCACCCTGGCTGCTAGGGAACAACTATTTTGAAAATGTGGTGTAATATGATACTGGGAACTATATCATAGGGAGATGTTAATCTTATTCTGGTTTTTATTTATATTAGGCACAATAACACTAGCTCTAGTTACACCTCGGCGATATTGACAAAAATGTCATCCTCACCAACCTTAACATTAGAATTGAAAGCACAGAAGGGTTTCACCCCTTGCAGCGTTCAATTCAATAAAATTGTTTTTATTGTGGACATTAGAGACCATATCAGAGAGTGGTGTACACCTCTTGCCATATTCAGAGTATTTCCACAAGGGCAGTAACATTCTCCTCTCCTTCCCTGGATATTAGGAACAATATCACAGGACCAGGATACAGCCCCAGTCGCATCGTGAGTAATATCATCTGTAATCCCCTAGTTATTAGGAACAACATCATGGGTGACTTGTGCACTTTATGAGATATTTGGAGTAATGTCCTCTCCGTTTTGGGGTATTAGAAACAACACTACAGTGGTGGTGTACACTTCCTCCGATATTCAGGGTAGGATCATCCTCTGTCCCCAGGATATTAGGAACCACATCACAGAAGCATTGTACTTTGCCTGTGATATTGGAACAATCACAGAGTGTACACTTGCTTTCACAATGAGAGTAATACCTACTTAGGATATGATGGGTAATATCACAAAATGAACACACATGGGTGTAAACTCACTTTAATATTGGAAGAACTTTTTATCTAATATACTAAAAATGATAACCCAGAATACACTCATAATGTGTATACTTATGGGGATATTACAATAAATGTATATAATATGTACTGTATGTACATTAACTGTGATGTACATAAGTGTACACAACACATATGTACAATAAATGTACATAATCTGTACAATATTTACATTTACATGTACATAATGTGTACCCAATAGGCATGTACATAATGTGTAATTTATTGTAATATCACAATGATATATATAATCACAACAGCATATATAATCACAAAACATATATGATACATAATATCAAAATAAATGTACATATTGTACACATTATGTACATATATATTTCTTGTGATATTACAATTTTAACACATGTACATCATGTACATATTATGTACAGATGTACAATATGTACACGTGTACATAAGTGTGCACAGTACTTAGATATGTACACTGTGTACACATGTAAATATATGTACATAATATGTAGATATGTACCATCTGTACACAAGTACATAATATGTACAATATGTATATGTGTAAAATATGTGTGCACAGGGGTGTATACCCATTCTAGTAACAGGAGTAATTTCTGTCTAATATACCAAAAAAAATCCCAGAATGTACTCATAATGTGTACATTTATTGGCATATTGAAAAAAATGTATATAATAGGTACAATCTGTACATTTACTCTGATGTACATATGTGTACACAATACAAATGTAGAAAAAAATGTACATAATCTGTAAAATATGTACCTTTATATTTATATGTGTATACAATGCATAGGTACATAATGTGTACACTATGCACATTTCTTGAAATATCAGTGATATCATATATATAACCACAATAACATATATAATCACAATAATATACATATAATGCATAACATCACAAAAAAGTACATATTGTACACATTAGGTACATGTGTATAGTGCACATATTATGTACATATATATTGACTGTGATAACACCATATGTACACATGAACAAATACGTACCTACTACGTAAATTATGTACACATGTAGAAATAGGTAAAAACTATGTACCTATGCACAGTACGCTAGCACACAGCTTCTGCCAGAGGGCCCGTATCAGCCCCCAGGCCCACCCTGGCTGCTTAGGGACCCCCTGGTTAGGAAGCTGTGCCCACAGTCCCCGCCAGAGGGCCCATAGCAGCCCCCAGGCCCACCCTGGCTGCTTAGGGATGCCCTGGCTAAAACGCTGTACCCACAGTTCCCAGCAGAGGGCCTGTAGCAGCCCCCAGGCCCACCCTGGCTGCTTAGGGATGCCCTGGCTAAAACGCTGTGCCCACAGGCCCAGCCAGAGGGCCCCATAGCAGCCCCCAGGCCCACCCTGGCTGCTTAGGGACCCCCTGGCTAGTGGGCTATGCCCACAGTTCCCAGTAGAGGGCCCATAGCAGCCCCCAGACCCAACCTGGCTGCTTAGGGACTGCCTGGCTATGGGGCTGTGCCCACAATCACCACCAGAGGGCCTGTAGCAGCCCCCAGACTCGCCCTGGCTGCTTACGGACACCCTGGCTAAAGGGCTGTGCCCACTGGCCACACCAGATGGCTCATAGAAGCCCCCAGGCCCACCCTGGCTGCTAAGAAACACCCTGGCTAGGGGGCTGTACCCACAGGCCCCACCAGAGGGCCCATAGCAGCCCCCAGGCCCACCCTGGCTGCTTAGGGACACCCTGGATAGGGGCTGTGCCCACAGCCCCCGCCAGAGGGTCTGTAGCAGCCTCCAGGCCTATGCTGGCTGCTTAGAGACCCCCTGACTAAAGGACTGTACCCACAGCCCCCACCAGAGGGCCTGCAGCAGCCCCAGGCCCACCCTGGCTGCTAGGGACCGGCTATTTTGAAAATATGGTGTAATATGATTCTGAGAACCATATCATAGGAAGATGATAATTCTATTCTGGTTTTTTTTTTTATATTAGGCACAATAACACTAGCTCTAGTTACACCTCTGCAATATTGGCAAAAATGTCATCCTCACCCCCCTTGACATTAGAATTGAAAGAACAGCGGGGTTTCACTCCTTGCAATGTTTAATTCAATATAATTGTTGTTTTGTGGACATTAATGACCATATCAGAGCGTGGTGTACACCTCTTGCCACATTCAGAGTTTTTCCATATGGGCAGCAACATTCTCCTCTCCTTCCCTGGATATTAGGAACAATATCAAAGGACTGGTGTACAGCCCCAGTCACATCATGAGTAATATCATCTGTAATCCCCTAGTTATTAGGAACAATATCACTGGGGGTTTGTGCCCTTTCTGAGATATTTGGAGTAATATTCTCTCCATTTTTGGATATTAGAAACATTACTACACTGGTGGTGTACACTTCCTGTGATATTCAGAGTATAATCATCCTCTATCCCCAGGATATTAGGAACTACATCACAGAAGCATTGTACATTGCCTGTGATATTGGAACAAAGAGTGTACACTTGCTTTCACAATGAGAGTAATACCTACTTAGGATATGATGGATAATATCACAAAATGTACACACATGGGTGTATACCCACATTGATATTGAAAATAATTTTTGTCTAATATACTAAACATAATTTCCCAGAATATACTCATGATGTGTACACTTATTTGGATACCACAATAAATGTATATATGTACCATAGGTATATTTGCTGTCATGTACATATGTGTGCACAATACATACATACAATAAATGTACATAATGTGTACAATACATACATTTACATGCACATAATATGTACACAATAGGTATGTACATAATGTGTACAATATGTACATTTATTGTAATATCACAATGATATATATAATCACAATAGCATATGTAATCACAATACATATATAATACATAGTATCAAAATAAATGTACATATTATACACATTATTTACATATACATTGATTGTGATATTACAGTCTGTACACATGTACATCATGTAAAATATGTACAATATGTACATGTGTACATAAGTGTGCACAGTATGTAGACATGTACACTATGTACACGTGTACATATATGTACATATTATGTAGATATGTACCATCTGTACATGAGTACATAATATGCACAATATGTACACATGTAAAATATGTGCACACATGGGTGTATACCCACTCGGATGACAGGAGTCGTTTCTATCTAATATACCAAAAATGATATCCCAGAATGTACTCATAATGTGTACATTTATTGGCATATTGCAATAAACATATATAATAGGTACAGTATGTACATATACTCTGATGTACATATGTATACAGAACACACATGTAGAAAAAATGTACATATTCTGTAAAATATGTACTTTTATATTTATATAATGTGTACACAAAGCGTAGGTATATAATGTGTACAATATGTACATTTCTTTAAATATCAGTGATATCATATATATAAAATCACAATAACATATAAAATCACAATAGTGTATAATGCATAATATCACAATAAAAGTACATATTGTGCACGAGGTACATATGTATTGTGTACATATTATGTACATATATATGGATTGTGCTAACACCATATGTACACGTCAACAAATACGTGCCCACTACGTAAATTATGTACACATGTAGAAATCCATAAAAACTATGTACCTATGCACAGTACGCTAGCACACAGCCCCCGCCAGAGGGCCCGTAGCAGCCACCAGGCTCACCCTGGCTGCTTAGGGACCCCCTGGCTAGGGGGCTGTGCCCACAGGCCACTCCAGAGGGTGCATAGCAGCCCCCAGGTGCACCCTGGCTGCTAGGGACCGGCTATTTTGAAAATATGGTGTAATATGGGAACCATATCACAGGGAGATAATGTTATTCTGGGTTTTTTTAATATTAAGCACAATAACACTAGCTCTAGTTACACCTCTGCAGTATTGACAAAAATGTCATCCTCACCCCCCTTGACATTAGAATTGAAAGAACAGGGCGGTTTCACCCCTTGCAATGTTTAATTCAATATAATTGTTGTTTTGTGGACATTAATTACCATATCAGAGCGTGGTTTACACCCCTTGCCCTATTCAGAGTTTTTCCATATGGGCAGCAACATTCTCCTCTCCTTCCCTGGATATTTGGAACAATATCGCAGAACCGGTGTACAGCCGCAGTCACATCGTGAGTAATACCATCTGTAATCCCCTAGTTATTAGAAACAGTATCACGGGGGGCTTGTGCACTTCCTGAGATATTTGGAGTAATATCCTCTCCGTTTTTGGATATTGGAAAAAATACTACAGTGGTGGTGTACACTTCTTGCGATATTCAGGGTATAATCATCCTCTGTCCCCAGGACATTAGGAACCACATCACAGAAGCGTTGTACTTGGCCTATGATATTGGAACAATCACAGAGTGTACACTTGCTTTCACAATGAGAGTAATACCTACTTAGGATATGATGAATAATATCACAAAATGGACACACATGGTTGTATACCCACTTTGATATTAGGAGTGATTTTTTCTAATATACTAAAAATAATATTCTGGAATATACTTATAATGTGTATGTTTTTTGGAATATTACAATAAATGTATATTGTATGTATGGGATGTACATTTACTGTGATGTACATATGTGTACAAAATACCTACACACAATAAATTTACAATATGTACATTTATATGTACATAATGTGTATGATATGTACATTTATTGTAATATCACAATGATACCATATATGTAATCACAAAAAATATATATATAATACATAGTATCACAGTAAATGTACAGATTGTACACATTATGTACATATAATTTATTTTGGCATTTCAATATGTAAACGTGTATGTAATGTACACATTATCTACATATGTACTATATGGACACGTGTACATATGTGTGCACATTGTGTACATTATGTACAGATGTACCATATATACACGTGTACATAATGTGCACATTATGTAGAGATGTACAATATGTACACGTATACATAATGTACACAGTATATTCACGTATGCATAATGTACAGATTATGTACATATGTACTATAGATACACGTGTGCATAGTGTGCACATTATGTAGAGACGTACAGTATGTACACATTTGCATGATGTTTACATTATGTACAGATGTACAGTATGTTCGCATGTACATATAGTTGCACGTTGTGTACATATATACGATATGTACGCATGTACATGCAGGTGCACATTATGTGCATATGCACAGCCCCCCAGCCCAGTGAGCAAGAGGACGCTGCATTGTCCTAGTTGCCAGCAGGGGGCATCTTGCCACTGCAGTGTGAGCAAGAGGCCCCTGCAGTGGTCCGCCACCGGGAGGGGGCACCCAAGCCCGCCTTTTCAGATTCCTGAGGCTCCGCCGCAGATGTGCATCGCGTCACAGTGCCGCCCTTTGTCGCTTCACAGCCATCTGCAGAGTTGCGTTCTCCTTAGTGCAGACCTGGGGGGCACTTCGAGGATGGAGCTGCGTCCTCTTCAGCACAGACCCTGGGGCTTGTGTCTTACTGAGAGGGCCTTGCAGTGGCCCTAGTCGCCAGTAGAGGGCGGGGGCACATCACCGGGAGCAAGAGCGCCCTGCACTGCCCGGCCGCCAGCAGGGGGCGCCCGAGCCCGCCTTTTCAGACGGCGTCGCGGTGCCGGCGTGCGTTGCATCTCGGCGGTCTGCGGAGTTTCATCGACCTCATTGCAGACCTGTGGGGCGCTGCGAGGGCGGAGCTGTGTTCTCCGCGGCTGGGCGCTGCGAGGGCGGAGCTGTGTTCTCCGCGGCTGGGCGCTGCGAGGGCGGAGCTGTGTTCTCCGCGGCTGGGAGCTGCGAGGGCGGAGCTGTGTTCTCCGCGGCTGGGCGCTGCGAGGGCGGAGCTGTGTTCTCCGCGGCAGAGACCGAGGGGGCAAAGCCTTACTTTGGGACAACTCTGGGCCGCGTCCGCCGTGAGTAAGATCCTTCCTGTTTGCACCAGTAAGAAGAGCTCGGTGCGGAAACCTGGACACCGAAAACCCGTCTGAATCCTGGGCACCGAGGTTCTCCGGAGCCGGGGCCACGAGGTGCCCACCGCAGCCGCAACACAGATGGAGCGTTCCTGAGGCAGACATGACACCCGAAATGCGAATACAGCACCCGCGGTGCTCACGTAGAAAACGGCCGTGATGCTAATGCAGGGCCTCAGTCCGCAACGTTCCGATAAAATCCGCACTGCTGGCCGGGCGCGGTGGCTCAAGCCTGTAATCCCAGCACTTTGGGAGGCCGAGGCGGGTGGATCACGAGGTCAAGAGATCGAGACCATCCTGGTCAACAAGGTGAAACCCTGTCTCTACTAAAAATACAAAAATTAGCTGGGCATGGTGGCGCGTGCCTGTAATCCCAGCTACTCAGGAGGCTGAGGCAGGAGAATTGCCTGAACCCAGGAGGCGGAGGTTGCGGTGAGCCGAGATCGCGCCATTGCACTCCAGCCTGGGTAACAAGAGCAAAACTCCGTCTCAAAAAAAAAAATCCGCACCGCTCATGCGGCCGGGCCGACGGCAGTTTGAACTGTCAACACTGACATGTCGGTGCAGACGCAGAAGTAACGTAGGGTTAGGGCTTAGGGCGAGGATCAGGGCTAGGGTTAGGCTTAGAGTGGGGGTTACCGGTTAGGCGTTAGGATTTAGGGGTTAGAAGAATTTTAGGCAAAATAAACAGTTTATTTAAGCAAAGGAATGATTCGTGCATCACACCCGAAGCTCCAGAACAGAAAGCAGGGCTCGGGGCTTCGAGCTCTTAGTGGCCGCCAAGTGAGGTTTCTCCTCGGCTGCAGCTGGCGGCGGCCTGTAGTGGGGATGGTTCCCTCAGCGCCCCGAGTCATGCAGCCGACTGGAGGCCGCGCTCATTGTCATTGACTGGGTGTTTGCTAATGTTTTGAGTCAGTTTTAATACCTCCAATTCGGTTCCGTTTGCTTTGCAAGACCTCAGGCTAACGGCTCCCTCCTGTTTTGCTTTAACATGTCAAAACCATAATTCGTTTTCATTTTACTTTACTGGCATTAATAGAAGTAAATTCACATTTTTGTTGTTATTCAGAAAGTCAGTTTAATTGGCAACCTATTTGTGATGGTGCATAAAATAATGTCTGTTAATCATTAGCATCTTAGATTAGATGAAATATGTTAACTCTATTAAGCTTTGTTACTAAACCATAACAGGACTTGTGTTTCTCTCTCTCTCTCTCTCTCTCTCTCTCTCTCTCTTAGGCTTTAATCATTTAAAATACACTCAGGCATCTCCAAATGATGTGGATTCTTTCTGAGAAACTTGTCCTAACACCATAGGGTGCCCTTTTAAATCCTAGCTGGTGTAGCCCACTCCACACGTACGTTATATGGCACAGCCTATTGCTCCCATGCTGCAAACCTGTATGGCATGTCTCTGTACTGAATGCTGTAGTCAACTGTCACACGATGGTGACTGTGGATTGTGATCCCAAAATATGTGAGTCAGGTCTCAGCCAATTTAGAACGCTTCTTTTGCCAAGGTTAGGGACATGCCCGTGACACAGCCTCAGGAGATCCTGACAACATGGGCCCGAGGTGGTCAGGGTAAAGCTTGCTTTTATACATTTTAGAGAGACAGGAGAAACCAATCAATGTGCGTAAGACGTACAGTCGTTTGGTTCAGTAAGGGGGAACAGCTGGAAGTCGGAAGTGGGGGTGCTTCTGGTCAGAAGTAGATAGAACAGCAGGTTTCATCCTTTTGAATCCTTGATCAGCCTTCCACTGAACACAGTTTAGTCTGGGTCAGTGAATCTGCGTTTTCACATATACAGTAGGGCAGAGGAATGGTGTGATCTTGGCCCACCACAACCTCTGCCTCCCAGGTTCAAGCGATTGTCTTTCCTCAGCCTCCCGAGCAGCTGGGATTACAGGCATGCACCACCATGCCTGGGTAACTTTTGTATTTTTAGTAGAGAGGGGCATCCACCATGGCTTTTGCTGTGGTTGAGTATGTTTACCCAGTTTTAAAATCACATATGTATTGTGTAAAATCTTATCACGTCTGTCTTGTCTTTTTGTTTTATCTACGGTTTTTCACAGTAGAATAGGTAGTTTTATAAAGTCTGTTATCAATATTTTCATGAATTGGCATTTGATGTTGTGTATTAAAACTCAACACCAAAACCAATATCATCTAGATTTTCTTTTAGATTTTGTATATTTTGTATTTCATATTACAGTCTCTGGACTATTTTGAGTAGGTTTTTGTTTTTCTTATTTTGTGTATATACTCATTCTACATGGCTTCCAAAGTCTTCCATCACCATTTTTGGGAAGAATATGGCTACAGTGGGCTTCATTTTGGCTTGAGTTTCCAAAATTATTACATTGAATAAACTGAATATTGAATTTTATAGGTACTTCAGGACAGCCAGGTGGGGGTGCACGGCTGCTGAGAAACTGAGCAAGAGTGTCTGGGCTGAGCTCTGGTGCCACCAGAGGGCACGTGAACTCACCCCTGACCAACTTCCCTCTGAGGTGCCAGGGCAGCACGAGGGTCATGTCAACTAAGTCTTGTTCATTGGTGAGTAAAAAGCTTCCTTTCCACGGCCCTGAGTGCAGAGAAGAGAGTCTTTAGAGAACTCAGCAAAGAAAGAAATTCATCTAGAAAAATGAAATCCCCAAATCCCATCGTTACGACTACACCCTGATATCATTGTCAGCATCCAGACACAGTGGCTGCTAAGATGTGTTCTTACAGTGGCCTGTAATATAATAATCACACCGTGCCCTAACATTACTATGATATCCATACTGTGCCCTAACACCAATATAATACCCACACCATACTCTAACCCTGATCTGATATCCACACCGTTGCTTCTAATACTAATGTAATACTATCCACATGGTTTCCTGATGTTAATGTAATATCTGCCCTGTTCTCCATCACCAGTATAATATGTACACCATGCCCTAACACTAATATCCACACTGTGCCGTAACACTAATGTATCCGCACAGTAGCCTCTGACACTAATAAGTATAGTAATACCTACTAAGTGGAGTCTGTTGACATTGAGGCTTTTATAAGGGTTCACAGCTTTGGAGGAAGCGTAGACTCTAGAGTGGATTTTGGTGATGTCTCTGCTTTTCTGGCATAGTATCGACATGGTTGTTTTAAAAAGTAATTTACTTTTTAATAATGTCATACTTCTAGGAAACTTCCAGTAGAAGTGCAAAACATAACCTGTTTCTTTCCGTAGAGTCTCCAGCAGTTGTTGCTGTACCAGATTTGCCGCGTCCCACAAAATGCTCCGGTATATTTTACCCAAAGCACGGACACTCTCCTAGGTTACTGCCACATAACCCCCAGATCAGGAAATCAGCACGGTTCCTACGTGATAATTCAGTTCACAGACTCATTTCACTTTTGCCTCCTGCCCCGCTTGGGAGTATAATGTGTTTTTCATTGTGATCCAGTTTTCCTGGCACTGTTTGCAGGACTTTCTTGCATATTTATGATCTTGACACATTTAAAGAGCATACAAGTTTTTGTTTGAACACCTGTTTCAGGTCTTTGGGGTATATAGCTAGGAATGGAATCACTGAGTCATATGGTAAATCTACGTGCAACCGTTTGAAGAAACTTCAAATCATTTGACACACATGCTGCACCGTTTCATATTGTCACGAGCAGTGTTTAAAAGTTCCAGTTTCCACACAGCTTTTTAGTGTGACTATTCTAATGTGAGTTAAGGGGTATCTCTTTATGGTTTTAATTATGACTAACGATGTTAAGCATCTCTCAAGTGCTTGCTGGGGAAGTGTGTATTAAAGTGCTTCGTTAGTTTTTAGATTGGATTGTCTTTGTTGTTGAATTGTAAAAGTTATTTATACATTCTGGATAACAGACACTTATGAAGAATCTACTGTGCAGATTTTCCTTCCATTCTGTGGGTTACTGGAACATACTAAGAGTTTGTGTGCGGTCTCTGCCCCAGTGTCCTGAGGCAAAGCGCTGAGCCTTTGTAATGTATGAGTGACGTGTCTTTGTGTGCTAATGGGATGACTGATGGCTGGGGGCACCTGGACAGCCTCAGTGGGGCTGGGTGCCAAAGGAACCAACCTTGCCATTAGAGGATTTGAAATGTCAGCCTCCCTCGCATCTCTGTGAAAGTTGGAGGCGCTGAGGTTGAGTTGAATACCAAAGGCACTGTTGGGGATGTGCTAACACAGTGGTCCGCAAGCTTGCACTGTTGGGGATGTGCTAACACAGTGGTCCGCAAGCTTGCACTGTTGGGGATGTGCTAACACAGTGGTCCGCAAGCTTGCACTGTTGGGGATGTGCTAACACAGTGGTCCGCAAGCTTGCACTGTTGGGGATGTGCTAACACAGTGGTCCGCAAGCTTGCACTGTTGGGGATGTGCTAACACAGTGGTCCGCAAGCTTGCACTGTTGGGGATGTGCTAACACAGTGGTCCGCAAGCTTGCACTGCTGGGGATGTGCTAACACAGTGGTCCGCAAGCTTGTACTGTTGGGGATGTGCTAACACAGTGGTCCGCAAGCTTGCACTGCTGGGGATGTGCTAACACAGTGGTCCGCAAGCTTGCACTGTTGGGGATGTGCTAACACAGTGGTCCGCAAGCTTGCACTGCTGGGGATGTGCTAACACAGTGGTCCGCAAGCTTGTACTGTTGGGGATGTGCTAACACAGTGGTCCGCAAGCTTGCACTGCTGGGGATGTGCTAACACAGTGGTCCGCAAGCTTTTCGGCATCAGGGACTGGTTTTCTGGAAGACAGTTTTTCTGTGGCCGAGGGTGGGGTGCATGGATTTGGGATGATTCAAACGCATTACGTTTATTGTACATTTATTATGATTACACTGTAATATGTAATGAAATAATGATTTCGGATTGTCTTCCTGCAACTGGACAGTTTCATCTGGGGGTGATGGGAGACAGTGACAGATCATCATACATTAGATTCTCATAAGGAGCATGCAGCCCAGATCCCCCACCCATGCAGCTCACAGTAGGGTTCGTGAGAATCTAATGAGATTCTATGAGAATGTGATGCCACTGCTGATCTGCCAGGAGGCAGAGTTCAAGCGGTGATGCATGTGACAGGGAGTGGCTATAAACACAGGTGACGCAATGCTCGCCAGTCCTCCTCTCACCCCCTGCTGTATGGTCCAGTTCCTGAGGGGCTGTGGACTGGTACCAGTCTGTGAGCTGGGCGTTGAGGACACCTGCTCTAACAGACCAGGTCCTTGTCCTCATGCAGAAAGCCAAGATGATAAGCAGGACAACATTTTGGTCAAGCTAGAAAAAATCATCATTGCAATCTGGGCACGGTGACTCATGCCTGTAATCCCAGCACTTTGGGAGGCCAAGGTGAGTGGATCATGAGGTCAGGAGTTCGAGACCAGCCTGGCCAAACTAAAATACAGGTGTTAGCCAGGTGTGATAGCGTGCACTATAATCCCAGCTACTCAGGAGGCTGAGGCAGGAGAATCACTTGAACTCGGGAGGCGCAGGTTGCAGTGAGCCAAGATCATGCCACTGCACTCCAGCCTGTGCTACAGAGCGAGCGTCCGTCTCATAATGAGACTCTCCAAACTCAAGTTACCTGGGCTTGCCCCTCCACCCCACCATTTTGTCACCCCACGGACCAAGCCACCCTCCCCCTTGTACTGAAGAACCTGGGCAAACTGTGTACCTGAAAAACACTCACCTAGTGGTAAAAAGCCTAGCCTATGGCATTGGACTGCCCAGGTCCAAATCCCAGCCCCAGCACTGACTAGCTGGTTGATTCTAACAAGTAGATCATCTCTCTCAGCCTCCGTGTTTCCACCTGCAAAATGGGCATATCAATTGTCACAGCAGCTGACTGTGAGAATGGATTTAGAGGATCTGCGCTGAGCCATGAGAGCTTTGATTTTTAGAAAATCTTTCAGGAGATTCTAACTATGTGTTAAGGATCAAGAACCACTAATCTAATTATGCTTGTCACAGTAAAATATGTATTACTGATTATAATGGTTATAATAATTAGTATAGTTATATAATTAAAAGTAAACATATAATATATATTCTAATAAGTATTTACTATTATTTGAGATGGAGTCTTGCTCTGTCTTCCAGGCTGGAGTGCAGTGAGTGGTGCAATCTGGGCTCACTGTAACCTCCCAGATTCGAGCAATTCTCCTGCCTTGGCCTCTCGAGTAGCTGTGATTACAGGTGCCCGCCACCACACCTGGCTAATTTTCATACTTCTTGGTAGAGATGGGGTTTTGCCATGTTGGCCAGACTGGTCTAAACGCCTGACCTCAAGTGATCCACCCACCTCGGCTTCCCAAAGTGCTGGGATTACAGGCATGAGACACCACACCCGGCCACAGTGAAATTAATAACACCCCCTCCACTCTCTGGGAAGACTGGAATTAGGTAATTTATATCAGAAATTTATTAACTTTTTCATAAATGAACAGATTGTGCATATTGTAGGCTAGTGGGCCAGACAGTTTCTGACACAACTGCTCAAAACATGAAATATAGAAATGAATGAATTTGGCTGTGTTCCAATAAAACTTTATTGGTAAGAGTAGGCAGTAGGCAGGATTTGGTCTCTGAGCCATGGTTTGCCCTCCCCTGGATTGTTAGTCATGGGACATGGAAAGAACAAGACCCCTGCAGGGTCACACACAAGCCAGCGAGTAGCAGGACGGTTTGTTCCGTGGGAGAGATTTCCTGCTGCAGCTTCTGCCTCTGGCCTCTCCAATGCAGAGGCTGGCCATGTCAGGGGTCTCCTGTAACTGGGCTCTTGTGCCCCACAGCTGCCAGGAATGATTGCCTCATGATACACAGTGCCACCTTTGCCTGCTTCCAGGAAAGCCCTCCCTGCTTCCACAGGTACAGAATGACACCCATGGAAACCAGCCTCATGTTTTTAGGGAGAAGCTGCATGGGGCTCCTGCCGACTTCCACCTGAGGGGTGGTGCAGGTTTCCAGCCTGGGATGTGAGGGTGGGTTAGGTTGGGCCAGGGCTCTGCCAGGAAGGTTCCCAGGATGCTCCTGTACCTCCTGCAGGTGGGCACCTGTACAGCATAGACCTGTACCTCCTGCAGATGGGGACAATGGCATCTCAGTGTCCCACATCAGGAGGAGACACCCCTCTGCTCCCAAACTGGGCAAGATGTTGCCAAGGTGAGGCTGGCTGAGGAGCTCCATGGTTCAGCCTCATCAGCTTTGCTAAATTCTGTGCCACATACATCAGTCCCAGATCATTATCACCTTTGCTTGGTCTTTGTGGCCTAAAATCTCAGCCAGCCCTGAAACTCCACGAGATGGGAGAGAATATGTCCTGGGCAGTATTTGTGTTGGTTGTCATTCACTCACGTCATTGATGGAGCACTAGCTATGGGCCATGCTCTATTCTAGGTATGGGGGATTGGGTGAAAGAAACAGACAAGGGCCCAGCTCTCTTGGGGTGATGTGCTGATAGAGATGAGGCCCAAACAGAAATCCAGGGCAGGGGACAGAGCACAACGGCATGCCTAGTGAGGGAAGGCTTGGCATTCAAGCTGAGATCATAAGGAAAGACCATGAGCTGTGCAGGTGTCTGGGAGAAGAGCTTTTTCTTTGGAAACAGAGTCTTGCTCTGTCACCCAGGCTGGGGTGCAATGGCACTATCTCGGATCACTGCAACTTCCACCTCCTGGGTTCAAGCAATTCTCTTGCCTCAGCCTCCTGAGTAGCTGGGATTACAGGTGCACACCACCACACCCAGCTCACTTGTATTTTTGGTAGAGATGGGGTTTCACTATGTTGGCCGTGCTCTTCTCCAGCTCCCAATCTCGAGTGATCCACCTGCCTCATCTCCCAAAGTGCTGGGATTACAGGCATGAGCCACCATGCCTGGCATGGGAGAAGAGCCTTCTAGGCAGTGGGAATGGCATATGCAAAGGTCCTGGGTCAGGAGTATGCCTGGACTTGGGTTTTCCAACCTCAGCATGGTTGATATTTTGGGCTGAAACTTCATGTTGGGTTCTGTCCTGTGCACTGTGGGGTGTTTGTTGGACCCCCAGTCTCTACCCACTAGATGCCAGCAGCACCCCCTACCAGTTGTTACATTCAAATTATCTCTGGATCTTGCCAAATGACTCTTGGGAGATGCAGTCATCCCCAGTTGAGAACCACTGACCTATTGTGTTCAAGAAACAGCAATGAGGTCAGCGTGGCCAAGAAAGCAACGGAGGCACAGAGTGGAAGGAGCCGGGACGCCGCTCATGATCATCAGGACTTTAGCCTTGACCCTGAGTGAGATGGGAGTGCTGGCGTGTTTAGCTGGGAAGTGTTCAGAGCTGACTTGGGTTTGTTTGTTTGCTTGTTTGGCTTTTGAGATGGAGTCTCGCTCTGTTGCCAGGCTGGAGTGAAGTGGTGTGATCTCAGCTCACTGGAACCTCCACCTCCCGGTTCAAGCAATTCTGCTTTAGCCTCGGACTACAGGCATCCGCCACCACACCCAACTAATTTTCGTATTTATAGTAGAGATGAAGTTTCTCCATATTGGTCAGGCTGGTCCTGGACTCCCAACCTCAGGTGATCCGCCCACCACAGCCTACCAAAGTACTGGGATTACAGGCGTGAGCTACTGCCAACTTGGGTTTTAACAAGTCCTTCTGGTCACTGGGTGGAGGATGGGCTGTGGGACATGAACAGGAGTGGGGTGGGACCAAGAGCAGGGGCAGGCAGGGTAGGAAAGAGCCTATTTACCGCAAGAGCCAAGGCAGGAGGCCAGGCTGGTGAAACCCTCAGACAGCAGCCAACTCTGTGTGCACATGGGTGGACGTGCATGCATGTGTGTGCATGGTGTGAGTGTGTATGCGTGTGAGCATGGATTGCTTGGGTATGCACGTGCACTTGTGTGTGTGGATGTGTGCCCACATTGTGTTGCTGTGCATGCTAGCATGCTTGTATGAGTGTGCAAATGTGCATGCATGTGTGCACGCTTTGTGTGTGTGTGCATGAGTGTGCACATGCACAGATGTGCACAGGATGGTTGCTCAAATAGCCAGACAAGGACTGGGAAAAGAACAGCCCCACAGGTGCTCTTAGACTCCCAGAGCATGAAAGCTCAGCTCCATCTGAGGCTCACCTTTCCTCAGAGATGGAGGCTAGGCCCCAACCAAGGTTATGTCTCCTTTCTTGCATTGAAAGAATAAACCTCGCCATGCCCCAGGGCTGTTTCCTGGCTGTAGTCGGTCCAGTGGGAACACAGAAGTCCTCCCTGCTGTCCGTCCTCTTTGGGGAGCTGTCAAAGGTGGAGGGGTTCATGAGCATCAAAGTGAGGCCACCCCATGCCTCTCTGCTAGGATGTCCCCATCATCCTGAAAGTCCCCCTTCCTCACTGCCTTTCCACCCCTCACTATCTCAGCCAAGCTCACTTTCATTCATTCTCTCCACCACCCACCCACCGAGAGCCCAGCTCCCAGTGCTCCTCAAAACCTGTCATACCTCTGTCCCCATCATCCTTCTGTGACCAAAGTAAGTTGTGTTTTAGTGTTCAGTGGCCTACATTCTCCAGGAGGCCTGCGTGCAGAACACCTCTGTGGTGGAGAAAGTGTGCCTCAGGAAGTAGCTGGACCCAGCCTGGCTGGAGAGAGTCCTAGAGGCCTGTGCCCTGCGGTGAGATGTGGGCAGCTTCCCTGTGGGAGGCCACACTTCAATTGGGGAGCAGGTGAGAGTCTCAGGATCTTTTGGGTCAGGGAGGCATTGCAGTTGGGGCTCATTTTGGTCCCTGACTCATCATGGATGATGGTATGATGGAGAAATGCAGGAAGTGGTCAGGGAAGTGGAGAAGAAGTGCTCAGCTTAGGGTCAAGCACATACTAGGTGCTCAATAAATAATCATTAACCAATAAATAGAAATGGACACAAAGAGAGAGGCAAGGAGTTGTGCTAGGAATTGGCTGTGAGGGTCTCTCCGACAACTGAGAGTGAGATGACTGGACTGAGAGTGAGATGACTGGACTGAGAGTGAGATGACTGACTGGACTCCTGTCTTACTCTGCCCTGCCTTGCTGGGTGACGTTGATCTAATTGCTTCCCCTCTCTGGGCCTCACCAAAGGGTCTGGACAGAGATGTCCAAGACACAGGATACATGCATCTGGAGCTATGGCTTGGGCAGGAGCTTGCAAACGGTGATGCCCAGGCCAAATCCAGCCCTCCGCTTATGCACTTGTGTCTGTGTGTGTGTGTCTGTGTGTGTGTGTTTGAGACAGAGTCTCACTCTGTTGCACAGGCTGGAGTACAGTGGTGCAGTCATGGCTTACTGCAACCTCCCCCTCCCACATTCAAGAAATTCTCCTGCCTCAGCCTCCTGAGTAGCTGGGATTATAGGTGCATGCCACCACACCTGGCTAATTTTCATATTTTTAGTAGAGACAGTGTTTCACCATGTTGGCCAGGTTCATCTCTAGCTCCTGACCTCAGGTCATCGCCTCATTTCCCTCGGAGTCAAAGCCCAAGTTGTGATGATCCCTGGCAAGGTCTCTGTCACCTTGCTCTGGTATCCATCATTCCCAACTCCCATCGTCATCTCCTGGCTTCACTCCAGCCTCCAGAGTCTCTGTGATGTTTCCTGATCCCCCACGGCACACTCTGTCCCCAGGGCCTTTGCACCTGCTGTTCCCACTATTGGAAATCTCTCCCCAGGAGTTCCCAGGGCTCATCCCTTGCTTCTATCACATTCACAGAGAACGCTTCCCTGATTAATTTATCCACCACCACCACCGCAATCGTGCTCATGCTAGTGCGCCTTACACCCACACCTGGTTTGCTTTGCTTTCCTTTCCTTTCATTTATTTCTGCTTTCCTTTCTTTTCCTTTCATTTTCTTTCTTTTTTCCTTTCCTTTCCTTTCTCCTTTCCTTTCCTTTCCTTTATTTTCTTGAGACAGAGTCTTGCTGTGTTCTCCAGGCTGGAGTGCAGTTGCATAATCTCAGCTCACTGCAACCTCTGCCTCCCAAGTTCAAGCAATCCTCCCACCTCAGCCTTCTGAGTAGCTAGGATTGCAGGCAGGTGCCACCATTTTTGTACTTTTAGTAAAAATAGGGTTTCACCATGTTGGCCAGGCTGATCTCGAACTCCTAACCTCAAGTGATCCACTCACCTCAGCCTCCCAAGGTGCTTAGATTACAGGCGTGAGCCACCGCACCTGGCTGCACCTGCTTTAGTTTTTATTCTTCATAGCGCTTTCCACCTGATGTGCTGTCTGTATTCCTGGTTTGTTTGTGGATTGCCTGTCTCTCTCCCCCTCATTAGAATGACGGATCCATTCAGATAGTAGAAACTTTGTTTTTTTCATTGCTGTTTCCCCAAAGCCTAGAACCGTGACGAGTATATGATAACCGAGCAGTAGTTATTAGTGGAACAAATTAATGTAAGAATGAATGAATGTGTCATTTGAGTCTAGATTACAGAGAAACAAAATGAATGAATGAAGGGCCAGGTGCAGTGGCTCATGCCTGTAATCCCAGCACTTTTGGAGGCCGAGGCAGGCAGATTGATTGAAGTCAGGAGTTCGAGACCAGCCTGGCCAACATAGTGAAACTCCATCTCTACTAAAAATACAAAAATTAGCCAGGCATGGTAGCGCACCAGTAATCCCAGCTACATGGGAGGCTGAGGCAGGAGAATCGATTGAACCCAGGAGGTGGAGGTTGGAGTGAGTCGAGATCATGCCACTGCACTCCAGCATGGATGAAAGAGTGAGACTCTGTCTCAAAAATAAATAAAAATAATTTTAAAAAAGAAGGCATGAAAGACAAGGAGGCCTAGATAGAAGGAATAAGTGATAGCAATCAATAGGACACAAGGAAAATCATAGCGAATGAGAATTTCTTTGTAAATTTTAAGATAGCTAGAAGACAAGGATTGTCATGTACTCAATACAAAAGTTAAATATTTGAGGTAATGACTATCTCAGTTACCCTGATGTGATCGTTACATACTGTCTACATCAGGGGTCCCCACACCCCCGGCCACAAATTAGTACCAGTCTGAGGCCTGTTAGGAACTGTACAGGCAGCACAGCAGGCGAGCAGCGGGCAGGTGTGTGAGGCTTTATCTGTGTTTACAGCCACTTCTTATTGTTTGCATCACCACTTAAGCTCCACCTCTAGATCAGTGGCAGTGTTAGATTCTCATAGGAGTGCAAATCCTACTGTAAAGAGCAAATGCGAGGGATCTGGGCTGCATGCTCTGCTGCTGCTTCTTCTTCTTCTTCTTCTTCTTCTTCTTCTTCTTCTTCTTCTTCTTCTTCTTCTTCTTCTTTTTCTTTATTTTCTTTATTTATTTTTTTAGATGCAGTCTCACTCTTTCCCAGGCTGGAGTTGAGTGGCACATTTTTGGCTCACTGCAATCTCTGCTTTTCAGGTTGAAGCCATTCTCCTGTTGCAGTCTCCTGAGTGGCTGGGATTACAGACACATACCACCATGCATGGCTAAGTTTTGTATTCTTTTAGTAGAGACAGGGTTTCACCATGTTGGTCAGGCTGGTATCAAACTCCTGACCTTGTGATCCCCCCACTTTGGCCTCCCACAGTGCTGGAATTACAGGCAGGAGCCACCATGCCTGGCAGCTGCATGCTTATGATGAAAATCTAATGCCTAATGATCTATCACAGTCTCCCATTGTCCCTAAAGGGATTGTCTAGTTTCAGCAAAACTAGCTGAGGCTCTCACTGATTCCACATTATGGTGCGTTGCGTAAGTATTTCATTATATTTTACAACGTAATACTAATAGAAGCAGGCCAGGCACAATGGCTCATGCCTATCATCCCAGCACTTTGGGAGGATGAGGCGGGCAGATAACCTGAGGTCAGGAGTTTGAGACCAGCCTGGCTAACATGGTGAAACATGATCTCTACTAAAAATACAAAAAATCAGCCAGGTGTGGCGGCAGGCACCTTTAATCCCAGCTACTTGGGAGGCTGAGGCAGGACACTTGCTTGAATCCAGCAGGCAGAGGTTTCATTGAGCCAAGAGCATGCCATTCCACTCCAGCCTGGGTGACAATAGCAAAACTCCATCTCAATAAATAATAATAATAATAATAATAGAAGTAAAGTACACAATAAATGTAATGTGCTTGAATCACCCTGAAACCAACCCCCTGCCCCCAGGTTCGTGGAGAAGTTGTCTTCTACAAAACAGATCCCCGGTGCCAAAAAGATTGGGGATCACTGCTCTACGTATCTCAAAATATCACCTGTGCCCCTCAAGTAGGTACAACTATTACATATCAATAAAAACTAAAATAAATGAATTAAATTTTTAAATTAAAAAAGTAGGACTGAAAAGTTACCACTGGACCATCGAATAGAGAAATGAAAGGTGTCCTCATTAAAGGTGGTCTCAGTGGAGAAAGGGAACAGAAGTTGGACCCAAATGGATACAGAGAACGAGTAGGAGTCAGAGTAGCTTGGGAAGTGCGGGTAACTCCTCCAGGAAGCGTGCCAGGAAGGGGAGAAGTGAGGCTGGTAAGGATGCAGGGGATGCTGGCTTGGGAGTGAGTGCCTTTGAAGCTGAGCATGTGCCCAGGGGACAGGCATGGAGAGCGACACCTCACCCTGATGGGCAGACGTGCCCCAACCTGCTCCTGCCTGGGCTCCCCAGTCTCACCCTGTCGATGCAGACTCAGGACACTCTTCCTTTTGTGGCCATAGGGCATGAATCTCTCAGGGGCCCGAAGCAGCAGCTGAGCCTCACCCGGGCTGTGTACAGAAAGGCAGCTGTGTACCTGCTGGATAACCCCCAGGTGGGGGGTTTGGATGCCCACGTCACTCAGCACATCTTTAACCAGGCCTGGTGGGCTACTCCAGGGAATGGTAAGTTTGGAAACGTGTCAGAGGGCACAGGGCAAAGGCAGAGAATGCCCTTAGCATCCAGTCCTAACCCAAGTTTCTCTCACTGCCCCCTTCCACTTGAGTCCAAATTTCCTCTTTATTGGTCAGCTTTTGCTGTGATGATGCTACATAACAAACAACCCTCAGATTTCGTCAGCTTACAAAGCAGCTGTTTCTTGCTTATGCATCTGTGGTTTTACTACTACAGCTCTGCCTTGGATGATTGGCCTGGGTCAGATGGACTCCTTGTCTTCTTGAGGTAGGCTGAAGGAGTCCCCTCTGTTTCCCTATTTGGAAATGATATTTTCAAGAAAGATAACAGAAGCACAAGAAGAGGAGCTCTCCCCACTCTGAGTCTAGGGACAATACTCCCACCCCTACCCCCTGGCCCAGGAGACTGGCCAAGCACATGGTGTATAACTTTCTTTTCTTACTTTCTTTCCCTTTCCCTTCATTCCTCTTTCCCTTCCTCTCTCTCCCTCTTTCTCTCTCTCCCTCTCTCCTCCCTCCCTCCCTTCCTTCCTTTCTTTTTTATGGAGTCTTGCTCCATCACCTAGGATGGAATGCAGTGGTGCAATTTCAGCTCACTGCAACCTCCGCCTCCCAGTTTTAAGTGATTCTCATGCCTCAGTTTCTCAAGTAGCTGTGACTACAGGTGTGTGCCACCACGCCAAACTCGTTTTAGTATTTTTAGTAGAGACAGGGCTTAGCCATGGTGACCTGGCTGGTCTTGAACTCCTGGCCTCAAGTGATCCATCTACCTTGGCCTCCCAAATTGCTGGGATTACAGGCATGAGCCATGGAATGTGGCCATACATGTGTTAACTTCTAACCTTTTCCTGCCCAGACACAGACTCTTGTGACCCACGCACTCCACATGCTGGCAGATGGGGCCATTGTAGAGATGGGTTCCAACTAGGAGCTTCTTCACAAGAAGGGGACCCTCATAAGTCTTCTGGATCAAGTCAGACAGCTAGGAGGTAGAGGAAAAGGAGGTACTAGGTGGGCTCTGCCTAGTCTCTGTGCCTGACTCTTGCCAACCTTGGGGGAAAAGACTCAAAGGGTCCTACTGGCAAGAGTGGATTGCTCTGGTCACACCCTCCCTGCAAGCTTATGCCCAGAAGCAGATGGCTCTCCAATAGGTCATCTCTTTCTTAGAAGAGCCAATAACACCATCTGCGAGCCAGGGGCTGTGCTAAGTGCTTCTGTAAAAAATACACTATTTTCATTTGATTCTCACCATACCCTCAGAGGCACGTGAAATTACTGCTATCATTTTACAGATGAGCAAAGAGAATTAAATCAGTTGCCCAAGGTCACCAGATTAGAACTTGAGTGTGTCCAACTCCAGAGTCTGTGCTTGCAGTTGCTATGGAGACAGCACAAGAAGGTTTTGGTGCCTAGAAATCTACAACATGCCAGCCAGAGTTTCTAATAATCTGAAGAACACAAAGTATGCTGGATACATGACAAGGTTCTGGAAGTAAAGTTGTCAAGCCAAGCTCACCCACAATGACTGAAAAGTAGCAACTCGTAGCACATCACATATATTAGCTCACTGAATCAACTTAATGCCCCCGTGAGGCTGGTACTTCAATCATTTCCATTTCACAGATGAGGAAACTGAGGCCCAAAAGTTAAGAAACTAGTAGCAGGTTACATGGCTTATAAGTGGCAGCACTGGGATTTGCACCCAAGCAACTTGATTCCAGATAATGTGTTTTTTAATCACTAGGTTTTTACTACCCCTGCATGACAAAGCAAAGACTCACACCCAGGTCTCCCTCAATCTCAGACGTTGTCTCTTCTGAGAACATCTCCTTAGCATTGGCCCACCCTGGCTAGAAACACTAAGTGTTGATTCACAGTGTCCCAGTCCTGAAGCTTGAAGCTAGAACTTGCCTGTTTGTATTGGTCAGCTTTTGCTGCAATGATGCTGTGTAACAAATAGCCCCCAACTCTCAGCAGCTTACACTAGCAGTTATTTATTGCTTACAGGCCTGTGGTTAAATTTCTACAGCTCTGCCTTCAGTTACTGGCCATATCTGGGAGATAGTGGTGGGCAGGTGTCCTTCCTGGGAGAGGTGGTACCTAAGTGTTGGTGGGAGTTAGCCAGAAAAGAGCATTCTGACACAGGAACTGCTTGAGCAAGGCTGTCAGGAGAAACAGAGATAACATTATACGGTGTTCACTGCTGTTTTTCCAACCTCAAGTTCACAGCAGGTGCTCAATTATATTCACTGATTGAAAAAATGAATGAGTGAGTGTTCCAGGAATTATGTTCCTGGAAGAACTCAGAGTGGGGTGTTGAGGTTGCTGGAGAGGTGGCAGGAGGCAGAACAGGGAAAATGGATGGTCAGAGCAGTTAAGGCCACATGGTCAATGGATGTCAAAGTGCGTATAGGGTCCATGTTGTGTGACAGGACTCTCTTGGCCTTTTATCAGATTGTGAAAACAATCTGATAAAAAGAGATGAAAAGGTAAAAATTTAAAGTGACATACAGAAAGAAATCAGCATGAGGCAATTTAGTTGGGAGGCCTAAGCCTTAGATTGTTGGATACGGACTGATTAAAAAGAAATATGCAACTACACTTTGACCCCAAATTTCTCAAACATATTGTTGAGAGTCATTGATTTTCACTCATTTCCCTTTAATGTGGCTCCTAGTCCTTGACCTTTACTATAAATGTCTTTCCCGAGCCCATCAGTGACTTCTTTCTTACCAAATTTAGAGAACTTTTTTTCAGTCTGCCTATTGCCCAATCATTTAATTATATTTTAGAAGAGTTATCTTATATTTCTCTCATTTTAGTTTTAGTGTTATAAATATTCCAAGGGTAATATGTGTTATTTGCAGTGAAATAGAACATACAGATTTGATGATTTTTGATAATCCAGGCTAAGGTGTTAGTAGAATTTTTCCTGGCGTTTAAGTACATTTTTATATGTTGTATGTGTATTCTAAATAAAGTCAATTGAGGACAGAGACAGGAATCGTTATTACATTAATACTCAGATGTCAGTGGCTTTTGCTCCACGTGCTTGCAGATTACATTAGCCACTTCTACAACGTTTCTCAAGTATTTTGGGGGATCCCTGGAGGTGTATCTTGTTTACTTATAAACAAGTCTCATCTTAAAGGTACTGTTACTGTTCTGTCAAATATCTACCTCCACCAGACATCATAGACACGGCTCCACACCAGCACTAGCTCTCTAGAGCCCCTTAATTGTAAAGTCAAGGTTGATCTCTCAAGTAAAAAGGTGGGGAAAAAATATACCAGCAAAATTAAAAGAATGTCATGTTAGTTATATTTATTTATTTATTTATTTATTTTACAGTCCAGAGGTCTTTTATTTTTTTTTAACACCTATTATGCCATGAATTCATAGGGAATAGGTTCCAGCAGCTCAGGCTCCTTCATTGGTTCTCACAAAGTGTGCTTCTCTGGGTGGAGCAGGCTGTCGCTTCAGCTGGACCCACGTACCTTTCTCTTTGGCTTCCTCCTTTTTCTGATCATTTTCCTTCACACGTTTTAGGAAGCTATCTCGGCTCTCAGAGTGCTTGATGTGCTCGATACGCACATTAATTCTCCTGCCCTTAACTTGTTTGTTTACAGCAATGCCAACAGCATGCTGGGTAACATTGCAGACTCTTCCAGTTTTGCCGTGATAACATCTGTGGGGCATTCCTTTTTGAACAGTACCCATTCCCTTGATGTCTACAATATCACCTTTCTTATAGATTCGCACGTACGTGGCCAGAGGAACAACTCCATGTTTTCTAAAAGGCCTGGAGAACATGTATCGAGCGCCTCTCCTCTTTCCCTTTCTGTTCGTCATTTTGGCGAATTACTGGAAGATGGAGGTTCCGGCTGAAGGGGACGTTAGTTACATTTATATCAGGTAACACTGACAACCAAAAGGCATTCCTGAAGATAAAGAGATTATTACATAATAATTAAAAAGTTCATTTCACCAGTGTTTAAACCTTGTTTCCTCCTATCACGTTTTCATTCTAAGATGTACATTTTTTTCACATTTTAATCTATCTGAAGTCAGAAAGCATCTTATAGTCAGGTAAGCAGCAAAAGTAATATGATCATCATTGCTTGAACATTTACATCAAAACTTGTAGAGTGGGTGTTAGAGGAATGGAAGGAAATTCTGGAGAAAACGGTGCACTCTTAATAAAGGCTGAACAACAGTTGATGATACAGGAAACGGTACTGTATGAAGAAGGGTGGACATGGATGACTCAGTCAAAAAATGACTCAAGTAAGTCACACTGAATTCAAGGAAGGTTGAGGAATAATTGAGCCCATTCACTTTTCCCTAGTTTGATTGAGGAATAATTTACATGCAACAGCATTTACCTATTTTAAGTGTAACATTTAGTAAGCTTTGCAGTTTACACACAGTCATGTATCCATGACCATGATTAAGATATAGATCACTGGCCAGGCGCGGTGGCTCACGCCTGTAATCCCAGTACTTTGGGAGGCCGAGGCGGGTGGATCACGAGGTCAAGAGATCGAGACCATCCTGGTCAACATGGTGAAACCCCGTCTCTACTAAAAATACAAAAAATCAGCTGGGCATGGTGGCGTGTGCCTGTAATCCCAGCTACTCAGGAGGCTGAGGCAGGAGAATTGCCTGAACCCAGGAGGCGGAGGTTGCGGTGAGCCGAGATCGCGCCATTGCACTCCAGCCTGGGTAACAAGAGCGAAACTCCGTCTCAAAGAAAAAAAAAAAAGATATAGATCACTGCCAGAAGTTCCTCATGGCCCCTTGCAGTGAGTGCCTTCCTCCAATTCCCAGTTCTAGGCCACCATTATCTAGTTTCAGTCACTGAGGTTTTACCTTCTCCAGAATTTAGTATTAGTGAAATAATACAGTATATAGTCTTCTGTGTTTGTCACGGTCTTTTGTTTGTTTGAGTAATTCCCTAGATCGCTGTGTTGTACTGTAAGTGTATGTCTATGAGACAGTGTCAAATTACTTTCTATATGGTGTGATATATGGATGAAGATTAGCTTTTTAAAAATATGGATTTACAATGAACCCAGCAGTATTTGTAAAAAGAAACTATTCTTTCTCCATTTCATTATATTAAAATTTTTGTGTCTACATCCGGACTGCCTCTGATTTATCTGTCTGCATCTTCTTTTATCAGCAGTACCCCATCTTAATTACTGTACTATTGAAATTGGGTAATGTGAATTCTTCAACATCGCTATTACTATTATTATTATTCTGTCTCAAAATTCTTTTGGCTCGTCTTAATCTATTGTCTTTCCATCTAATTTTGGAATCAGCTGATAAATGTCTACAAAAATTTTGCCCACATATTGATTGGAGAGAACCGACATCTTAACAATATTGAGTTCACCAATCCATGAACACAGTATATCTTTCTGTTTATTTAGTTATCTGTGATATTTCTGATAATGTTTTTGCAGTTTTCAACATACAGATTTTGTACATGTTTGATAGATTTATACTTAAGCATTTCGTATTTTGGTGCTATTGTAAACAGCGCTTCATGTCAAAATTTGATTTCCAATTTCTCATACTAATTATGAACATACTAATCATAAACCATTGGAAATCAAATTTTATAGTATATAAAGCTACAATGAATTTTATAGAACAAAATTTATAGTATACTATAAATAATTTTTGTATATTGACCTTGCATCCTAAAACTTTGCTAAACGCACCAACTAGTTTCATTAATTTTTTTAAGTCTTCGGTATTTTCCAAGTACAAATCATGTCATCTATGAAGAGAATGTTTTATTTCTTCATTTCCAAGATTATTTATTAAATAATTGACCTTATTGCACAAGATGGAACCTTCAGTTCTTCAGTATAATTATAAATTCTGGTGACAGTAGAAAATCCTGTCTTGTTTCTGACATTAAGAGAAAAGCATTTGATTTTTTTATCATTAAATATGATGTTCGATGTAGGGAATTTTGAGATGCCCTTTATTAGGTTGAAGAAGTTCTCTTCTGTTCTAAGGTGGATGAGAATGTAAAGTTTTAGTCTTTCTTTTTGATAAACTTCACAAACTAGACATTATTTTTAGTAGGACTTTCAGAGTAATATTTTCCCCTTTTTTTATTGTAGTTTAGGTTTTGGGGTACATGTAGTTTATGTTTTGGGGTCCCTTTTAGTTGTATTCCTAGGTATTCTCTTGGTAGCAATTGTGAATGGCAGTTCATTCTTGATGTGGGTCTCCTTAAGTCTGTTATTGGTGTATAGGAATGCTTGTGAGTTTTGCACGTTTATTTTTATCCTGAGACTTTGCTGAAGTCGCTTATCAGTTTCAGAAGATTTTGGGCTGAGACAATGGGGTCTTCTAAATATACAATCATGTCGTCTGCAAATAGAGATAATTGGACTTCCCCCTTTCCTAATTGAATACTCTTTATTTCTTTTTCTTGCCTGATTGCTCTGGCTAGAACTTCCAATACCATATTGAATAGGAGTGGTGAGAAAGAGCATCCTTGTCTAGTGCCAGATTTTGAAGGAAATGCTTCCAGTTTTTACTCATTCATTATGATACTGGCTGTGGGTTTGTCCTAAATAGCTTTTATTATTTTGAGACATGTTCTGTCAATACGAAGTTTATTGAGAGTTTGCCTTCTCTGTATCTACAAAGATAATCATGTGGTTTTTGTCTTTGGTTCTGTTTATGTGGTGAATTATGTTTATAGACTTGTGTATGTTGAACCGGCCTTGCATCCCAGGATAAATTTTTTTCTTTTTTTTTTGAGACAGAGTCTCACTCCCTCTCTTATACACAAGTGATTCTCCTGCCCAGTCTCATGAGTAACTGGGATTACCAGCACCCACCACTAGGCCTGACTAATTTTTGTATTTTTAGTAGAGATGGTGTTTTCCCATGTTGGCCAGGCTGGTCTGGAACTCCTGACCGCAAGTAATCTGCCTGCCACAGCCTCCCCAAGTGCTGGGATTACAGATGTGTGCCACTGCACCACACCTGGCCAATGCCCAGCATTTTCTTTGTTTAGACCGAGTGTTTTTTTGTCACCCAGGCTGGAGTGCAGTGGTGCAAATCTCAGCTCACTGCAATCTCCGCCTCCTGGGTTCAAGCGATTCTGCTGCCTCAGCCTCCTGACCAGCTGGAATTACAGGCACCTGCCACCACGCACAGCTAACTTTTGTGTTTTTAGTAGAGCTGTGGTTTCGCCATATTGGCAAGGCTGGTCTTGAACTGACCTAGTGATCTACTCACCTCAGTCTCCCAAAGTGCTGGGATTCCAGGCGTGAGCCACCACGCCTGGTACCTAATTCCTATTCACTGGTCATGGATGGGAGCTATGGAACCTTTCCCCAGAATACATGCTGGCCCCATCAGAACATCAGAGTTCAGTCTCCTAAGAGATTTCCTCTGTTTGTGCTGCACACCCAAATAATACATCTCAGTCCACTGTTAGACAATTTCTAGGAATTATAGTGGCTACAGTCTAGCTGGAAAAACACTGAAGCAGGAGTCAGCAGACCCCGGGACTCTTTTGACTCAGCCACTAACAACTTAATGTGGCCTTGGGGAAAAAAAGCTGGAGTGATCATGCCTGTAATCCCAGCATTTTGGGAGGTCGATATGGGAGGATTGCTTGAGCCCAGGAGTTTGAGAGCAGCCTGGACAACATAGCAAGACCTCTTCTCTATAAAAAATTTTTCCATGTTTAGTGTCCCCCTGCAGCCCCAGCTACTTGGGAGGCTAAAGTGGGAGGATCACTTGAGTCCCGGAGGTCAAGACTGCAGTGAGCCAAGATCATGCCACTGCACTCAAAGTTGGGTTCCAAAGTGAGACACTGTTTGAGAAAAAAACACTGGAGCTTTTGTTTTCGTGTTTGTAAAAGGTAAATGGTATTATCTCCTTCATGGAGTTACTGTGAGGATGGAAATACAATTATTTCTTTTCCCTCTCTTTTTAGAAATACAATGAGATAGCATAGTGGCCAGGTGAGGTGGCTCATGCCTGTAATCCCAGCACTCTGGGAGGCTGAGGCAGGTGGATCACCTGAGGTCAGGAGTTCAAGACCAGCCTGGCCAACATGGAGAAACGCTGACTTCACTAAAACTGCAAAAATTAGCCCAGCATGGTGGCACATGCCTACAATCTCAGCTATTCAGGAAGCTGAGGCAGAAGAATTGCTTGAACCTGGGAGGTGGAGGTTGTAGTGAGCCAAGATCATCCCACTACACTTCAGCCTGGGAGAGAAAGCAAGACTCTATCTAAAAAAAGCAAACAAACAAACAAAACCAAACCCGGTGTGGTAGCTCATGCCTGTAATCTCAGCACTTTGGGAGGCCGAGGTAAATAAATCACCTGAGGTCAGGAGTTCAAGACCAGCCTGACCAATAAGCAGTAACCCCGTCTCTACTAAAAATACCAAATTAGCCAAAGATGGTGATGCGTGCCTGTAATCCCACCTACCTGGGAGGCTGAGGCAGGAGAATTGCTTCAACGTGGAAGCGGAGGTTGCACTGAGCCGAGATTGCACTCCAGCATGGACAACGAGAAGGAAACTCTGTCTCAAAAATAATAATAATAATGAGATAGGCATAGCACACAAGACAATGTCAGGTGACACCTGCGCCACAACTTAACTCCACTTTGAGTCCGGACAGAAGACGTAGGTCTCTGTGCCTCAGTATTTCCACCTGTCAGAGAGGAATCGTATGAGGATGCTCTCCTAAGATGATGCTCAAGGCTAAATAATGTTACCCAGGAACGTGCCTTGACCAGCACCTCCTGCGTTTTAAATACTCTTCCCTTTTGGCTGTCGTTGTTACTGTTACTATTTTACTAACTGGAGTGATTTCTAGGCTGCAGAAAGAGGATTCAAAGTTTGTGAACAAGACCACTATTCCTTACCAACTGATTAATAACCCCAATTTTTCTTTTTTTTCCTTTTTTTTCGGAGGGGGGAGATAGAGGTGTAAAGGAAACTTTCCATATACATTTATATATATATATATATATATATAATTGCATTTTAGGTTTTGGGGTACATGTGAAGAACATGCAAGATTGTTGCATAGGTACATACGTGGCAATGTGGTTTGCTGCCTTTCTCCTCATCACCTGTATCTGACATTTCTCCCCATGTTATCCCTCCCAACTCCCCACCCCCTGCTGTCTCTCCCCTAGTCTGTGTCCCCACACACAGACCCCAGAGTGTGATGCTCCCCTCCCTGTGCCGATGTGTTCTCATTGGTCAACACCCACCTATGAGTGAGAACATTCGGTGTTTGATTTCCTGTTCCTGTGTCCGTTTGCTGAGAATGATGGTTTCCACGGTCATCCATGTCTCTACAAAAAACACAAACTCATCATTTTTTATGGCTGCATAGTATTCCATGGTGTATATGTGCCACATTTTTTTCTGCCCAGTCTACCGTGATGGGCATTTGGGTTGGTTCCAAGTCTTTGCTATTGTAAATAGTGCTGCAATGAACATTCATGTGCATGTGTCCTTATAATAGAAGGTTTTATAATTCTTTGGATATATACCCAGTAATGGGATTGCTGGGTCAAATGGAATTTCTATTTCTAGGTCCTTGAGGAATCGCCACACTGTCTTCCACAATGGTTGAACTAATTTACACTCCCACCAACAGTGTAAAAGTGTACCTATTTCTCCACATCCTCTCCAGCATCTGTTGTCTCCAGATTTTTTAATGATCACCATTCTAACTAGAGTGAGATGGTATCTCAATGTGGTTTTGATTTGCATCTCTCTAATGACCAGTGATGATGAGTATTTTTTCATGTGTTTGTTGGCCTCATGTATGTCTTCTTTTGTAAAGTGTCTGTTCATATCCTTCACCCATTTTTGAATAGGCTTGTTTGTTTTTTTCCTGTAAATCTGTTTGAGTTCTTTGTAAATTCTGGATATCAGCCCTTTGTCAGATGGGTAGATTGCAAAAATTTTTTCCCATTCTGTTGGTTGCCAGTTCACTCTAATGATTGTTTCTTTTTCTGTGCAGAAGCTCTGGAGTTTAATTAGGTATGATTTGTTTATTTTGGCCTTTGTTGCCAATGCTTTTGGTGTTTTAGTCATGAAGTCCTTGCCTATGCCTGTGTCCTGAATGGTTTTGCAGTGAGCTGAGATTGCACCACTGCACTGGGTGACAAAAAAACACTCAGTCTAAGAAAAGAAAATGCTGGGCATTGGCCAGGTGTGGTGCGGTGGCACACATCTGTAATCCCAGCCTATGGATTACAGATGTGGGAAGATCAATGTGGGAGGATTGCTTGAGCCCAGGAGTTTGAAAGCAGCCTTGGCAACTTACCAAGACCCCTTCTCTACAAAAAATTTCAAAAAGTTTTCCCGGTGTGGCAGTGTCTTGGCAACTTACCAAGACTCCTTCTCTACAAAAAATTTCAAAAAGGTTTCCCGGTGTGGCAGTGTCTCCCTGTAGCCCCAGCTACTTGGGAGGCTAAAGTGGGAGGATCACTTGAGTCCTGGAGGTCGAGACTGCAGTGAGCCAAGATCATGCCACTGCACTCAAACTTGGGCTTCAAAGTGAGACACTGTTTGAGAAAAAAAAAAAAAGCTGGAGCTTTTGTTTTCACATTTCTAAAAGGTAAATGGTATTATCTCCTTCATAGAGTTACTATGAAATGAAAATACAATTATTTCTTTTCCCTCTCCTTTTAGAAATACAATGAGATAGCATAGTGGCCAGGTGAGGTGGCTCACGCCTGTAATCCCAGCACTCTGGGAGGCTGAGGCAGGTGGATCACCTGAGGTCAGGAGTTCAAGACCAGCTGGCCAACATGGCGAAACTCTGACTCTGCTAAAACTACAAAAATTAGCCCAGTATGGTGGCACATGAGTATAGTCTCAGCTATTTGGGAAGCTGAGGCGGGAGAATTGATTGAACCCCGGAGGTGGAGGTTGTAGTGAGCCAAGATCATCCTACTGCACTCCAGCCTGGGAGACAGAGCAAGACTCCATCTCAAAAAACAAACAAACAAAAAAAACCTGCTATGGTGGCTCATGCCTGTAATCTTAGCACTTTGGGAGCCGAGGTGAATGGATCACCTGAGGTCAGGAGTTCAAGACCAGCCTGACCAACATACAGAAACCTCATCTCTACTAAAAATACAAAATTAGCCAAAGATGGTGATGCGTGCCTGTAATCCCAGCTACCTGGGAGGCTGAGGCGGGAGAATTGCTTCAACCTGGGAAGCGGAGGTTGCACTGAGCCGAGATTGCACTCCAGCATGGACAACGAGAAGGAAACTCTGTCTCAAAAATAATAATAATAATGAGATAGGCATAGCGCACAAGACAATGTCAGGTGACATCTGCACCACAACTTAACACCACTTTGAGTCCGGACAGAAGACGTAGGTCTCTGTGCCTCAGTATTTCCACCTGTCAGAGAGGAATCGTATGAGGATGCTCTCCTAAGATGATGCTCAAGGCTACATAATGTTGCCCAGGAACGTGCCTTGACCAGCACCTCCTGCGTTTTAAATACTCTTCCCTTTTGGCTGTCGTTGTTACTGTTACTATTTTACTAACTGGAGTGATTTCTAGGCTGCAAAAAAAGGATTCAAAGTTTGTGAACAAGACCACTATTCCTTACCAACTGATTAATAACCCCAATTTTTCTTTTTTTTTCTTTTCTCTCTTTTTTTTTTTTTTTGTTTGGGAGAAAGAGGTGTAAAGGAAACTTTCCATATACATTTATATATGTATATATGGCTCAAGTCATCTGCCTGTCTCCGCCTCCCAAAGGGCTGGGATTACAGGCATGAGCTACTGAGACCGGCCGAGAAACCCGTTTCTTACGTGACTCCACTAGTACTTTAGGATAAAGCAAAACAGAATGAAAATTAAGAACTGCCAACTGCTGCTGGCACTGCTTTTGCATAAATGCTGCTCCAGGAGCTATAGGAGCTGTATCGCAAAACAATTAAGGAGGCCACACTTTTCAAGTGTTTAGACTTGCAAATCTTAAAAAAGTAAGACCCATCAGTTTCCAGGGACGTACACTGTATCACAGTTTCATTTTACACTCCATTTAATTTGCATGCTCTATTCAACAGGGAGATGGGTTTTGGGGTCTGGGCTTTAGTAAAGGACGTCAAGATTTCAAAATCTGTCCAAATGGTCTTTCCCATTACTTATAACCGAAGTCAAGGTCTTATATTAGTGCTGTTACAAATAGTTTCTTTCCATCTTCTACTCCACAAAATTAAGTATTTGGAGATCGAATGTGATGAAGCCCGGATGTTAAAACCATTTCTTCCTTCTAGGAAATGACTCTAGTGTTGTGGTCTTAGCATACAACAAGCAATCAGTACATCCCTGTCTGATGAATGCATTGGTAACAGGTGGGAATTCAGGGGTAAGACAAGAGGACTGCAGGACTAGAGATAAAAATAGGAGAGTCCACGCACTGGCTCACACCTGTAATCGCAACCCTTTGGGAGACCAAGACAGGAGGACCACTTGAGTCTAGGAGTTCAAGTGTACCCCAGACAATATGGCGAAACCCTGTCCTACTAAAAATACAAAAAATTAGCTAAGTGTGGCACTGTGCACCTGTAATCTCAGCTACTCAGGAGGCTGGCAGGAGAATCGCTTGAACCCGGGAGGTGGAGGTTGCAGTGAGCCGAGATCACACCACTGCATGTCAGCCTGGGCAACGAGAGCGAAATTCCATCTAAAAAAATGATAATACTGATTATCATGGTACTAGTTATCTATTGGTGTTACTGGTGTGTAACAAATTACCCCACAACTTAGTGCCTTGAAATAACAACCATATATTATCACACAGTTTCAGGTGGGATGCCGGACAACTTAGTTTAGGGCCTCCAGCTCAAGGCCTCCCAGGAGGAGGCAGCTGTCTGCCTGTGATTCCATCTGAAGGCTCAGCTTGGGGGAGGACTGGCCTCCACGCTCAGTCACATGCTTGTTGGCCAGAAGCCTCCCTCCTCAGTTCTTTGGCACATGGGCTTCTCTGAAGGACAGCTCACAACGTGAAAGCTTGCTTTCCTCGGAGAGGAGAGAGAGAATGGAGGGGGTGGAGAGAGAGAGAGAGAGAGCAAAGAGAGAGAAAGAGCAAGGAGAGAGAGAGAGAGAGAGAGAGAGAGAGAGAGAGAGACCGAGTACAGTGGCTCATGCCTGTAATCCCAGCACTTTGGGAGGCTGAGGCAGGTGGATAACGTGAGGTCAGGAGTTGGAGACCAGCCTGGCCAACATGGTGAAATCCTGTCTCTACTAAACATACAAAATTAGTTGGGCATGGGGGTGTATGCCTATAATCCCAGCTACTCTGGAGGCTGAGGCAGGAGAATCGCTTGAACCCCGGAGGCAGAGGTTGCAGTTAGCCGAGATCATGCCACTGTACTCCAGCCTGGGTGTCGGAGTGAGACTCTGTTTCAAAAAGAGAGAGAGCGAGCCAGCCCAAGATGAAGCCGCTAACGTGCCTTCACCTCTGCGGCACCGTATTCACTAGAAATCAGTCACAAAATCTACTCTGCATTCAGGAGGAAAAGAGTACACAGCGGGTGAAGACCAGCAGGCAGAGACCCTTGAGAGGCAACGCAGAGGCAGAGGCTGCCTACCGCACTACACAGCCATTTCTAGGAACGTGTGACTGAGGGGCTCACAGCCCTCATCCTGTCCGTCCTGCGCTCGCTCGTGTGACTCTCCGCTGGCTGCCGTCACACTCTGCCTTGATAGTCTTCTGTTCTTTCTGTTGCCACTCTGACACGTTTGTGTGTTTGTTTGTTTTACAGACAAGGCCTCACTCCGGCACCCAGGCTGGAGTGCAGTGGTACCAGCATAGCTCACTGCAGCCTTGACCTCCTGGGCTCAAGAGAGCCTGCTGCCTCAGTTTCCCCCAAAGCTAGGACTATATGCCACCATACCCATAGTCCCAATGAGTGCGCCAGTATGCTTGGCTAATTTTTAAACTTCTTTTTTGTAGCGATGGGGGGTCTCGCTAGGTTGCCCAGGCTGGTCTTGAACTCCTGGACTTCAATGTTCCTCCTGCCTCCCTTTCCCACAAGGTTGAGATTACAGGCACAAGCCATGGCTCCCACCGGCCACCCTCATGCTGATGTGTTTCTCAGTTATTTTCCTGTCCCGGTTTTCCATTCCTATGCTCACTCTCTCAGCTAGTACACCTGTCTTGAATGAGACCCCCACTGCAGCCCTCTCAGCTGGGTTCTCAGACATCACTAATTAAATCACCCAAATTGCTCACTCCCTTTGCCAAATTCCTCCAGCACATAGAGACAGTGTCGTTCTGTTCACCATTGTTTTCTTCTACTTCTGTCTCCCAAAAGATGACAAAATATTAGAGAGTGAGGATCATGTTTTTATTTTTAGGTATTTATTTATTTTTGAGACAGAGTCTTGCTCTATGATCCAGGCTAGAGTGCAGTGGCAACATCTCTGCTCACTGCAACCTCTGCCTCCCACGTTCAGGCAATTCCCCTGACTCAGCCTCCAGAGTAGCTGGCAGGTGCCCACCACCATGCCCAGCTATTGTTTGTATTCTCAGTAAAGACAGTGTTTTGCCATGTTGACCAGCTAGTCTTGAACTCCTGACCTCAGGAGATCCTCCCGACTCAGCCTCCCAAAGTGCTGGGATTATAGGCATGAGCCACTGTGCCCAGCCAGTATTTATTTATTTAGAGACAAAGTCTTGCTCTGTCGCCCAGGGTGGAATGGTGTGATCTCAGCTCACTGCAAACTCTGCCTCCCAGGTTCAAACAATTCTCCTGCCTCAGCCTCCCAAGTAGCCGGGATTACAGGCATGCACCACCACCCCCAGCTAGTTTTCGTATTTTTAGTAAAGAAGGGGTTTAGCCAAGTTGGCCAGATTGGTCTCGAACTCGTGACTTCAAGTGGAGAGTGAGGCTGGGCGCGGTGGCTCACGCCTATAATCCCAGCACTTTGGGAGGCTGACGCTGGTGGATCACGAGGTCAAGAGATCAAGACCATCCTGGTCAACATGGTGAAACCCCGTCTCTACTAAAAATACAAAAAATCAGCTGGGCATGGTGGCGCCTGCCTGTAATCCCAGCTACTCAGGAGGCTGAGGCAGGAGAATTGCCTGAACCCAGGAGGCGGAGGTTGCGGTGAGCCGAGATCACGCCATTGCACTGCAGCCTGGGTAACAATAGCGAAACTCCATCTCAAAAAAAAAAGAAAATCAATCTGTCAACAGCATCGTAAGAGGGGGATGAAAGATTAAAAAGGAAATTAAAAAATGAAAAATCAGTCTGTCTTATCTTTGTCTGATGGGAAGGAAGCAGCAGCCTTTATTTATTCAATTAACTCTTTTTTGAGACAGAGTCTTACTCTATTGCCTGGACTGCAGTGCAGTGGTGTGATCACGGCTCACTGCAGTCTTGACCTGCTGAGCTTAAGCAATCCTCCTGCCTCAGCCTCTTAAGTCTCTGGGTCTACAGGTGCAGCACCACACCGGGCTAATTTTGTGTTGTTGGTGTTGTTGGTAGTGTCTGTTTGTTTGTTTTCTGAGACAGAGTTTCGCTCTTGTTGCCCGGTCTGGAGTGCAATGGCACGATCTTGGCTCACCACAACCTCCGCCTTCCAGGTTAGAGAGATTCTCCTGCCTCAGCCTCCTGAGTAGCTGGGATTACTGCCCCGCGCCGCCACACCCAGCTAATTTTTTGTACTTTTAGTAGAGACGGGGTTTCTCCATGTTGGTCAGGCTTGTCTGGAACTCCCAACCTCAGGTGATCCGCCCAAAGTCTTGGGATTACAGGTGTGAGCCACCGCCCCTGGCTGTTTTGGTTTTTTGAGATGGAGTCTTACTCTGCGGCCCAGGCTGGAGTGCAGTGGCATGATGTTGGCTCACTGCAACCTCAGCCCCTCAGGTTCAAGTGATTCTCCTGCCTCAGCCTCCTGAGTAGCTGATATTATAGCTTGCCACCACACCCGGCTAATTTTTGTATTTTTTAGTATAGACTGGTTTCACCATGTTGGCCAGGCTGGTCTCAAATTCCTGACCTCAGGTGATCCACTGGCCTCAGCCTCCCAAAGTGCTGGGATTACAGGCGTGAGCTACTTCCCCAGTGGCTAATTGTTTTAAATTTTTGTGTAGAGTTGGTTCTTGCTATGTTGCCCAGGCTAATTAATAATTATCAAAAATGTTGTATATAGGCCGGGCGCGGTGGCTCACGCCTATAATCCCAGCACTTCGGGAGGCCTAGGCGGGTGGATCACGAGGTCAAGAGATCGAGACCATCTTGGCCAGCATGCTGAAACCCCATCTCTACTAAAAATACAAAAATTAGCTGGGCACGGTGGCGCGTGCCTGTAATCCCAGCTACTCGGGAGGCTGAGGCGGGAGAATTGCCTGAACCCAGGAGGCGGAGGTTGCGGTGAGCCGAGATCGCGCCATTGCACTCCAGCCTGGGTAACAAGAGCGAAACTCCGTCTCGGAAAAAAAACATGTATATACCAGCACGATGCTAACTGCTTTGGGATTCAGCAAAGAAGGCAAATGAGGTCCATTTTTAGGAACTTGCAGTCTCGTGGGTTAGACAGCAGTTAAATAAATAATCCTAACAATGATTATAACAGTGCCTCGAAGGACAGTGCAGGATGAAACCAGATAACTGGGGACTCTTACCTAGTGTAGGAGATGACGTAAACTGAAACCCTAAAAACAAAGTAGGAGTTAGGCAAACAGAGGCAAACAGCTCAGAGGCACGTTCAGGTTCTGACATGCTCCTTCTCCTATCCCGTTGCCTAGTGAAGGAGGAGGGAGAATTTTTTTCTTCTTTTTCTTTTTTTAATTTTTTGAGACAGAGTCTCAGTCTGTCACCAGGCTGGAGTGCAGCGGCTCTATCTCAGCTCACTGCAACCTACACCTCCCGGGTTCAAGCGATTCTCTGCCTCAGCCTCCTGAGTAGCTGAGAGTACAGGCACGCGCCACCATGCCCAGCTAATTTTTGTATTTTTACTACAGATAGGGTTTCATCATGTTGGCCAGGATGGGCTTGATTTCCTGATCTCATGATCTGCCTGTCTTGGCCTCCCAAAGTGCCGGGATGACCGGCTATGCATACAGCTTCCATGGAGAAACTTTAGGGATATATTATGGATCTATTATTATGTCTGCAGTTCAATACCTTCCAGAAGAAACTAGAAACTTCCAGAATGAGCTAGCTATTTCTTTATTACCCTTAGCAACTGACACAAGAAGTGAAGTAATTGCAGAGACCCCTTTGGTAATAACTCTTTTTCCGCCTGTATTTCTCAATGTGAACACTACTGTTCTGAATTATGAAGGCAATCACTTTGTTCTTGTTGTTGAGCCTTGAGTCTCACCACGTCGCCCAGGCTGGAGTGCAATTGGCACAGTCTCGGTTCACTGGAACCCCTGCCTCCTGGGCTCAAGCCATTCTCCTGCCTCAGACTCCTGAGTAGCTGGGACTACAGGTGCATGCCACCAAGCCCAGCTAATTTTTTTGTATTATTAGTAGAGATGGGGTTCTGCCATGTTGGCCAGGCTGCTTTTGACCTCCTGCCATCAGGTGATCCACCCGCCTCGGCCTCCCATAGTGCTGGGATTACAGGCATGAGCCGCCTCGCCTGACCCAGGCAACCACTTTTCAGTTGGACTTTGAAATGCTTGGAAGCAGCCGGGCATGTGGCTCATGCCTGTAATCTCAGCCTTTTGGGAGGGCAAGGGGGCGGATCACCTGAAGTCAGGAATTGGAGACCAGCCTGGCCAACATGGCGAAACCCCAAGGCTGCTAAAAATACAAAAATTAGCCAGGCATGGTGGCAGCTACTCAGGAGGCTGAGGCAGGAGAATTGCCTGAACCCAGGAGGCAGAGGTTGCAGTGAGCCGAGATTGCACCACGACACTCCAGCATGGGAAGTGAGCCAAGATCGTGCCACTGCACTCTAGCCTGGGGGACAGAGTGAGACTCCATCCCAAAATTAAAATAATAAGGTTAGGAATGGTGAAGTCTAATCTGTTCATTTGTAAAATGAGGGTTGTGAGTCAGGAGCAGTTGCACGTGCTCTGGCTGGGCTCTAAGAGTAGACAAACGTCTTTCATTTGCAGTTCAGCCTTCTTGCCTTTGAACTATCATGGTTATAGATTTAGCAACAGACTAGTGTGACCCAGGCAGGCCTTCTTGTTTTATCATATATATTGGTCCATCTTGTTAGAACTACATTATAAAATCACGGCTTTTCTCATTCCGTGTTCTGATTATGTTGTTAGTGGGGATATCTGTATTGCTGTGTATGTGACACTCAGTTGTATAAGGTGGGCGAAACATCTTAGAATGGAAGAAAATATTTTTTTGTTTGTTTTAGGTGGAATCTCACTCTGTCACCAAGGCTGGAGTGCAGTGGCATAGTCTCAGCTTATTGCAACCTCCACTTCCCAGGTTCAAGTGATTGTCCTACCTCAGCCTCCTGAGTAGCTGGGATTACGGGTGCACATCTCCATGGTTGGCTAATTTTTGTATTTTTAGTAGAGATGGGGTTTCACCATGTTGGTCAGGCTGGTTTTTTTTTTTTTGAGACAGAGTTTCGCTCTTGTTACCCAGGCTGGAGTGCAATGGTGCGATCTCGGCTCACCTCAACCTCTGCCTCCTGGGTTCAGGCAATTCTCCTGCCTCAGCCTCCTGAGTAGCTGGGATTACAGGCACGTACCACCATGCTCAGCTAATTTTTTGTAGTTTTAGTAGAGACGGGCTTTCACCATGTTGACCAGGATGGTCTAGATCTCTTGACCTCGTGATCAACCCACCTCGGCCTCCCAAAGTGCTGGGATTACAGGCTTGAGCCACCGCGCCAGCAAGGTCAGGCTGGTCTTGAACTCATGACCTTGTGATCCACCAGCCTTGGGCTCTCAAAGTGCTGGGATTATAGGTGTGAGCCACCATGCCTGGTAGAAGGAAATATTACATAAGAGTGGGAGCTTTGTCATCAGACAGCCCTGAGCTGAGATTATGATTAGTAGCTGTGTAATCCTGAGCATACTATTTAACTATGCTAAACCCGGCCGGGCGTGGTGGCTCATGCCTGTAATCCCAGCACTTGGGAGGCTGAGGTTGGTGGATCACGAGGTCAGGAGATCAAGATCAACCTGACCAACACAATGAAACCCCATCTCTAGTCAAACACAAAAAATTAGCCAGATGTGGTGGCATATGCCTGTAGTCCCAGCTACTCGGGAGGCTGAGGCAGCGGAATCGCTTGAACCTGGGAGGAGGAAGTTGCAGTGAGCAGAGATCGCGCCACTGCACTCCAGCCTGGCAACAGAGTGAGAGTCCATCTCAAAAAGAAAGAAGAAAAAAACTATGCTAAGCTCAAGTTTCTCCCAATCTGTGAAAATAGGGAAAATAGCACCTGTCAAGTAGAAGCATTAGATGGATTCGTGCCTGAAACATACTAAGATAGAGGTGTTCGTTCAACCTCTCACTGTTAAAAGTTTGAGTATCTTTCAGGTAAATCACAAAAAGGAGTATATTTGGTCTGTTAAGAGTTAGTATAGCTGGGCGCAGTGGCTCACACCTATAATCCCAGCACTTTGGGAGGCAGACGCAGGTGGATCATGAGGTCAGGAGTTCGAGAAAAGTCTGGCCAAGTTGGTGAAACCCCATCTCTACTAATAACATGAAGATTAGCCTGCTGTGATGGTGGGCGCCTGTAATCCCAGCTACTCAAGAGGCTGAGACAGGAGAATTGCTTGAACCCAGAAGGCAGAGGTTGCAGCAAGCCTGGGTAACAGAGCAAGACTCCATCTCCGAAAAAAAGAGAGAGTTTGTATATCACTTGATAAATAAATGAAACTCCAGGCTATAAGCTATAATGTAATAGTTTCCTCTAAAATATCCTTTCCTGATTGGGCACAGTGACTAACCCCTGTAATCCCAGCACTTTGGGAGGCCAAAGCAGGCAGATCACCTGAGCTCAGGAGTTCCAAACCAGCCTGGAGAACATGCTGAAATCCCATCTCTACTAAAAAAAAAATACCCAAATTAGCCAGGTATGGGAGGTGCATGCCTATTATCCTAGCTACTCACGAGTCTGAGGCAGGAGAATTGCTTGAACCTGGGAGGCGGTGGTTGCAGTGAGCTGAGATCATGCCACTGCACTCCAACCTGGGCAACAGAGCAAGACTCCGTCTCAAAACATAAATAAATAAATAAAATATCCTTTCTTTTCACTCCTCCCCCCTCCTTTTTTTTTTTTTAAATGTTGACTACTCTTCCAGCATTTTATTTTATTTATTTTGGACACAACTTCTTGCTCTGTGGCCCAGACTGCAGTGCAGTGGCACGGTGATGGCTCACTGCAGCCTCGACTTCCTGGGCCCAACTAATTCTCCCACCTCAGCCTCCTGAGTAGCTGGGATTGCAAGCATGCACCACCACACGGGCTTTTTTTTTTTTTTTTTTTTAGTAGCCTGTCAGCACAGCATAATTTGGTTTTGTTTTTTATTTTTAGTAGAGACAGTGGTGGGTATGGTGTCTCACTATGTTGCCCAAGCTGGTCTTGAACTCCTGAGCTCAAAAGATCCTCCAACCTCAGCCTCCCAAAGTGTTGGAATTATAGGCATGAGCCACCGTGCCTGGTCTCTTTTCATTCTTGTTTAATCCTACACATTCAGCTGGTCACAGTGGCCCATACCTGTAATCCCAGCACTTTGGGAGGCCAAGGCAGGCAGATCACTTGAGCTTAGAAGTTTGATACCAGCCTGGGCAACATGGTAAAACGCTATCACTACAAAAAATACAAAAAAAATTAGCCTGGTGTGGTGATACAAGCCTGTAGTCCCAGCTACTTGTGGGGGCAGGGATCTGGGGCAGGACTGCTTGAACCTCAGGAGGTCAAGGCTGCAGTGAGCTGGGATGGTACCACTGCACTCCAGCCTGGGCGACAAAATGAGACCCTGTTCTTTTTTTTTTTTTTCCCCCCAAAGGCTGAGTTGAAAGAGACCCTGTCTTTAAAAAAAAAAAAAAATCCTACACATTCCTGTTTCAGTACACAAGTTCCTCATCCTTTCCAAAGACAACATTCGTTCACATGAATCCTTTTATTAAAATGTTACCAAGTGCTTTCTATAACACAAAACACAAAGATTAGTGAGATACAAATCATAACCCTAAGTAGCTTACAGTCTTTAGAGGAAAACAGGTACTTTAAAAAGTATTCCAGGCCGCATGCGGTTGCTCATGCCTGTAACCCCAGCTCTCTGGGGGGCCGAGGTGGGTGGATCACGAGGTCAAGAGATCGAGACTATCCTGGCTAACCTGGTGAAACCCCATCTGTATTAAAAATACAAAAATTCGCTGGTAGTGGTGGTGTGTGCCTGTAGTCCCAGCTACTCGGGAGGCTGAGGCAGGAGAATTGCTTGAACCCGGGAGGCGGAGTCTGCAGTGAGCTGAGATCGCGCCATTGCACTCCAGCCTGGTGACAGATCGATACTCCCTCTGTCTCAAAAAAGAAGGAAAAAAAAAGGTATTTCAATATAACATAATGAATGTTGTAAGAAGGGTGATCACAGGCTGTGGCAGGAACCGAGTTGGGGGCTGGGACCTAACTCAGTATTTGTAAGGTGGTGGTGATTTTAAAAAAAGCCTTCCGGGACTCCATGTTTGGGTCCCCTTCCACGAACGCTCCCTTTGTGGAAGCCATCTTTCTCTCCTGGATTTCCCCTCTGGAGTCCCCTTCCACACACTCTCATGGAAGCCTGTCTTCCCCTCCTAAACGCCGTCTCTATTTCCTTCCACTCAGGGTGGAAGCTGCTTTCCTCTCCTGGATTCCATCTATCTGGATTCTCTCACTCTGTGTGAGAGTTAGCTCTTTCTCTCTCCTTCTCCTGTTTCTCTCTCTCGATCTCTAAATAAATCACTTTCTACCAAAAAAAAAAAAAAAATTCTTCCCTGAGGAAATAATGCTTGACTTAAGTAGTCTGGAAATATTCATGGGAGAAAAGACATTCTAGGCAAAGGCATAACGTGCAATGAGGGAAGAGGAGGTCCTGTATATGCAGGTTGTTTGTTACAGCCAGAACTTACACGTGTGGTGAAGTAGCAAGAAATGAGACCAGACGTGTAGACGAGAGCCCACGATGACTCGCTTCTGCTAAGGACTGTGTGTACCCTGTAAGCCAGTGGCTTCCAAAGTGGCTTGGCAGAAAGATTGTACAAACCTCTGTCATTACCAGTTGCAATACATGAGAAAACTTTCTTTTTTCTCTTCTTTCTTTTTCATCTTCCTTTGTAACCCGACCCCACCATCTTTTTTTTTTTTTTTTTTTTTTTTTCTGAGATGGAGTTTTGCTCTTGTTACCCAGGCTGGAGTAAAATGGCGTGATCTCGGCTCACGGCATCCTCCACCTTCCTGGTTCAAGCAATTCTGCCTCAGCCTCCCGAGTAACTGGGATTACAGGTACGTGCCAGCATGCCCACCTAATTTTGTATTTTTAGTAGAGATGAGGTTTCCCCATGTTGGCCAGGCTGGTTTCAAACTGCTGGTCTCAGGTGATCCACCCACCTTGACCTCCCAAAGTACTGGGATTACAGGCGTGAGCCACCGCACCCAGCTGTAGCTCCTAGTTTTAATCTCCATTTAATCTTCAATGTCTTGGCACAGATTCAAGTACAAGGTTTCAGGTGCACCGGTTTCTCAGTGTTAAGGCAAAGAAAGTGCTGTTGAAGTACGAGTTATCCAAATTGCAAAGCTGCCTGGATCACATTTGTGGTTCCCGACACGATTTAGTAACAGCCAACACTTACAGAGCACCTCCTAGCACATGGTGCTAAGTGCTTTTATTTCAATTACCTCCTTTACTCTTCACAATACCGTATGAAAGAATACTATTATTATCATCATGTTTAAGAATAAAAAGCTGTTATTTAAATGGTTGAATAATCAGCCCAAGTTCAAATAGCGAGTAAATGTTGGGATCAGAGTTTGGGCTCGTGTAGTCTGAGTGCACAGCGGCCGTTCCTCGCTTCCCCACCTGGTCACTCTGTCCTCCTTCAAAAACCTCGGGTCCTTTGGACTCATTCTTCTTTCTGCCTACACTCCCAGCTACCACAGCTTTTCAGAATCACCTGCTGGTGTCCAAGTCCCCTTTCATTCACTAAAGGTTTTGGCTCCTTTCTGTCTTCTTTGCAGAATTTTTTCTTTCCTTTTTTTGAGACAGAGTCTTGCTGTTGCCCAAGTTGGAGTGCAGAGGCACAATCTTGGCTCACTGCAACCTCCACCTCCCAGGTTCAAGCGATTCTCCCGCGTCAGCCTCGAGTAGCTAGGACTACGGGTCTGTGCCAACGTGTCTGGCTAATTTTTTTATATTTTTAGTAGAGACAGGGTTTCACCACGTTGGCCAGGCTGGCCTCAAACTCCAGGCCTCAAGTGATCTGCCTATGTCGGCCTCCCGAAGTGCTGGGATTACAGGCGTGAGCAACCACATCTGGCTAAGTTTTGTATTTTTAGTAGAAACGAGGTTTTACCATGTTGGCCAGACTAGTCTCGAACTCCTGACCTCAAGTGATCCTCCCTCCTTGGCCTCCCAACATGTTGGGATTACAGGCATGAGCCACTGCGCCTGGCCTTTTTGCAGCTTTTATTTACTCCAGACTGTCCATCTTCCCCATGCACACTCACGCATTCCTCCTTCCCCACCCAGCTTAGGTTCCATGATCCCCCATTCTAATCACTCTTTTGCAAATACCTTCGACTCCCTTTGTCTGTCATTACTAAAGCTGGGTGTGGTGGCTGACATCTGTAATCACAGCACTTTGGGAGGCCAAGGCAGGGGGATTACAAGGTCAGGAGTTTGAGACCAGCCTGGCCAATATGGTGAAATCCTGTCTGTACCAAAAATACAAAAATTAGCTGGGCATGGTGGCGAGTGCCTGTAATCCCAGCTACTCAGGAGTCTGAGGCAGGAGAATCACTTGAACCGGGGAGCCAGAAGTTGCAGTGAGCAGAAATTGCGACACTGCACTCCAGCCTGGGCGTCAGAGTGAGACTTCATCTGAAAAAAACACAAAAGAACAAAAATTAAAAAAAAAAAAAACAAAAAAAAAAACAAGCAAAACCCTGATTAAACCTAACTTTCCATGTCTTCTGGAGAACCAGGCATGTGTAGGCCAGGCGCCGTGGCTCACGCCTGTAATCCCAGCACTTTCGGAGGCAGAAGTGGGTGGATCACCTGAGGTCAGATGTTCAAGACCAGCCTGGCCAACATGGTGAAACCTTGTCTCCACTAAGAATACAAAAAATTAGCCAGGCGTGGTGGTGGTCACCGGTAATCCCAGCTACTCGGGGAGGCTGAGGCAGGAGAATTGCTTGAATCCGGGAGGCAGAGGTTGCAGTGAGGCAAGATCATGTCATGCCATTGCACTCCAGCCTGGGCAACAGAGCAAGATTCAGTCTAAAAAAAAAAAAACAAAACACTTCTCTTTATCTGTCATGTAAAAATACAAAAAATATACAAAAGTAAAAGGTGCAAAACCAGATTCCTCCCTGATCTCACGTTCTCCTATGGTTATATTTTTCTGCTGTTCTCAACACAATTTCTCAAATATGTCTCTACTTTTTCCATCTCAACTTAGTGTTCAACCATTTCAATCTGTCCCCTCTACTTCACGGACCTGCATCTGCAAGGTACGTACTGGCTCCTACATTTTTTTCCTGATATGGAGTCTCGCTCTGTTACCCAGGCTGGAGTGCAGTGGCGCCATCTTGGCTCACTTCAACCTCTGCCTCCCGGGTTCAAGCAATTCTCGGTCTCAGCCTCCTAGTAGCTGGGATTACAGAGGCCTGCCACCCCACAACTAATTTTTTGCATTTTTGGTAGAGATGCGGTTTCCCCATCTTGGCAGGCTGGTCTTGAACTCCTGACCTCGTGATCCACCCGCCTTGGCCTCCCAAAGTGCTGGGATTACAGGCGGCTCCTACATTGTTAATGCAACAAGCACATCTCTGTTCTCATATTCTTTGCTGTCTCAGTAACACTGAAGACAGCTTCCCACTTTTCCCTTCTTGAAGCATCTCCTTTCTTGGCTTTCAGATGCCACCCTCTCCTGGTTTTCCCTTTCTTCACTCCGTTTCCCTTTTAGAGATTTCACCTCTGTATGTGGAAGTTTCTCAGGGCTGAGTCCTGGACCTTTTTCTCCTGCTGCATTTTCTTGGGTGATCCCATCAATTCTTTTTGAGGCAGAGTCTCGCTCTAGTCGCCCAGGCTGGAGTGCAGTGGTGCCATTTCAGCTCACTGCAACCTCTGCCTCCTGGGTTCATGTGATTCTCCTGCTTCAGCCTCTGGAGTAGTGGGGACTACAGGTGTGTGCCACTATGCCCGGCTAATTTTTGTATTTTTAGTAGAGATGGGGTTTTGCCATGTTGGCCATGCTGACCATGCTGGTTTCAAACTCCTGACCTCAAGTGATCTTCCTGCCTTGACCTCCCAAAGTGCTGGGGTTACAGGCAGGAGCCACAGTGCCTGTCCTGAACCCATCCAGTCTTTAAATACCATCTGTACTGATTGATGACTCTGTATGGCTTTAAATACTGTCTGTACTGATGACGCTCAAAATTTCATCAAATGAAATGGAGAAACACAGGCTGGAGAACGCAGGCTGGAGTTCTCCCCTGTGTTCCAAGTGCCTATTTGACACCTTCAGTTTCATAACTAGGAACTTCCAATTCTCCAGGGTTTAACTTAAATTTTACATCATTCAAGAGGCTTTTCCTGACTACTCTAAAACAGCCACCCTCTTCCCTCTCTCCAGTCACTCTGCATTACATTACCCTGTTTTTTTCCTTTGTGCAGTTATTCTAACCATGGCAAATTTTGTTTGTTTATTTAAGATCTACCTCTTGCATTAGATTATAATCTCGTTCACCGGACTTTCACTACTTGCCAAGTGCTGTTCTAAGCACTTTATAAGTCTTATTATTTGATTTACCTGTTTTGTTTTGTTTTGTTTTTTGGGAGGGAGTCTCGCTCTGTTTGTCCAGGCTTGAGAGCAATGTCACCATCTCACCTCACTGCAACCTTTGCCTCCTGGGTTCAAGTGATTCTTCTGCCTAAGCCTCCCGAGTAGCTGGGAGTGCAGGCACGTGCCACCATGCCTGGCTAATTTTTGTATTCTAGTAGAGGCAGGGTTTCACCATGTTGGCCAGGCTGGTCTCGAGCTCCTGACCTCAAATGATCCGGCTGCTCTGGCCTACCAAAGTGCTTGGATTATAGGTGTCAGCCATGGCACCCCCGGCAATATTAACTTACTTTTTTGACTAGCCATATTAAAAGCTTGAAAAATAAAACAGGTTAATCTCACATTGCTTGCGTTCTGTTTTGGTGGAATTCAGAGAAGCCAGTGTTTGTAAACTGATTTTCATCTTACAGTTCCACAAGAAATTCCAAAATGATTTGGTAATAAGTGCTACTATTATGTTTCATATGTTTCATATCTATATTTGTTTAAATGTACCCTCAATACTTATATTTCATATTGAAGGGACACATCTCAACACATTTACTTTTGGAAACTGGTAAGCAGAGGAAATGCTGAAAAAATTTCCACTACACCAGAGGGATAAAGAGGTAGGTTTTTTGTTTTTTGGTTTTTTTTTTTGAGACATAGTCTCGCTCTGTCGTCCAGGCTGGACTGCAATGGTGCAATCTTGGCTCACTGCAATCTTTGCCTTCCGGGTTCCAGTGATTCTCCTGCCTCAGCCCCCTGAGTAGCTGGAATTACAGGTGCGTGCCACCATGCCCCGCTAATTTTTCCATTTTTAGTAGAGACGGGGTTTCATCATGTTAGTTGGGCTGGCCTTGAACTCCTGACTTTGTGATCCGCCATCCCGAGCCTCCCAAAGCGCTGGGATTACAGGCGTGACCCATCTGCCTGGCCCAAGGTGGGCATTTTTTAAAAAAAGTAGCTTAGTGGCTCATACCTACAATCACAGCACTTTGGGAGGCCAAGGCGAGCAGATCACCTGAGGTTGGGAGTTCGAGAGCAGCCTGACCAACATGGAGAAACCCTGTCTCTACTAAAAATACAAAAATTAGCCAGGCTTGGTGGTGCACCTGTAATCCCAGCTACTCAGGAGGCTGAGGTGGGAGAACCGTTTGAACGTGGGAGGCGGATCGCACCATTGCTCTCCACCTGGGCAACAAGAGCAAAACACCGTCTCAAAAAACAAAAAAGGCAGCTTAAACTAGGCCAAATCAGTCAAACAGCGACTTCTAAAAGATCAACGCTGGATTTCCTCATGGACTAGCACACTCCCAGTTCTCTGAGGTCGGGGGCAGAGGCTGTCGTTAATGCTAATTGGCCTCATTGTGATACCTTTTTCTTTTCCTTAAACTCAGGATTTGTTCTGCTCTGTAACTGTAATCTCTTTGCCTGGCCTTTGCTTTCTTCTGTGAAGCTGCCACTAGCTAGATTTTAAGTAGAGAGTAGTATCATGTAGTTCTAAATAAAAATGAAATAGTTTAATTCTCTTTTTTCCCCATATAGAACAGTTCTGTCAGTTGGAGCAGGCAAAAAGAACAATGAACATTTTTGAGACTTTTCTCAAAAATTCATTTTGAGAATGTATTTTCAGAAAATCATGAAGTTTGAATGATTTTTATTTATTTATTTAGAGACAGAATTTTGATTTTGTTGCCCAGGCTGGAGTGCAATGGCGTGATCTCACTCCAACCTCAGCCTCTGATTGAAGTGATTCTCCTGCCTCAGCCTCCTGAGTAGCTGGGATTACAGGCATGCACCATCATGCTCAGCTAACTTTATATTTTTAGTAGAGACAGGATTTCTACATGTTGGTCCGGCTGGTCTCAAACTCCTAATCTCAGGTGATCTGTCTGCCTTGGCCTCCCAAAGTGCTGGGATTACAGAGGTGAGACACTACGCCCAGCCAAAGTTTCAATTATTATCAGAATGCAAAAATGATGGCCTCTTCAGAGTAAAGTGTTTTTTCTAGAGATTGCAATGATATCCCCACATCAGGCTTTTGGTGGTTAGCTTGAGATTTTGAAATAAAATGATAGGCAGCATTTTCAGTTTATGTAAAAGTCTGCATGCATAGAGCCATAGCAAAAGTAACTTGGGTTTTTGGAGTTAGATTTGAGTAGAATAGAAGATAGTATACTTAGTGGTTTTGTGATACTGAATAAATTAATCTGTGCCTCAATTTTTATAAAATGGAAATTGTCATTAAAATTGCAAATGTAAAATAGCAAATGCTCAACAAAAAGGCTCTCCTCTTTTTTAAGTGATTTCCTTTTAACACCTGATTAAAGGCAAAGCTTGACTTGATTTAGGATGAGAAGGATTTATTATATTTATTAACAGAGAGGTAAAGCTTTTCTTTGAGACAGTCTCGCTCTGTTGCCCAGGCTGGAGCGCAGGGGCGTGATCTCAGCTCACTGCAACCTCTGCCTCCCAGGTTCTAAGGGATTCTCCAGACTCAGCTTCCTGAGTAGCTATGATTACAGGCAATCGCCACCTGGCTCAGCTACTTTTGTATTTTTAGTAGAGACGGGGTTTCACCATGTTTGCTAGGCTGGTCTCAAACCCCTTACCTCAGTTGATCCACCAGCCTCAGTCTCCCAAAGTGCTGAGATTACAGGCTTGAGCCACCGCACTTGACCACAAGTAAAGCTTCTTTTACTTTTTTATTTTTTTCAACTGGGTGCAGGCAGACTAGGGCAAGGGCCTTAGTGAGGTAAAGCTTCTTGAAGTAATCAGACAAAATGAGAAAAGGAAACCTTGAAGAGAAGTGTGGGTGGCTATCACCAATATGGTGTTTGGCGGGCAGTTCTCATAATTGTTTATCAATGGTGCAAAATAGCAGTATTCATCTTTCTCTTTTACTACCCTTTAAAGATTGACCTATGTGTAGTGTATACAAATAGGGTGTGGTTTTTTTTTAAAAAGACGGGATTTCACCATGTCGGTCAGGCTGGTCTTCAACTCCCGGCCTCAAGTGACCTGCCCGCCTTGGCCTCCAAAGTGCTTGGATTCCAGGCGTGAGCCACCACGGCCGGCCCAAAATATAGAGTTTAAAAAAAAAAATTACCGGAAGCAGCAACACAACAGGAGAGGTTAATTTGCATGCTAAGAGTAAACGGGAAAGCAAACAGTTAATAAAGGCAAATGGACAAAGGTTGAATAATAGGCAACCCGGACTTCCCTTAGGTATTCGTGGTTGGTAGTAGCTCATTATGTGGGCTTGGACACCAGGTGGGGCCCTGCATGTCAAGCAAACGTCAAGACCAGTTCCTCTGGCTCCCGACCAGACAAAGCCACCAGTGAGATCACGTTGGCAGGACCTAGCACTGTTTCAAGGCCAGATACATCATTTCAGCAATTCAGGAGGAAATAGGCAGCGTAAACTGATACCCAGTTTTAAAATTTTATTATTTTTTGCTTTATTTTTGCTGATACCCATTTTTAAAGGTTGGCCTGGGTTCGCATTCAGAAGAAACGTGGACGCTAGCCACTTCTTTTTTTTTTTTTTTTTGAGACGGAGTTTCGCGCTTGTTACCCAGGCTGGAGTGCAATGGCGCGATCTCGGCTCACCGCAACCTCCGCCTCCTGGGTTCAAGCAATTCTCCTGCCTCAGCCTCCTGAGTAGCTGGGATTACAGGCACGCGCCACCACGCCCAGCTGATTTTCTGTATCCTTAGTAGAGACGGGGTTTCACCATGTTGACCAGGATGGTCTCGATCTGTTGACCTCGTGATCCACCCGCCTCGGCCTCCCAAAGTGCTGGGATTACAGGCGATTTCATTTGATAACTCAGGGAGGTCTTTCCACTGTAACTTAAAAATTTTGCTTGCTAGAACCGAGTACTTTCTAAGAACTGTATGGAAAAAGCGTTGATTCTTCTTCGCCCGGGGTGGCGTTTACGTCGAACACCTAGAACTGCTTCTGGAAATTCCCCCGCGGGAGTTTCGATGTCTTTTAGGGCACTATAAAAACTAGACCCATTCCTAAGTGACTCCCACCTTCCAAACCAGCCATATTCTCTAGTGTCTCCAGTTTCCAATCTTCTAAATCTTCAACGTCTCCCGGCGAATTAGTCCAATCAAACTTTCTCTTCTTAGACCTCTTCCTTACATCCGCATCAGAAAACTCCCATGAGAATCACGTGGCCAAGCTTGTCCTTAATGGCGCTCCGTAACCCTCCTAGTATCTACCACCCCTCCTCGCCTCCCTTGAGCTCCGCCCCGCCCCATTCGCGCTCCCCACCCCCCACCCCCTGCTCTCCCCACAAAGTGCCTGCGCCTGCGCAGCTCCAATTCAGGCGCTTTCCCTTTCCTGGCGACCAATCCACTTCCTGCCTCTGGTCCTCGGAACACTCCACCCCTCCGCTGGGGCCCTGGCTTGAGTTGCTGGTGTCGGCCGCCCTACACATTGCCTGTCTGAAAAATTCGCACTCCTCATCGAGCGGGGAATTTGGAAGGATCATTAAGTGGGTAGCACCTCTGTGAGCCTTTGCCGCGGACCCACCACCACAGAGTCAAGCCGAGGGCATCGGCATGCTGCTGGAAGGGCAGCCCAGACTGTTTCTAATCGGGCAGTCGCGCGGACCGCCGTTTCCCTCTCGCCTCCCTCCGCCCCGCCCCCACTCGCAGCCCGGCCGCGCTGGTGAGTGGCGGGCGGGAGGGCCGGCGGGCGGAGGGAGGAGGGGGAGCTGAGGGAAGGCGGGCCCTCTGCTGCGAGATACGTGGGGGGAGGGGAGGGGAGAGCCCGAGCGCTGGAGTTGGTGCTGGGAAACCCGGGGCTAATGTTGACAACAGGCTCGAGGTGAGTCCCGGGGATCCTCCTTCCCCTCCGCTCCAACGATCGGGAGGAAACGGGGCTGGGGGGCACCGGCCTAGACTCCTACTCCCTGGGGGACTCCAGAGGCGACTCCGCACTCCAGCTCTCCGGGGGCGGCGAGCAGTGGAGGGACCGCCGGTCCGGCGTCGTTCTCCTCAGACCCCCTCTGTCCGAAGCTCCCATCAACGCGGGAGCCCCCGGGCCAGGCCAGGCACGGAGGGCGGTGGAGGAGGTGCCTGCCCCACAAGCCTCGGCCGGGCCTTGGGGCTGGAGGCGGGGAGCCCGTGGTGTAGGGGCGAAGGTGTTCGGGGGCGTGGAGGAGAGCGAGGCGAGGTCGGGGGTAGCTCCTCGAGAGCCGGGAGCGAAGCGAGGTTGAGGAAGTGGGGAGGGCGTTTGTGTGGGAGGATGCGGAGTGAGGAGACCGGCCGGGGAGGCTTCGGTGGCCAGGGAGTGTGGGGCGAGAAGTTGGGGTTGGGGCAGCCATGGTCCTCGAAGGTGACCGCGGATACCCGTGGGAAGGGGAGTTGTGGCGGGGAAGTGTGGTGGCTGTGGACGTTCCTGCACCGCCAGAGCGGGGTTTGTAGGAGAGGTGTGTGTAGGGGAAGGGGTTCGGGGTGCATCTGGGGATGGATGGTGGGCATGGGCTGTTTGGTTGACTTCCTTTGAATCACATGGGCTGGTTGATTCTTCTCTTTGCCTTCAGCCCTTCAAGGCTCCCAGCACTCTCTTCTTGCTAGGACTGTTGGACTAAGGAAGTGATCACAGGATATCTGGTCCCCGGGTTGGCAGAGTAAAGCCCGCTGGGGTACACGCTGGGGTGATGGGACCTTCAGCTCTGTTGCTCTTCTTAGAGGACTTACACGACACGAAGGGATGCATCAGACCAAAGTGAAACCTTCGCTGACGCTTTATCTCATTTGCCGTAGTTCTTAGGTGCTGTTCTTAACATTGTCGGACTCCATATTTGGGAGCTGGTAAAATTTCTAACAGTTCTTAACGAGTCCTTTATACTAAGGATGTTCTTTAAAAAATAAAGTCAAAAACTGGGAGATAGTGTTCTTGTGCTGTTCTGTCCTTAGAACATTTTTAGTAGGAGAACTGAAAGGTGAAACAACATTTTCTCACTCTGGAGTATTTTCGGAGTACTCCGATTGGGATTTCATACATAATCCATATGGTACTTCGCAGGGGAATGTCTTTAAAAGGGAAACACCCCCTTTCCGTACCCTCTCCCCCAGTTCACTCCATTGGTACTTATGCTAGTAAATTAGTTTTACTTTCTTTTGGAAGTTCAGAATATATTTAGAATACCAAATAAAATATACAGTCCAAGTGCCAGGACACTTATTTTGGGAGCTAGAAAGGTGGTTTTAAAGCATGGCTCCCTTTTAAGGGTAGTCTGAATATAATTGTATTCAGCAAACTAATTGGTAACAGCTAATCGGATTCCACTGAAAAGATCACGACTTTTCTCCTTATTTTTTAATTAGCAACTGCATCTGTATTTCTCCTTATTATCTTGAGAAATGATCTGTTTAGAATTCTAGTTTTGACTTGAAAATCTTTTGGAAACACTTTAGATGAAAAGTTTGACTGTTAAAGTTTAAACAGAGCAAGACTCAGTTTAAAAAAAAAAAGAATTTTAGCATTTTATTAAATACCACTTAATGCTCAGTTTTTTAAGTCGATATAAAATAAACGTGTATTGAGGTGAATCATAGTTTGTATATTTTATTCGTTTTAGTGTACGTAGTGAAAAAGAACACTGGGTAGCGAGTCTTGGTCCAGACACGAAACTCACTGTGTAATCCTGGGTAGGTGACTCTGCTGCTGTCCTTGCAATGTCAAAATTGGGAATAGAATTAGATAAAATCTAATAGTCTTTATCTGACTTTACAAATCTTTCATTATCTACTGAATTTCTCAGTGTTCTTTGTGATAGGATATTTATTAATGCTTCCCTCATGCTAGTTACTATGCTAGTATTTTAAGAATTCTTCAAGATAGATAGCAATATATCCATCTTGTGGATAAGTGGATCCTCTTATTGAAGTTGCCTGATTTCTGTAGCCACCAGGCTGCAGAGTTGGGATGCAGACTTAACATCTGTCTGTCTTCCAAGCCCATGCTTGTTGTTCTCACAAGTTGCATTGCTGTCTTTACATGAACTTAGATTTTTGTCTTATTTTTTTGTTTATGGAAATTTAGTTTCAAGTATACTTTGAGTGTATGCTTGTAATATAAGGATTAAGTGATTGAAAGAAGTTACCAGTATCAGGACTTAAGGGTTTTATGGAGAATCTGTTTTATTATGCTCTAGGGTAGAGTCTTTTTTTTTTTTTGAGACAGAGTCTCGTTCTGCCCCCAGGCTGGAGTGCAGTGGCGTTATTTCAGCTCATTGCAACTCTGCCTCTCAGTTTCAATGATTCTCCTGCTTCAGCTTCCCCAGTAGCTGGGACTATAGGCGCGCTTCCAGCTAATTAAGTACTCTACTAGAGATGGGGTTTCACCACTTTGGCCAGGATGGTCTCAATCTCCTGACCTCGTGATCCATCCACCTCAGCCTCCCAAAGTGCTAGGATTACAGGCATGAGCCACCGTGTCTAGCCCCGAGTCTAATTCTTGAATGCCTACTGTAGCTTTATTTCACATATTAAATACTCAAAATGTAATGAACAGATGAATCTATAAGAGTCGTAAAAGTTTGGGACTTTGTTGAACTAATAAATTATGATCTTTGTCAGTTTGTCAGATACCATGTGAATTTCTTAATGTTTTCTTAGAAGAACTTAAGATTTTATTTTTAGAAATGAGACAGGCTGGGCTCAGTGGCTTATGCCTGTAATCCCAGCACTTCAGGACACTGAGGCAGGTGGTTGGGAGTTCAAGACCAACATGGAGAAACCCTGTCTCTACTGAAAATACAAAATTAGCCGAGCGTTGTGGCACATGCCCATAATCCCAGGTACTCAGGAGGCTGAGGTAGAAGAATTGCTTGAACAGGGAAGTGGAGGTTGTAGTGAGCTGAGATGTGCCATTGCACGCTAGCCTGGGCAACAAGAGCGAAATTCCATCTCAAAAAAAAAAGAGACATAAATTTTAAGTTCTGATGCCATTTTTTGTAGTTTCCTGTGATGCTGAAATGTCACTTGTTGATGCTTCACATCACAAAATGGGAAATCTATGTAAATTTTTTTTCACATAAACATTAATATCCCTTAATCAGATTGTGTTACTACCTTAGATATTAACTTGTCCCCATATCTTTCAGCCAGAGTCTGCTAAAAGTTAAAAACATTATGTAAGAACTGCTTAACCATTATAAAGGATTCTTTCTGCTCTTGAGATTCCTAATTCTATGGTTTGTCATAGTCAGTATTCATGAACAAGTCTTGGTACTCTCAGGATTCTTTGGTTTAGAGAATGGGTTCAGATTCCAGTTCTGTCACCAGCTGTGGAGGCCTTGGTCAAGTTACTTGGTCAGGTCTAAGTTTACTCATTGATAAAATAGGGAAAATAAAACCCACCTGATAAAGATTTTAGTATTAAATGAGATAATGGATGTAAAATGTTTAGTATGGTACCATGAGTAGTAGGTATTAGTATTAAAATCTCTTTGAAAGTTTACTTGCCTTAAGGGCATGATATTTTCATATTAAAGTTGGATATTTAATTGAAAATGTTAAGAATCGATAACTGTACTCACAGATAATATAAATGTTGGCCAGGTGTGGTGGTTTGTATCTGTAATCCTAGCACTTTGGAAGGCTGAGATGGGAGGACCCCTTTAGCCCAGGAGTGTGAGACCAGCCAGGGCAACATACCGTCCTTGTCTCTATTTTTAATTAACAGTGTTTTAAAATTTAAAAAATAGATAATATAAATGTTAGTGTTTTCTTGGCGTAGTTATAATGCTTTTTCGTATTTTAAAGGTTAGAGTATGTGTGATGTTCTCACTCTGTCACCCAAGCTGGAGTACAGTGGCACAATCGCAGCTCACTGCAACCTCTGCTTTCTGGGTTCAAGCAATTCTGCCTCAGCCTCCCCAGTAACTGGGATTACAGGCGCCGCTCCCATGCCCAGCTAATTTTTGTATTTTTAGTAGAGATGGGGTTTTACTATGTTGCCAGGTAGGTCTCAATCTGACTTCAGGTGATCCGCTCACCTCGGTCTCCCAAAGTGTTGGGATTACAGGCATGAGCCACAGTGCCTGACCCCTCATGAGGATTTTTTTCCCCCAAGATGGAGTTTCGCTCTCGTTGCCTAGGCTGGAGTGCAATGGCGCAATATCGGCTCACTGCAACCTCTGACCCCCGGGTTCAAGTAATTTTCCTGCCTCAGCCTCCCAAGTATCTGGAATTACAGGCGCCCGCTACCACGCCTGGCTAATTTTTTGTATTTTTAGTAGAGATGGGGTTTCACCATGTTGGCCAGGCTGCTCTCAAACTCCAGACCTCAGGTGATCTACTCACCTCAGCCTCCCTAAGTGCTAGGATTACAGGCGTGAGCCACTGCACCCGGCTGACCATTTTTAAAATAGGACCAGGAGCCTTTTTTTTGGTTCTGAGTTTCACCAGTGGTGTTAACTAAAGCTTTTAGGTATCATTGTCAAAATAAATGCATAGAAAAAGGGAGTGGAGAGCAATGAGAGGGTGAAAGAAAAAGTAGAAGGAAAAGGTAGTTATGAGAAGGTACAGGCTGTGGCATGTACCTGCAAAAATTAGTGTTTCTATTGGCCTAGGTTCCTTTCTGTGATACTAACATTTTATTAGAGTACTGAAGCAAAGTCTTTTTGTATTTAAAAAATATTGATATTGCAAATGCTTTTTTTTTTTTTTTTTTGGTAACCTAGTTTTAAGTGCTGTAATTTAAAACTAATATTTGAAAACATTTAAAAATACTATAGCTTTTTTTTTTTTTTTGAGACGGAGTTTCGCTCTTGTTACCCAGGCTGGAGTGCAATGGCGCGATCTCGGCTCACCGCAACCTCCGCCTCCTGGGTTCAGGCAATTCTCCCGCCTCAGCCTCCCGAGTAGCTGGGATTATAGGCACGCGCCACCATGCCCAGCTGATTTTTTGTATTTTTAGTAGAGATGGGGTTTCGCCATGTTGGCCAGGCTGCTCTCGAACTCCAGACCTCAGGTGATCTACTCACCTCAGCCTCCCAAAGTGCTGGGATTACAGGCGTGAGCCACCGCGCCTGGCCAATACTATAGTTTTTAATAAAAAAACTGAAGGCCAGCCAGGCACGGTGGCTCATGCTTATAATCGCAGCAGTTTGGGAGGCCAAGGCAGGTGGATCACTGAAGGTCAGGAGTTCAAGTAGCCTGACCAATAGGGTAAAACCCCATCTTCACTAAAAATACAAAAATCGTGGCACATGCTTATATTATAATTCCACCTACTTGGGAGGCTGAGGTGGGAGGATCGCTTAAACCTGGGAGGTGGAGGTTGTAGTGTGGGCCGAGATCACACCACTGCACTCCAGCCTGGGCGACAGAGCCAGACTCCAAAACAAAGACAGAAAAACGAAAAAACGAAGGGCCAACACAATGGCTCACACCTGTAATCCCAGACTTTGGGAGGCCCAGGTGGGTGGATCAAACACTTGAGCTTAGGAGCTGGAGACCAGCATGATCAACATGAGGAAATCCGTCTCTACTAAAAATCCAACAGTTACCTGGGTGTGGTGTTTACTGTCTGCAGCCCCAGCTACTTGGTGGGCTGAGGCAGGTGGGTCACTTGAGCCCAGGAGATCAAGACTTCAGTGAGTTGTGATTGTGCCACTGCGCTCCAGCCTGGGTGACAAAGAGAGATCCTGTCTTTTTTTTTTTTTTAAACTTTTTATTCATTTATTTTTTTGAGACAGGATTTCACCATGTTGGCCAGGTTGGTCTCGAACTGCTGACCTCAGGTGATCTGTCCGCCTCGGCCTCCCAAAGTGCTAGGATTACAAACGTGAGCCACTGTGCCCGGCCGAGACACTGTCTTAAAAAGAAAACAAAAAACGGAGAAGTTTAGGTAATTTTCTACTTATGAAATAGAATTTTGATTTTCTTATATACAACTCTTACATAATTTAGGAGTTAAAACATGAAGCACTGTGCGTAAAAGAAATTAGACAGCTAGTTCTGAGTAGAGAAATATATTTTTAGAAAAGAAAAATCCAGAATTTTCCTCCAAAATACAGTTTTTTGTTCCACAAAAAACTGTTACTTTCAGTTAACTATAAATAAGACTGTACTGTAGGCCAGTGCTGTCCAGTAGAACTTTCTGTGGAAGTGTTCTGTATCTGCTCTGCTACGTATGGTAGCCATTAGTCACATGTGGAATTGAGCACTTGAAATACAGATACTGACTGAAGAACAGAATTTCAAATTTTATTTAATTTTAATTAATTTCCATTTAAGTAACCACATATGACTAGTGCAGTAGTTTTTGGGTGATGATTTTGTCCCCAAAGGATATTTAGCAATGTCTGGAGTTATATTTGGTTATCAAAATGAGGGAGAAGCTACTGCCTGCCCTGCATAGCAGACAGGCACACTGCTAAAGCTCATAAATGCACATGGTGGCCCCTTCCCTCTAAAACCAAAGAATTCTGCTGCCCAAACTGTCAGTGGTGCTGAACTTTAGAAACCCCGGGCAGTAGCTACTCTGTATTGGCAGATATAGCACAGAACATAAGGATTTTATGTTCACGTTTATTTATAAATCAACTTTGACTAATCCAGATGAAGAGGTTAAAAGTCCAATTTAATTTGAGGTAATTTACTGTTTTTGCATCTGAATATTTGATGATAAGGTTAGAGCAATGAAGTGCAATTTGAGAGTCTGCTCTTCTGTTTTGTCCGTTGACTTATAGGAAGCAAGGGCTTGTTTATGTTTCCTTTCTCAGCTGAAATACTGACATTGAATATTATATGAAATAGTGAACCATCATCTGTCATGGTTGTCAAATGCCAGGGTTAAAGCTGACTCAAAATGTTCACAGATATATTCTGCAGTATTTACAATTAAATGACATACTGTTTTGGAGTTGGTAGTAGCTGAATCTGAGTGATGGGTACATGGAGGTTCCGTATATTATATTCTCTACTTTTGTTTCAGCTTAGATTTTTCCTTATAAAAAGTAAAGAATGGCTGGGCATGGTGGCTCACGCCTGTAATCCCGTTACTTTGGGAAGCTGAGGCGGGTGGATCACCTGAGGTCGGGAGTTCGAGACCAGCCTAACCAACATGGAGAAACCAGGTCTCTACTAAAAATACAAAATTAACCGGGCGTGGTGGCACAGGCCTGTAATCTCAGCTTCTCGGGAGGCTGAGGTAGGAGAATCAGTTGAACCCAGGAGGCGGAGGTTGCAGTAAGCCGAGATTGTGCCATTGCACTCCAGCCTGGGATACAAGAGCGAAACTCTGTTTAAAAAAAAGTGAAAAACAAGTACTTAGACATGGGCATAACTAATAATGATAGGATGTGGAATGTGACCAATAACTTACCTCATCACAGGAATAATATTCATTTTACATGCCTTTATTTACTCTTTTAAAATTGCCAAGCTGCATTAATATGTTCTGTTTAAAAAATAGTGTCTTATCATTTAAAAATGTCACTGCATCTATGGTACTGACGTTCTTTTCCTCTTACAGATTGTCCTGGGTCACATAATGCCAGCTGAGCGTAAAAAGCCAGCAAATATGGAAGAAAAAGACTATTTACCAAATAACAAGGAAAAAGACTGCAGTGAAAGGCGGCCAGTGAGCAGCAAGGAGAAGCCAAAAGACGACATTAAGCTCACTGCCAAGAAGGACGTCAGCAAGGCCCCCGAAGACAAGAAGAAGAGACTGGAAGATGATAAGAGAAAAAAGGAAGACAAGGAACGCAAGAAAAAGGAAGAAGAAAAGGTAAAGGCAGAGGAAGAATCAAAGAGAAAAGAAGAAGAGAAGAAGAAACATCAAGAAGAAGAGAGAAAGAAGCAAGAAGAACAGGCCAAACGTCAGCAAGAAGAAGCAGCAGCTGCTCAGATGAAGTAAGGCGGTTGGCTGTAGCTACTGATGTGAGGGAATGGGAAGATTGGAATATTTTTGGGGGAAAAAAACATTATTTGAAATATAGTGCCCTGGGTGCAGCTCTTTAAGAATTGGGATTATCGGCCAGGCGCGGTGGCTCACACCTGTAATCCCAGCACTTTGGGAAGCCGAGGCGGGTGGATCACGAGGTCGAGATCGAGACCATCCTGGTCAACATGGTGAAACCCCGTCTCTACTAAAAATACAAAAAATTAGCTGGGCACGGTTGTGTGTGCCTGTAATCCCAGCTACTCAGGAGGCTGAGGCAGGAGAATTGCCTGAACCCAGGAGGCGGAGGTTGCGGTGAGCCGAGATCGCGCCATTGCACTCCAGCCTGGGTAACAAGAGCGAAACTCTGTCTCAAAAAAAAAAAAAGAATTGGGAGTATCGGGCCGGGTGTGGTGGCTGAGATTACACCTGTAATCTCAGCACTTTGGAAGGCTGAGGTGGGTGGGTGGTTAGATCACGAGGTCAGGAGATCGTGACCATTCTGGCTAATATGGTGAAACCCCATCCCTACTAAAAACTTTTTTTAAAAAAAGAAGAATTGGGAGCATCTTAATTTACTTGTTCCATTAGTTTCACTGACTATAGACAGGCTTAAAGTGCTTTAATCATTAAAATTAAATAATAACACCAATCTTTAATGAGTACCATTTGAGGTCTTGGGTAATCTGGTTTATTTTATTTATTTATTTATTTATTTATTTAGAGGTGGAGTCTTGCTTAGTCGCTCAGGCTGGAGTGCAATGGTGCTATCTCAGCTCACTGCAACCTCTGCCTCCTTGGTTCAAGCGATTCTCCCACCTTAGCCTCCTGAGTAGCTGGGATTACAGACACTCGCCATCATGCCCAGCTAATTTTTGTATTTGTAGAGATGGTGTTTCACCATGTTGGCCAGGCTGGTCTCAAACTCCTGACCTCAGGTGATCCACCTGCCTCAGCCTCCCAAAATGTTGGGATTACAGGCGTGAGCCACTGCGGCTGGCTGTTTATTTAGAAAAAAATTTTTTCATGTGAAATTAGTGGGACGTGGTCGTGCACACCTGTAATCCCAGTTACTCAGGAGGCTGAGACAGGAGAATCTCTTGAACCCAAAAGGTAGAGGTTGCAGTGAGCCAAGATTGTGGGCACTGTACTCCTGCCTGGGCGAAAGAACAAGACTGTGTCTCAGAAAAATAAAAACTTCTTTTCATGGTAGGCTAATACTCCATTTTTTAAACTTGAAAACCTTCAGGTGGCTGCTGTTTCTTGAGTTCTTATATATCAGGCATTATATAGAATACATTAGCATCTATCCTTAAGACAGTCTCAGTGAAGTAAGTTTTATGGTCCTTATTTTACAAATTAAGAAAATGAAGCTTAAGAAGGGTAAGTTGTGTAAGGTAACAGCAAGTAGTAGAGCTGCTGAGATTTAAAGCTAGAATGGCCTGACTTTAAAACTCTTGACTGTTCATTAAGCACAATTCCACAATGCCTCCCATTCTTATCTTTATTTAAATCTATTTTTAACCTTTTAATCTGTGCAAGTAAATAATAGACTAGTGGCAAATATAGTTCTCATAGAGATGTGTCAGAGGTGACTATAGTTGAGTAGCATGAGTTCTCTCTGAATATAAAACTTATTAGGCCAGGCATGGTGGTTCATGCCTGTAATCCCAGCACGTTGGAAGGCTGAGGCAGGAGGATTGGTTGACCCCAGGAGTTTGAGACCAGCCTGACAAACATAGCAAGACCCTGTCTCTTGAAGAAAAAAGAAAGAATAAGTATATAAATTTTTTTAATAAAAGAATTTTTTAAGAGGGAAGCTTACTTTTTTTAAGCTTCATTTTATTCTATAAAATGAGGCTCATAAAATTTAACTTCATTGGGACTGTCTTAAGGATATTTGCTAATATATTTTATACAGTGCCTGGTACATAATAAGAGCTCAACAAACTCTAGCCAGGCTGGAGTGCAGTGGTGCGATGCCAGCTCACTACAGCCTTGACCTCCTGGGCTCAAGCCGTCTTCCCACCTCATCCTCCTGGGTAGCGGGAACTACAGGTGCATGCCACCAAAGTTGGTTATTTTTGTACTTTTTGTAGATAGAGTTTCACTATATTGCCCCGGCTGGTCTTAAACTCTTGGACTCAAGCAGTCCTCCTGCCTCAACCTCCCACAGTGTTGGGATTACAGGCGTGAGCCACCATGCCTGTCCTAAAAAAATTGTTTTTTGGAAACGGTGTCTTACTATTTTGTGTAATCTAGTCTGTCATTGCTGAGCTCAAGTGATCCTTCCACTACAGCCTCCTTAGTAGTCGGGACTATATATACACACCAGTGTGCATGGCCAAATATGTAATTTAAAAAGCTTTTAGCAAACACGATTTTATATAGGTCTTTAAAACATCCACCTTTCTTCTCAGAGTTCTTTAGGACTTCTTCTTCCTTTTTTTGGAGGTGGGGGGCATTGATGTGTTGATACCCAGGCTAGAGTGCAATGGCTACTCTCAGGTTCCATCATAACACCCTGCAGTCTCCTCCTGGACTCGAGTGATTCCTCCAATCTTAGCCTCCTGAGTAACTGGCATTATAGGCTCGTGCCACCACCGCTGGCCAGGACCTCTACTTTTAATAAGCAACAGGAGCCTTAGGTCTGCAAGGCTATAGTAGTGCCTAGTTTTAGAATATTCAGAACGATGTTTCTTGAGAGATTCTTTTCTTTTTTTTTCTTTTGAGACAAAATCTTGCCCTGTCCCCCAGGCTAGAGTACAGTGGGCTGGTCTTGGCTCACTGTAATCTCTGCTTCCTGGGTCAACTGATCCTCCTGTCTCAGCTTGGGATGTAGCTGGGACTATAGATGCACACTGCCACACCTGGCTAATTTTTGTATTTTTTGTAGAGACGGGGTTTCACTGTTTCCCAAGCTGATTTTGAACTCCTGAGCTCCTGGGAAAATTACAGATATATGCAAAAATAGAATAGTATAGTAAACTAGTCCCCCATCTACCTAGCATACATCCCCCTGGAGTATTTTAAAGCATCATAGCATTTTACCCATAAAAACTTAATTATATATCTTAAAGTGTTTCAGTGCAGGTGAAAACTGAGTTGATTTATGTACATACTTTCTTATAATTACTTTCACTGCTCATTTGGTGTTTGTGTGTTGCTGGAAAACTTCAAGATACTCAGCTGTTCATATTCTCCGTGATGGAGGCCACCTTTCTGTTAACATATTATAGCTTTTAGTGGAAAAATCATAATTATATTGTAACTCAGGGGTGATTATTTCAGAAAATACTTTTTTTTGGAGATGTATATACATGTCTGTAATTTTTTGGGACAGGGTCTCACTCTGTCACCCAGGCTGGAGAGCTGTGGTGTGATCATGATTCACTGCAACTTTACCCTCCCGGTCTCAAGCGATCCTCCTGTCTTAGCCTCCCAGGTAACTGGGACTATAGGCACGTGTCACCATGTCCAGCTAATTTTTTAAATTTTTTGTAGAGATCGGGTCTCACTATGTTGCCCAGGCTGGTCTCAACTCCTGGGCTCAAGTGATCCTCCCACCTCAGCTTCACAAAGTGGAGATTTAAGTTATATATTTTATTATCTCAAAAACTTCAAAAAACTTCAAAATCAGGTTGTTTGTCACCCCTCATGCCTGCCTATGTTATTAATTCTGCAATTTAAACTTGTTCTAATCTTTTTAGTGGAAAAAGGGTATATTTGTTTTTAGTTATTTTCAGGATAAACTGAGTCTACTAGCTTTTTCTTAAAGGTTTCTTATTTGGTAGTTGTCTTCTGCTCCCTTTCTAAATTTTCTAAATCACTTGAATTTTAAAGACCCCAAACCTAGGGAGGTACTTTGTTAGAGGCTTAATGTGCTGAGTATGGAAAAACTATATCTAGGTCGGGTGCAGTGGCTCACGCCTGTAATTCCAGCATTTTGGGAGGCTGAGGAAGATGGATAATCTGAGGTCAGAAGTTCAAGACCAGCCTGACCAACATGGTAAAACCCTGTCTCTACGAAAAATACAAAAATTAGCCAAGTATGGTGATGCACCTGTAATCCCAGCTGTTCGGAAGGCTGAGGTGGGAGAATTGCTTGAACCTGGGAGACAAGAGGTTGCAGTGAGTGGAGATCACACCAGCCTGGGCAACAGAGTGAGACCCTGTCTCAAAAAAAAAAAAAAAAAAAGACTAACATTTCAAACGTTGTTTTTTTTTTTTTTTTTGTGAGACAGAGTTTCACTCTGTTGCTCAGGCTAGAGTATGGTGGTATGATCTCGGCTCACTGCAGACCCTGCCTCCCGGGTTCCAGGGATTCTCCTGCCTCAGCCTCCTGGGTAGCTGGGACTACAGGCATGCGCCACCATGCCTGGCTAATTTTTGTATTTTTACTAGAGATGGGGTTTCAACATGTTGGCCAGGCTGGTCTCAAACCCCTGATCTCAAGTGATCTGGCCGCCTTGACCTCCGAAAGTGTTAGGATTACTGGCGTGAGCCTCTGCGCCTGGCCTCAAAACATTTTTAATGCATTCTTTTATAGTGCTAATTCTTTTTTTTTTTTTTTTTTTTTGAGACAAAGTCTTGCTCCGTTGCCTAGGCTGGAGTGTAGTGGTGTGATCTCAGCTCATGGCAACCTCTGCCGCCTGGGCTCAAGCGATTCTTCTGCCTCAGCTTTCCAAATAGCTGGGATTACAGGCACCCGCCACCACAGCTGGCTAATTTTTGTATTTTTTAGTAGAGACGGGTTTCATGGTGTTGGCCAGGCTGCTCTTGAACTCCTGACCCCACCCACCTCGGTCTCCCAAAGTGCTGGGAGCCCACTCCTATTCTTATGGTGTTAATTCTCTATTCTTTGTGGACAATTTTTTTTTTTTTTTTTTTTTTGGTTCATTGTGCCTCAGCCTCCTGAGTAGCTGGGACTACGGGTATGTGCCATCATGCCCGGCTAACTTTTTTGTATTTTTAGTAGAGATGGGTTTCACCATGTTGGCTGCGCTGGTCTTGAACTCCTGACCTCAGGTGATCTGTCTGTTTTGGCCTCAGAATGCTGGGATTACAGGCATGAGCCACTGTGCCCAGCCAGTAAAATGTCTTTAAAAGTAGTGAAAGGTCTTTTGACTCTTGTAGATTCTTATATTTAGATAATTTTTTTCATTGGCTTTTCTCTTAGGCTGTTTGTGTATATGATGCTTCAAAATATATAGAGTATTTTATTTATTTGTTTTGTTTTTATATAGAGAAAAAGAAGAATCTGTTCAGCTTCATCAGGAAGCTTGGGAACGCCATCATTTAAGAAAGGAACTTCGTTGCAAAAACCAAAATGCTCCTGACAACCGACCAGAGGAAAATTTCTTTAGCCGCCTTGACTCAAGTTTGAAGAAAAATACTGCTTTTGTCAAGAAGCTAAAAACTATTACAGAACAACAGAGAGACTCCTTGTCCCATGATTTTAATGGCCTAAACTTAAGCAAATACATTGCAGAAGCTGTAGCTTCTATTGTGGAAGCAAAGCTGAAAATCTCTGATGTGAACTGTGCTGTGCACCTCTGCTCTCTCTTTCACCAGCGTTACGCTGACTTTGCCCCATCACTTCTTCAGGTCTGGAAAAAACATTTTGAAGCAAGGAAAGAGGAGAAAACACCTAACATTACCAAGTTAAGAACTGATTTGCGTTTTATTGCAGAATTGACAATAGTTGGGATTTTTACTGACAAGGAAGGTCTTTCCTTAATCTATGAACAGCTAAAAAATATTATTAATGCTGATCGGGAGTCCCACACTCATGTCTCTGTAGTGATTAGTTTCTGTCGACATTGTGGAGATGATATTGCTGGACTTGTACCAAGGAAAGTAAAGAGTGCTGCAGAGAAGTTTAATTTGAGTTTTCCTCCTAGTGAGATAATTAGTCCAGAGAAACAACAGCCTTTCCAGAATCTTTTAAAAGAGTACTTTACGTCTTTGACCAAACACCTGAAAAGGGACCACAGGGAGCTCCAGAATACTGAGAGACAAAACAGGTGATTTTCAAATGTTTCTCAGAGTTGAGAATTTATTTTGGAGCTCATACTTAAAAATGTTTATGGAAAAGGGCTCTTTACAGGTGATTTCTTAACATTCCAGGAAAATTTCAAAGTAGAACAGTCTTGAGTACTCATGTTCTGAAGTGAGTCTACAATAGATTTCGTTTTTGATTTTAAAAGAAATCTGGCAAGTAGATGGTGATTTTTGCTTTGTGTATGTGTTTACTTCCTGTGATTTTAAACACGCCTTAATAATTGAGGGGTAGATTTTCCTTTTCTGTCACTTAAACTTACCTGCTAATATTTTTCTGTGTGCTTTAATGTTCTTTCCGTAACAGGTTTACTTTAATGTTTTGTATTTTAAGTTATTAATGTCACTGTTGCTCTTTTTAAGAAAATGAATCAGTAATTACCGGGGTATATCAGATTAGAATTTGGGGAAGTAATGCACAAAATTAGCTGTGAAAAAATTTCTTAAATGCAACTATAAAATATTTGTAGGAGTCTTCTTCCTGTGGGCATTCATTTAAAATTCTAAAAAAAAAAAATTCTAAAGGAGTAATGTACTTTGCCTCTGGTAATTGGTGAAAAGACCTGACTTTGGAGCCAGTTTTGATTGTTAAAAGGTATTGTAGATTATTGTGTAGTATTTATACCTGAGGGGCAACAAGAACCTAGAAGTAGATGTAGTTTGTGGGCATTAGGTCAACTTTTGTAGAGGGTAGATTTGGAGGAGAACTGAGGGAGTGTAGAAAAGTGGTGATAGCCATAGCATGTGGCTGAGTATTAAACTATTTTAGTATTTCTACAACTATTTAAATTGCATGGTTTAGAATCTGAAATTACTGCTGATCAGAAATTTGAATAGGAGAGTATCTTTTTCTTATTTCCTAAGTCTGTGTTAGGGGAGGAGTGGTATAAGTACTTCACTAGAAGGTGATTGACTTAACCAGAAGACTCTACAGGAATAGTGTTGGCCAGTAGTACAGTTAGGACAGGGTCAGAGTAGAGGCTACGCGGTTAAATCTTTGTGACTGAAGGTCACTCGGAGGTGGGAATTTAAGATGGCAATGGTGTTATCAATACTTCTTAGGAAAAAGAAAAAGGCTTATTACCCTTGTTTTATGTTTTGATTTGTGAGGACCTGTTTAAACTTTGAAGAGGCAACCTCAGAATGTATTTGTACCATCAGTAATGGGCTACAAAGGATTATGGTGGTCCTTTATTCATACTTCTCACCTAGGGCTTCTCATTCATGATTTCCATATGCTTTGTCAATTTCGTAGTCCTTTGTTCAGACATTCTACTTAGTACATCATAACTGATTTGTAAGTATCTGATGATTGATTAGTTCTTGGCTACTTTGAGGAAGTGTGTGTATTTGCTTTTGATTGGACTCAGAATCTTGGAGAGTGGAGAGATTCTCCAATTTTTTTTATTTTTATTTTTTTAAGATGGGGTTTCACCCTGATGGCCAGGCTGGTCTTGAACTCCTGACCTCAGGTGATCCACCCACCTCAGCCTCCCAAAGTGCTAGGATTACAGGTGTGAGCCACAGTGCCTGGCCTTTTCTCCAATGTTTTAATCCAATCCATTCACCTTTCCAATGTAGGAATACATTTATAGACTAACACATAAGATTATTTTTCCTCTGAATACTTCCCAAAGGAGCTCAGTTCTTTCCGAGCCATTTCAATGATGGAAACACTTACGGGCTAGGAATTCTTTGTTATATCAAGTAGAAATTTAACTTCTCACAAAATGATTCCCTTTGATTTGATTCTTTTTTCTGGTATGGATGGAGTAAATGTACTCAAAGTAGGAGATCCATGAACTTTTTACCTCTTCATAATTAATTAAACACAGAAACTGAGAGTAAGCATTTAGAAATTATTATAGAATTTTCAGGGGCCATGGTATTCTTACTATATTTTTACAAAAGTGTCCAATGGTTGGGGAAGGAAAGTTGGCTGTTTACCACAGATGGTTTGAGGAACACTGGTACAGGACATCTGTGTCTTTTATTCCCATGACAGTGTCTCAGATGTTCACAGACTGCCACGATGCTTCCCTTTTCTCTTCTCCATGTTAAATACCTCCAGTTCTTTCAGTTTGCTTCTTGATTTCTGGACGCTTCACTGTCCTTAGGATACTTGTTTTATATGCATTCTTTTCTATCTGTGACCTAAAATTGCCTTAGTTTTTATAGCTACCTTGTCATTCTTTTGTTTTTGGTTAAGCTTATTAGCACTAAAGCTTTATTTCTCATATAAACTGCTGACAAGCCAGTTCTTCTTCACCTTGAACTAGTGAAATACGATTTTTAAAGCCTAAATGTGTACTTGCTTATCTCTGTAAACTTTATTTAGATGTTTTTGGTATATTATTTTAGCCTTATAAAAACTTTGGATTTGATTACATGTGTATTATTAATAGTACTGGCTGGGCATGGTGGCTGACGCCTATAATGCTAGAACTTTGGGAAGCTGAGGCAGAATGATCACTTAAGCCCAGGAGTTTGAGACTAGCCTGGTCAACATGGTGAAACCCCATTGCTACAAAAAATATAAAAATTAGCTGGGTGTGGTGGTGGGATGGGAAGATCACTTGAGCCTGGGAGGTTGAGACTGCAGTAAGCCACGATCATGCCCCTGCACTCTAGCTTGGGCGATAGAGAGAGACCCTGTATCAAAACAAAACCGAAGAGTACCTATCCTCTGGTCACATGCAGCTTTGATAAGCAGCTCTTCTATTTTATTATTCAAGTCATTGATAAAAAAATTGAAAAGGATGTAGTGTTAAGAAGATAGCTTTGCAGCCTTTCCCTAGAAACTTTTATCCATTTGATACAGAACTATTCATCTGTAGTTATTAGAGAAGTTTACTTATGTAATGTAAACTGACTTTAGCATCGTCACAGCCTTTTTTAATAGAGTCTCACTCAGTCTCTCAGGCTGGAATGCAGTGGCACCGTCTTAGCTCACTGCAACGTCCGCCTCCTGGGTTCAAGTGATTCTCCTACCCCAGCCTCCCGAGTAGCTGGGATTACAGGCATGCGCCGCCACACCCAGCTAATTTTTGCATTTTTAGTAGAGATGGGGTTTCACCATGTGGGCCAGGCTGGTCTCAAACTCCTCACCTCAGGTGATCTGCCAGCCTCAGCCTCCCTAAGTGCTGGGATTACAGGTGTGAACCACTGTGTCTGGCCATCACAGCCTTTTTATCATGGGAGACTGCCCATTTAGATGTAATGATTTGAGGATGTGAGAATCTTAATTACCGTATAGAAAATAATTGGCATGTGGCTTAATAAATCATGCCTAAGGATAGCTTCAACTTGAGCAGCCACTATAGTGAAAATACAGATACGTGACAGCAAAAAAAAAAAGACATCAGGAATGGATTAGGGCAGAATCCCTACTTGGCCTAATGATAGTTTCCTACCTTCTAAAAGGGTTCATTGTGGTGTTCTGCCTAAAATGATCATTTTATCCCTCTCAGTTGTTATCCAGGAGCTGTGTTTTTTTCTTTTTAATTTTTTTGTGACAGTCTCACTCTGTTACCTGGGCTAGGGTGCAGTTGCGTGATCATGGCTCAGCATTGCCTTGACCTCCTGTGGCTTAAGGGATCCTCCTGCCTCAGACTCCCAAGTAGCTAGGACTGCAGGCACATGCCACCATGCCTTGTTAATTTTTAAATTTTTTTGTATAGAGAGGGAAATCTCCCTATATTGCTTAGACTGATCTTAAACTTCTGGGGTCAAGCGGTCCTCTCGCCTTCCGTCCTGTGAACCACTGTGCTTTGTCCCACCCCACCTTTACTTAATTGATTGAATTTTTGAGATTGGATTTCAGTCTGTTGCCCAGGATGGACTACAGTGGTGCAATCTTGGCTTGCTGCAACCTCCGCTTCTGGGGTTCAAGCAGTTCTGTCGCCTCAGCCTCCTGAGTTGCTAGGACTACAGGCACGTGGCACCATGCCTGGCTAATTTTTGTATTTTTAAGTAGAGACAGGGTTTTGGCACGTTGCCCAGGCTAGTCTCGAACTCGTGGCCTCAGATGATCCACCTGCTTTGGCCTCCCAAAGTGCTGGGATTATATGTGTGAGCCACTGTGTCTAGCCTCCACTCCAACCTTGAAAAGAATTTTTGTGAAAATAGAGATGTGGCCTTACACTGTTATCCAGGCTGGCCTCAAACTCCTGGGCTCAAACAATCCTCCTGCCATGGCCTCCCAAACTTCTGGATTTACAAGTGTGGCCCACTGCAACTCTCATCCAGTAGGTGTTTTGATGTTTTTCTACATCATAGGACTAAATCATGAGCAATAGGTCTTCCAGTAAGGTTTCTCTGAGGCATGGTAAAGCTAGAAAACTAAGCTAGCTGATATTTAAGACTCCTAGTTATTTAAATTTCTTTAAGCCTTTTATTCTATATCTTTTATTATTTTGTTTTTTTGAGACGAGGTCTCACTTTGTCACCCAGGCTGGAGTGCAGTGGCAGGCTAGAGTGCTCAAGCAATCCTCCCACATCAGCCTCTCAAGTAGCTGGGACTCTAGGCACCCAGCACCACACTTACCTGATTGATTGTATTTTTGGTGGAGACAGGATTTCTCCATGTTGCCCATGCTGGTCTCAAACTCCTGAGCTCAGGCCACCTGCCTGCCTTGGCCTACTACAGTGCTGGGATTACATGCATGAGCCTCTAATGTGCCCGGCTAATTTTTTTGTATTTTTAGTAGGGCGGGGTTTCACCATGTTGGCCTGGCTGGTCTTGAACTCCTGACCTACCCTCCTCGGCCTCCCAAAGTGCTGGGATTACAGATGTGAGCCACCGTGCCCATCCTCAATTTTAAACAATCTAGTAAAAGGTAGGGTGGTTTCTTTTTTAAGTAACTTACAGTTATCTATGTTTTTTTTGGTTTTTTTTTGAGATGGACTCTTGCTCTGTCACCAGGCTGGAGTGCAATGACACAATCTCAGCTTACTGCGACCTCTGCCTCCCAGGTTCAAGTATTTCTCCTGCCTCAGCCTTCTGAGTAGCTGGGACTACAGGTGCCCGCCACCATGCCTGGCTAATTTTTTTTTTTTTTTTTTCAGTAGAGATGTGTTTTTACCATGTTGGCCAGGCCAGTCTCGAACTCCTGACCTCGTGATCCACCTGCCTCAGCCTCCCAAAGTGCTGGTATTATAGGTGTGAGCCACTGCACCAGGCCAATTTAATTTTTATTGAATATAACTCAATTATGTTACATAATTTGTTTTTTTCAGTATAGTGAAATTATGAATTCAGGTTGTAGGCCAGAATTCTTGTTTGAGTAATCTTGAAGTGTATTTATTCCTTTTTATCTCCCTAATTGACAAAGTGTTATCAAGTTTCTCTTCAGCACCTGTGACTCTTAGTACCTTCATGACTGCAGGCTTAGACTAGCAGCAATGAGTTGACAGAGTTCAGTAAAAAACATTTAAGTAGAATGCAAACATTTTTTTCTTCTTCCCATTTATTTATTTATTTTAATGGAGATGGGGTTTCACCCTGATGACCAGGCTGGTCTTGAACTTTTGACCTCAGGTGATCCACCCACCTCAGCCTCCCAAAGTGCTAGGATTACAGGCGAGAGCCACCGCGCCCATCCCCATTCTTTTATTAATGCAAATTCATGAGGCAGTATTGACTGATAATTGAATCTTAAAAACACATCAGCCAATAATGAAATGATTTTACATTCACTTTCATTCCAGGTAACTTGTGCCTTGCTTCACAAGTAGGTTAATTAATTTGTAGTATTTAAGACAATTTTGTTACTTCTCTGTACTTTAGACTTAGTGTTATAGCTGTAGTAAGAGCTCTAAAATTATCTCTTAGATATGCTCATTGTGTTTAAATGACTTTGCTGTACTAGTAGTGCCCATTTAAATGGGTACAGTTTTGCTTTGCTATGTTCCAGAGTCTTTTTACAAGGTTGAGACATCCATAAACAAATTCTAAAATGAAACCAAAAGAAAACCTAAAATAATTGTTCGTTTTTGTTTGTTTGTTTTTGATGGAGTCTTGCTCTGTGGCCCGGACTGGAGTGCAGTGGTGTGATCTTGGCTCACTGCAACCTCTACCTCCCGGTTCAAGCGATTCTCCTGCCTCACTCTCCCAAGTAGCTGGGATTACAGGTGCCTGCCACCACACCTGGCTAATTTTTGTATTTTTAGTAGCAATGGGGTTTTTTAGGCAATAATTAAAATATGTGATGAAATCATATTTTCCGGCTGCTTTTGGTTATATTTTCAGTGATACATTCCCATGGAATTCACATGGGAAATTTTGATCACATCTTTGATAACGTTGATGTAAAGCAGAGATACTTGTTCAGATGTGCTGTGTAATATTTAGTTCCCTCATATGGGTTTTTTCTTTTTTAAGACGGGTTTTCATCATGTTGGTCAGGCTAGTCTTGAACTCCCAACCTCAGGTGATCCGCCCGCCTTGGCCTAAATCATAAGGGTTTTCAAAAGCAAACCGAAAACCTTTTCCTGTGAGTTTCATAAAGTTACAAAAAATACCCTGACATTTTTAGTACCTACATTTAAAAATGTTTCATTTTTATTTCATTAGAATTTCTAAATGATCCTTGGATTTATTTATTTATGTAGACAGGTTCTCACTGTGTCACCCAGGCTGCAGCACAGTGGCACAGTCATGTCTTAAGGCAGCCTCACCCTCCTGGGTTCAGGTGATCCTCCCACTTCAGCCTCCTGAGTAGCTAGGACTAGAGGTGCCCAACACTGCATCCAACTAATTTTTGTATATTTTGTAGAGATGGAGTTTTTGCCATGCTGCCCAGGTTGGTCTTGAACTTGTGGGCTCAAGCAGTCCACCATCCTTGGCCTCCCATAGTGCTAGGACTACAGGCTTTAGCCACTGTGCCTGGCCAATTCTGGTTTTTAAATGTTCAGGCACTGTAATGAGTTATTTCTCTGCTTTCTCTGTATTTCGTCTTACTGCATGCTGTGGATTTAGTCATTTCAGTATTACATAGTTGTCAAGGAAAGGACATATGGCTACAAATGTTAGTTTTATATATAACAGAAATCATAATTGTATTCATTGGTATTCTGTCCTGCTAACTGAGTGCTCAGTGTAAGATATTAAAAAAAAAAATCTAAACTTTTCTTAAAGAATATTCTCACTGAATAGTAAAGCACATACTCATTAGGTAAGTTAGTGCTGTTAATAACGCATTTGATTAAGGTAAGGTGTATCACTGAAGCTTTTTTTTTCTGAGGCAGAATCTTGCTCTGTCGCCTAGGCTGGAGTGCAGTGGTGCCATCTAGACTCACTGCGGCCTCCGCCTTCTGGGTTTAAGCAATTCTCCTGCCTCAGCCTCCTGAGTAGACGGGATTACAGGTGTGTGCCACCATGCCTGACTAATTTCCTTGTATTTTTTAGTCGAGATGGGGTTTCACCATGTTGGTCAGGCTGATCTCAAACTGCTGACCTCATGATTTGCCTGCCTCGGACTCCCAAAGTGCTGGGATTCCAGGAGTGTGTCACTGCGACTGGCCTTAGGGAAGTTTTAAAGTTTTAGTTTGGTTCCAGTAGGACTGGAGAGGAACTGGAATGCAGACTCAGGGAACCGTCACAGAATGAAATCACTTTTAATGGACTCAATGCAGTCACAGGCAAATCCACACATGGAAGTGAGGAAAAGTACCGTTCATTTTTGTTTTCATAAAGTAGTCATCACCTTGCTACTGCTTATGTATCAGAAATTCTTAATGTGATTATTATATATCTCAGTGGACTGGATGTTTGTTCTTTGGATAAAGTCAGAACTTGTTAAGAGAAATGAAGTTCTGGGTTATATTATTCTGAGATATATTTTCTGATTTCTTTTCAAGTATAAAATAATGTTGCATTGTAATTGTCATTACGGGTTTTGAAATACCTTGGAACCATTATTACCCCATTAATATAATTTGCTTCAGAATAAACTCTTCAGTTTTTGTTTTTTATTTATTTTTTCCAACTAAAATGCCATGGAATAAACTCTTCAATTTTTTTTTAGACGAGCTCTGGCTCTGTCGCCTAGGCTGGAGTGTAGTGGTGCAGTCTTGGCTCACTGCAACCTCCACTTCTGGAGTTCAAGCCATTCTCCTGCCTCAGCCTTCCAAGGAGCTGGGATTACAGGCACCACCATTATGCTCAGCTAATTTTTATATTTGTGTAGAGACAAAGTTACACCATGTTGGCCAGGCTGGTCTTGAGCTCCTGACCTCAGGTGATCCACCCGCTTCGGCCTCCAAAAGTGCTGGGATTATAGGCATGAGCTACTGTGCCTGGTCCTATGGTGCAAATATTTTTAAGTAACCTACTTCTGAGCATTACTTATTTGAGTAATTTATTTAATGTTGGTGAGTATGGTGACTCATGCCTGTAATCCCAGCACTTTGGGAGTTTGAGGTGGGAGGATTGCTTGAGGCCAGGAGTTCGAGACCAGCTTGGCCAACATAGCCAGACTCCCATCTCTACAAAAAATAAAAGTAAATTACAGATTTTTTTTAAAAATGACTTTCAACTTCCAAAATGAGTTCTATTAGAACTTCTGATTAAAATTTTTAGCAAGCTCATTCAAAGTATTAATGTTTCTTTCATAGCTGTAAATATGTTAAAATGCTTTGGGTTTTTGTTTTAAGTTTTAGAATTCATTAACAAAATTACTGATAAAATTTTGTTTTTGTAATAGTAGTCTGAAACATGTTTGAAGACGGGGAAATGCTCTCTAATGACAGTATTTTTAGAGCAGCACTTTTTAGTCTGGATTATTATGGTTAAAATATTTTAACATTTTGCTAATGTGTTGGTAGAATGATACCTAATGTATATTTAAATAATAAGAAAATGAAATTTCTCATTTTAGACCCTAATAGGCCAGATTTGAAAAAAGGGAATTACTGGATTTTATGAATCTGTGCACTGATGCATTTGTAATGGGAACGAATAGTCTGAAAATAGAAAATGTTGTTATTTAATTGTTATAGTATTTAAACAAAAGCTTATATGAGTAGAAATAGGGTAAAATGGGATAGTTTTGACATCGTTTCAAATAAGTCAGGAAGAATAAATATAGGCTTGATTTTTCTGCCTTTTTCTCTGTAACTTTAGAAGATGGAAGATGGCATTACGGAAAACCATGTTTTCTTCACTATTCATAAGAAAAGTCAAATAACAGGAAATGAAAAACTTCCAAGTACTACTTTAAAAATAACAACTTATAATTTATAATTGACTTTTTGAAACATTGTATTTGCATCATGGTTTATAAATTTCAAATGTTATACTACCACATGGATATTTTGTATGTAAAAAACTGGATCAAGGCCGGGCGCTGTGGCTGACACCTATAATCCCAGCACTTTGAGAGGCCGAGGCGGGTGGATCACGAGGTCAAGAGATCGAGACCATCCTGGTCAACATGGTGAAACCCCGTCTCTACTAAAAATACAAAAATTAGCTGGGCATGGTGGCGTGCGCCTGTAGTCCCAGCTACTTGGGAGGCTGAGGCAGGAGAATTGCTTGAACCCAGGAGGCGGAGGTTGCGGTGAGCTGAGATTACGCCATTGCACTCCAGCCTGTGTAACAAGAGCAAAAGTCCGTCTCAAAAAAAACAACAACAAAAAATTGGATCCAGCTATATAAGTCTCAATGATTTATACCAATATAATAAGACTCTTATTTTACTCTATACATTTTGGTATTTTCTAATAGTTTTGCGTTTGTAGTTTTGGGCTTAGTGGTGTACTCTTGTAAAGTGGAAGAGTGGTTTTGTCTTTAGTTCCTTGATGAGGGCTGGCCTGAGTAAGTGGGTTTCTCAGTATTTGTTACCTGGATAAATAACCAGTACTTGCACAGTAGATTGAGAATTGGCTGTGGGGAAGATAGGCTTTTTCATAAGATAATCTTGATTCAAATCGTTATGGAAGTTTAAGGATAACTGATTCTGTTGTTTTTGAACCTGTTCAAAATCTGTCGGTTTTGAAAACTGAGCTCCACACATGGAAGTGAGGAAAAGGACTGTTCATTTTTGTTTTCATAAAGTAGTCATCACCTTGCTACTGCTTATGTATCAGAAATTCTTAGTGTGATTATTATATATCTCAGTGGACTGGATGTTAAATATTTTGGTGTTAAATATTTTTTGTTTAGCTCTGTCTGTCTGAGGGGAGTATGACAGTAATGAAAAACCAAATAATTTTTTATTATTGTGATATATTGTTAAATATGATATTATTGATTCAAATCATGGAGGTTTAAGAATAATTGATTCTTCTATAACCTGTTGCTTTTGAAAATTGGCTTGTGTAGTTGTGTTTTGGTTAACTCTGTGTGAGAAGAGTATGACTGTAACAAAGTGCTGAATAATTTAAAATTATTTAGAAGTATATTGTTAAATATTGTGGTATTTCAGCAAGCATGCTTCATATACTTTGAGGAACCAGTGTTAACATTTAATTGTACAGGTGAATTTGATTATAAATTTTAGATATATTTGAAAATATTAGATTCAAATGTTAAATAAAAATGAAGATAATACTAAATCTGTATGAGAAAATCAAATTATGGAATTTTTCCCATATAACAATGTGTGATGACATCTATTTTGATAAGACTGTCAGATGACTTCATCATTTGTTTATAGGCGCATTCTACATTCTAAAGGGGAGCTCAGTGAAGATAGACATAAACAGTATGAGGAGTTTGCTATGTCTTATCAGAAGCTGCTGGCAAATTCTCAATCCTTAGCAGACCTTTTGGATGAAAATATGCCAGATCTTCCTCAAGACAAACCAACACCAGAAGGTAAGGTATTCTTAGAAACAAACATTGTGTTTTCTTATAAGCATTGTCACTTACCTTTTGGCTTGTCAGATGACTGTAACAAATTGAGAATTTCAGTTTTTAAAATGGGCCAGGCATGGTGGCTCACGTCTGTAATCTCAGCACTTTGGGAATCTGAGGCAAGAGGATTACTTGAGACCAGGAGTTTGACAGCAACCTGGGCAACAGAGTGAGACTCCCATGTCTATTAAAAAAATTTTTTTGAATAAAGAAATGGTATTAAAACCTATTGATAACCTTGAAAATCTATTTTTAATGACCCCTGAATGGAAGAGTCTCTGGACAAAGAGAATAATAATTAACTCATGTGATAATATGATGAGTTCATTCAGATTCTTTTTTTTTTTTTTTGAGTTGGAGTTTCGCTCTTGTTGCCCAGGCTGGAGTGCAATGGCGTGATCTTGGCTCACCGCAACCTCTGCCTCCTGGGTTCAAGCGATTCTCCTGCCTCAGCCTTCCAAGTATCTGGGATTAACAGGCTTACACCACCACACCCAGCTAATTTTGTATTTCTAGTAGAGACGAGATTTCTCCATGTTGGTCGGGCTGGTCTCGAATTCCCAACGTCAGGTGATCACCCACCTCATCCCCTCAAAGTGCTGGGATTACAGGCGTGAGCCACTGCACCTGGCCTCATTTAGGTTCTCGAGTAATAGATAGATATCTTCTAATTTCCTGGCAATTCTGTTTAGGTAGAAATCTTAAGGGTGAAGTATTTGTAAAATATCCTTTTATAATTAAAGAAAAATTTACATTTAATATCTTCAGTAAGAAATACCTATTGTATACTGTGACTGCATTTATTATATTTATATATAATAATATAGATAATTCCTATACTTTTTTTTTTTTTTTTTGATACAAAACCTTGCTCTGTTGCCCAGGCTATAGGGCAATGGCACAATCTCAGCTCCTGGCAATCTCTGCCTCCTGGGCTCAAATGATCCTCCTGCCAAGTCGCTGGGACTACAGTTGTACGCCACCATGTCTGGCTAATTAGAGGCAAGGTTTTACCATGTTGTCCGGGCTTGTCTTGAACTCCTGAGCTCAAGCAGTCCTCTTGCCTTGGTCTCCCGAAGTGGGGGATTATAGGTGTGAGCCACTGTGCCTGGCCTCCTACTCAGTATCTCAAAAATCAGTCTCAAACTTTTTGAATGTTTAAAAAAAGTTTCATCATAGAATTTGTTTTGATTGACCCTGGCTTGTTTCTCAGAACTTACTCAGTATATTTGTTATGATATTTTAGAACCAAAATCTCTTTGTAATATTTAGCATATGGCCAGGTGCAGTGGCTCACGCCTGTAATCCCAGCACTTTGGGAGGCTAAGGTGGGCAGATCACAAGGTTAGGAGTTCAAGACCAGTTTGGCCAGTATGGTGAAATACCGTCTCTACTAACAATACAAAAATTAGCTGGGTGTGGTGGCGTGCACCTGTAGTCTGAGCTACTTGGGAGGCTGAGGCGGGAGAATCACTTGAACCCAGGAGGCCGAGGTTACAGTGAGCTGAGATCACACCACTGGGGAAAAAAAAAATAAGCATATGTGGGTATTGATTTGGTTGATTTATTTCTTTTTTTAAATTCTTTTTCTTTTCTTTTCTTTTTTTTTTTTTTTTTTGAGATGGAATCTCACCCTGTTGCCCAAGCTGGAGTGCAGTGGTGTCATCTTGGCTCATTGCAGCCTCTACCTCCCTGGTTTAAGCAGTTCTCCCACCTCAGCCTCCCAGGTAGCTGGGACTACAGGTGCACGCCACCACCTGTTGCTAATTTTTTAATCTGTAGCAGAGATGGGGTTTCACCATATTGGCTAAAGCTGGTCTCCAACTCCTGACCTCATGATCCACCTGCCTTGGCCTTCCACAGTTCTGGGATTATAGGCGTGAGCCACTGTGCTGGCCTTGGTTGGTTTATTTCTTTACCCTTTTTTCCCTAAATGTCATATTGAAATTTAAGCTAATTTTTCTTTTCATTTAAAGTTACTTTAAATGTATTTTTAGACATTTTCCTGAGTTAATAGACCTTGAAGAAAATTCTGTTGCTTTTTTTAAAAAATTTTGGAGACAGAGTCTCACTCTATCACCCAGGCTGGAAAACAGTGGTGCAGTCTCAGCTCACTGCAACCTCTGCCTTCCGGGTTCAAGCAATTCTTGTGCCTCATCCTCCCATGTAATAACTGGGACTGCAGGCATGTGTCACCATGCCTGGCTAATTTTTGCATTTTTAGTACAGATAGGGTTTCACCATGTTGGCCAGGCTGGTCTTGAACTGAGAGCAAGTGATCTGCTCACCTCAGCATCCTGAAGTGCTGGGATTACAGGCATGAGCCATTGCACCCAGCCCTGTCATTTTTTTTTTCCTCTGTCGCCGAGCTGGAGTGCAGTGGCGTGATCTTGGCTCACTGCAGGCTCCACCGCTCAGGTTCAAGCGATTCTTCTGCCTCAGCCTTCTGAGTAGCTGGGGCTATAGGTGTGCGTTGCAACCCAGCTAATTTTTGTATTTTTAGTAGAGACGGGGTTTCACCATGTTAGCCAGGATGATCTGATCTCTTGACCTCATGATCCGCCTTCTTTTGCCTCTCATAGTGCTGTGGTTACAGGCATGAGCCACCATGCCCAGCCCCATCATTGTTTTAAAAGATCTTTTTGGCCAGGCATGGTGGCTCATGCCTGTAATCCCAGTGCTTGGGGAGGCCAAGGCAGGAGGATTGCTTGAGGTGAGTTTGAGACTAGCCTGGGCAATATAGCAAGACCCTGTCTCTGAAAAATTTAAAAACATAAAACAGATAGCCAGGCATGTGGCACAAACAAGCCTGTAGTCCTAGCTACTTGGGAGGCTGAGATGGGAAGATTGCTTAAGCCTAGATGTTCAAGATTACAGTTAGATAATGATCACACCAGGTGCTCCAGCCTGGGTTGCAGAGTGAGACTCTCTCTTTAGAAAAAATTTTTTTTCATTAGACATAGAACTTAAGGGCAAGAATTGTTTTTCTTTCAGTACTTTAAAAATGTTACTCCTCTGTCTTCTAGCTTGCATTGTTCCACCAAGAATGCTCCTGTCTTTTCTTACCTTTGTTCTTATTTATATAATCTATATATTGTTTCTCTCATTGCTTTAAAATTTTTCATTATCACTGATTTCAAGCAATTTAGTTATGGTGTAGCTTGGTATGGTTTTCTTCATTTCCTGTCCTTGTGGTTCCTTGAACTTCTTGGGTCTGTGGTGTGTGGTTATCAAATGAGGAAAATCTTGACCTTTATTTTTCAATTATGTTTTCTCTTTTCTCTGTCTCCTCTCCTGTAGGGACTCAATTACAATTATTTTAGGTTATTCAGTGTTGTCCCACAGCTCACTGATGCCCTACCCTTTTTGTTCTTCTTTTTTTTTTTCCTTTCCTTTTGGATAATTTCTGTTGTTAAGTCTTCAAGTTCACTAATCTTTTCTTCTACAGTGTCTAATAACTGTTAATTTCATTTAGAGATATCGTTTTTATCTCTCTGTCTGGACATACTTTCTTTGTATCTGACATGTTCAATCTGTCTTCTAGCTTGCTGAACATATGAAATATAGTTACAATAACTGTTTCATTGTCCTTGTCTACCAATTTTTTCATCCATAATTTCTGAGTTGGTTTCACCTGATAGCAGTTGATTGACCTCCTTTGCATGTCTGATAATTTTTCTACTTCTTTGCCTGCCTGCTCATGTTTTATTTGATGTGTCCTAGATATTTTGGTATTATAAATATCATTCAGCTTTGTCTTGGGATGCAGTTAAGTTACTTGGAAATAGTTTCATCTTTGAAAGGATGCTTTGTTAGGAGGTATAGAGCAGCCTTTAATCTAGGGCTAATTTTTCCTAATACTGAGGCAGTACCCTTCTGGACTCTATCTGATAAAGCAGAGTCATAGGATTCTTCAGTCTCGTGGGTATACAGACTATTCCTGGTCCCATGAGCTTCTCTGTGAGTCTCAATCCCTTTCAGTAGTTTTTTCCAGTCTTACCTAGTTTCCTCACACATAGGGGCTGATCAGTGCTCAGGTGAACTTTTTGTTTCCTTATACGTAGGAGATGATCAGTACTCAGCTGAATGTTCAAAGTCTGCCAATCTTTTGAAGTCTGTCTTTGTGCTGGTTTTTCCTCTCTGGTACTCTGTCCTGGGAACCCTAGCTGCCTTGAGTAGAGTTTTACCAGACTCTCAGCTCTCATCTTCAACTCAGGGAGACTGCTTGGTCCTGCCTGGCTTCTCTCTTACTTGGCCACAGCCTGGAAAATCTCTTTATGCAGTAAGCTAGGGCAATTGTAGAGCTCCATTTTTTAGTCTGCTCTCAATCAGGGATTATTTTCCTATATTGCCTGATGTCCAGCATTTGAAAACAATTGTTTCAATATTTTTTGCTTGAATCTTTAGTTATTTTGGGTCACTGATACAGTACTTCATTTCATCCAGAAGAGGTTTACATTGTCTAGTGATCAGAATATCCTTTATTCAGTTACTCGTATGTCTTAGATTTTTTTCATATTAATACATTAGTATTAATGTAATTAATACATCTAATTCCTTTTAATTGCTACATAGTAAAATCCTGTTTTATGATTGTGCTGTAATTTACTTGTCCTCTGTTGATTAACACTTAGTATTTCTGGTTTTTAGCTATTATTGTCAGTACTGTAACAAAATCTGTGAACCTATTTCTTTCTGTATACATGCTAGTATTTACAGGATACATTCCTAGAAGTAGAATTCTTGGGTTAAGAGAATATATGCATTTTAAATTTCAATATATAATGCCATGTTTTCTATTAAATAAACCTACACCAACCCAAATGCCCATCAATGATAGACTAGATAGAGAAAATGTAGTACATATATACCATGGAATACTATGCAGCCATGAAAGAGAATCAGTTCACGTCCTTTGCAGGGAAATGGATGAAGCTAGAAGCCAACATCCTCAGCAAACTGACATAGGAAAAAAAACAAACAGTGCATGTTCTCACTTGTAACTGTGAATTGAGCAATGAGAACACATGGACACAGGGAGGGAACAACACACACTGGGGCCTGTTGTGGGGAGAGGGAGAGCATTAGGACAAATACCTAATGCGTGTGGGGCTTAAAACCTAGATTAAGTGTTGGTAAGTACAGCGAATCACCACCGTTACCTATGTAACAAACCTGCCCATTCTGCACATGTATCTTGGAACTTAAAGTAAAATAATAAAAAAAAGAAATGTACACACCACTAAATATATGAGAATGACTGTTTCTTTACACTCTGACCATATTGCAATTTTTAATTTTTAAATTTAAAGTCAAGTTTTAGCATCTGTACGTTTATTGGCTGTTTTATAAATGTATTATTTTCCCTGTGAGATTCCTATTTAAACCTTTATACTCCCCACCCACTGCCCTTTATCCTCTAGTATCTGTAAAAAAAAAAAAAAATTGATTTATAAAAGCACTTTGGGAGGCTGAGGTAGGTGGATCACTTGAAGTCAGAAGTTCTAGACCAGCCTGGCCAACATGGTGAAACCCCATCTCTACTAAAATTACAAATATTAGCCTGGCATTGTGGAGTGTGCCTATAATCCCTGCCACTGGAGAGGCTGAAGTAAGAGAAATTGCTTGAACCCAGGGGGCGGAGGTTGCAGTGAGCTGAGATTGCACTCCCCCCAGGTGACAGAGCGAGATTCCATCTATTAAAAAAAAGCACTTTGTATATTAAGGAAATTATACTTTTTATATGCATTGCAAATATTCCTCCTCTTTTTCTCTTGTCCAGTGCCTCTGATTTTTCTATTTTTATTGCTTTTGACTTGGTAGTGTTTTTGCCTCTCAGGAATTGAATTTCTTTTTTATCATTTACGTTATTTTTTAGATACACAAAATATTTATGCATATTATAGATTAAAAATTGAAATTTGGCCAGGCGCAGTGGCTCATGCCTGTAATCCCAGCACTTTGGGGGGCTGAGGCAGGCGGATCACGAGGTCAGGAGATCGAGACCATCCTGGCCAACATGGTGAAACCCCGTCTTTACTAAAATACAAAAAGTTAGCCAGCATGGTGGTGCGTGCCTGTAGTCCCAGCTACTTGGGAGGCTGAGGCAGGGGAATGGCTTGAATCGGGGAGGTGGAGATTGCAATGAGCTGAGATCATACCACTGCACTCCAGCCTTGTGATAGAGTGAGACTCTGTCTCAAAAAAAAAAAAGTGAAAATTTACTGTCAGATGCCTTACATTCTCCAAGTTAGCCACTCTTAACAGATTCCTTGATAGGTATCTGTCCAGGCTTTATTTTTTTCCAAAAAATGTATATAATCAGATATCTAGAGCTTCATTAACTTAGGTAAGATATTATTTTGCATGATTTCCTTTTTTGTTTCAATATTGTATTTTTGAGCACTTTCCGAGTCAGCTTATGTAGATACATCACATTTCTTTTAACACCTGAGTAGTCTTAGTCTTTTTGGGCTGCTTTAACAAAATATCCTAGACTGGGCAGTTTGTTTATTTATTTATTTATTATTTATTATTATTATTTATTTATTTGAGGCAGAGTTTCACTGTTGTTACCCAGACTGGAGTGCAATGGCACGATCTCAGCTCACCGCAACCTCCGCCTCCTGGGTTCCAGCAGTTCCCCTCCTCAGCCTCCTGAGTAGTTGGGACTACAGGCACGCACCAGCATGCCCAGTTAATTTTTGTATTTTTAGTAGAGACAGGGTTTCACCATGTTGACCAGGGTGGTCTCGATCTCTTGACCTCATGATTCACCCGCCTCGACCTCCCAAAGTGCTGGGATTATACGCGTGAACCACCGCGCCCGGCCTATTTTATTTTTTTTTAGAGATGGGGTTTCACCATGTTGGCCAGGCTGGTCTTGAACTCCTGAACTCAGGTTATCTGCCCACCTTGGCCTCCCAAAGTGCTGTGATTACAGGTGTGAGCCACCACGCCCAGCCAACTGGGCAATTTATGAACAACAGAAACTTACTGCTCACAGTCTGGAGTCTGGGAAGTCTAAGATCAAGGTGCCAGCCAAGTTGGTATCTGGTGAGGACTCTGTACTTCATAGATGGGTGGGTGAGTGGGGCTGAAAGTTCTAATCCTGTAATCACTTGGTCTTTCTGGTGACTGATTTCATCCTGAGACTATCTAGAGGCTCCACCCTAAGTCACCTCAGTAGCATCAGCGGATGTGTGATCAAAAAGGGGTTTGTTATGAATAACAAAAGACATTACTTTCACTCAGGAAATTCCAAGGGTTTTAGGAGGTCTGCCAGGAACCAAGAACCAACACCAAAATATTTCTTATTACACCATGCTTTATATATTATAGATGTATTCTTTAAAGTGAATATTGTCAATGTTGTCTTCTAGTTTTTTGCTTTTGTTTATACTTTTCATTAAACAGTAGTTGTACATATGTCAGTATTTTTCTTTTTTGTGTATGGCTTTAGTGTCCTAGTAAGTCTGTCTAAATATATCTTCTGTAAGGAAAGTAAGGAGTTTCAAAGAGCCAGTGTTCTTTTGCTTTTGACGTTTCTATTTTCCTAAATGACATTTAATGAATAATCTAACTTTTCTTAGGGTTAATTTTAATCTACATAATTATTCTATTTATAATTCTCGTTTGGAGAGAAGTATGCGAGAATAGATAACTTCATGAATGGGCTCATAATTATGAAGTAGGAAATTAATTCCTTTCAGTGTTCTGAGTTTGTGATTTATAGTTGTAAGTACGCATGTGTGTAAATATGTGCATAGTTTCCACTCTCTAATAAGAAATCTATACATTTCATCTTTCTTCCCTTCTATTCCAGTTATTTATCAATTGACTGACATTATGGCATACAAGAAAATAAAGGTTGAGGGTGGTTACGCATGCCTGTAATACCAGCACTTTGAGAGGCTGAGGCCGGTGATTCCCTTGAACTTCAGAGTTTTGAGACCGGCCTGGGCAACATGATGAAACCCCATCTCTACTAGAAATAGAAAAAATTAGCTGGGTTTGGTGATACGAGCCTGTAGTTTCAGCTACTCAAGAGGCTGAGGCAGGAGGATTGTGTGAGCCCAGGATTTCAAGGCTACAGTAAGCCATGATCGTGTCACTGCACTCCAGCCTGGGCAGCAGAGTGAAACCCTGTCTCAATTTAAAAAATTAATTAATTAAAGCCAGGCATGGTGGCTCATGCCTGTAATCTCAGCACTTTGGGAGGCCAAGGCGGGTGGATTACCTGAGGTCAGGAGTTTGAGATCAGCTTGGCCAACATGGCAAAACCCTGACTACTAAAAATGCAAAAATTTAGCCCAATGTGATGGCAGGCACCTCTATTCCCAGCTACTTGGGAGGCTGAGGCAGGAGAATTCTTGGCACTTGGGAGGCGGAGGTTGCAGTGAGCTGAGATTGTGCCATTGCACTCCAGCCCTGGTGACAGAGCAAGACTCTGTCTCAAAAGAAAAAAAGAAAATTTCAGGAGCGTCTAAATTTATTATAGCAAGGGGGAAGTTAAGCCTTGAAGACAGAATTATATAACCTGTATATTCCTTTCCCAAAAAAGACCACCTCTACTAATCAGATAGTTACAACTGGGCATTAAGCCTTATGTGGAAAGATGTTGAAATTAAACTTTGTCTATATAAACAGTCTCAAACTTCTACACTTTGGAACACTGACTTCTGTTCTTTGGAATCTGTCCTCAAACTTTGCAATTGAATAAACTCTGTTTAAAACTAGATTCTGACCCTTTTGATTATTGTAGGTTGACAATACCATGTAGGTTGGCAGTATACCATGTGCCAAGGATTATGCCAAAAGAGGGATGCTTCTTAATTAAAGGTTTATGGTCTGTTTTTGGAGATATAAATGGTATATAAGTGTGATGTAAATAGTATATCGGATTATAAGTTACCAAAAACAAATGCTTCTTGGGGAGGTCAGACTTTAAACTGGGTGTCTTAGGAGTGGCCAGGCTTATATATTTTATTTTTATATTTTAAGTTTCACGAAAGTAGACCTAATTTATCAAATGGCTACTTAATCTCATATTAATTGCTTAAAACAAATTTAAGAGAAAAAAATCTTTACGCGGTTTTCTAGTCTGTTTTGTTATAGAGCTTTACTTAAAAAACAATTTTTTTTTTTTTTTTGAGACAGTCTCTCTCTGTTGCCCAGGCTGAAGTGCAGTGGCGTGATCTTGGCTCATTGCAACCTCCGCCTCCCAGATTTAAGCAATTCTCTGCCTTAGCCTCCCGAATAAATGGGATTATAGGTGCATGCTACAAAACTTAGGCTAATTTTTTTGTATTTTTAGTAGAGACGGGGTTTCACTGTCTTGGCCAGGCTGGTCTTGTACTCCTCACCTCGTGATCCATCTGCCTCGGCCTTCCAAAAGTGCTGGGATCTCAGATGTGAGCCACCTCGCCTGGCCCGTGCTTTTTGACTTGGTGTTCAAAATGGTCACCTGTGCTTTTTGATTGAAGAAGTTCCTGTCAGTTGAAACATTCAAGATTCAATAGCTATAAAACTGCAAACAGAAAACAACTCATGTTTAGCATGCTGTAACCCCAAGTGATGTTAATTACTTGTGACTTATTTTATTGTAGAACATGGGCCTGGAATTGACATATTCACACCTGGTAAACCTGGAGAATATGACTTGGAAGGTGGTATATGGGAAGATGAAGATGCTCGGAATTTTTATGAGAACCTCATTGATTTGAAGGCTTTTGTCCCAGCCATCTTGTTTAAAGACAATGAAAAAAGTTGTCAGAATAAAGAGTCCAATAAAGATGATACCAAAGGTAAATTCTAGAGAAAAAATATTTACATTAAATGCTACAAGAATTAGCTTCAATATAGTATTAAAAAAAAAAGTTGTAGTTACTAGTTTTGTAATATGAACATTGAGTAATTAGATTAAATGGGTGACAGCATTATATGGAATGGAGCATGAAAGGATGACAACTGACATACTTTTAACATGCTGATACATTTAAGTTAATGTGAATTAATTTGAAGTATTTGTTTATAATGTCTTGTAGTGAATTCTTGTGAGGTCTTGGTCAGACAGGTGCATTTCCTATGTTTTGGTATTCTTATTTTCCTAAATGACATTTAATGAATGATCTGATGTTTCTTAGGGTTAATTTTAATCTATGTAATTATTCTATTTATAATTCTCATTTCGAGAGAAGTATGTGAGACTAGATAAAGTATTTCCGTCAGGTAGATTGTTAGGGCAGGTGTTAGCTCTGTGGTGCTCGTTACCTGTACTGCCCTTTCTAGCCAAGATAGAACCAACTCTTACGAAGAAGAGTTACTTTAGAGAAGTCAGAGCTTGTAGGTTGTTAATAGAGTGGAGTTTCTGAATGCCAGTTATATCATGTTTCTCAGGTTTGTCTTGTATTTGCTGATGCTATTCTAATCTAACTCCCATTTTCTCTTACCTGGGTTACTATAATACCTCCTACCTGGTTGCCCTGTCTTTGCTCTTGTTTCCTTGTCTGCATTCTTTTTTTTTTCTGAGATGGAGTTTTGTTTTTGTTGCCCAGGCTGAATTGCAGTGGTGTGATCTCAGTTCACTGCAGCCTCTACCTCCCACATTTAAGTGATTCTTCTGCCTCACCCTCCCAAGTAGCTGGAATTACAGGAGTGCGCTACCATGCTTGGCTAATTTTGCATTTTTAATAGAGACGAGGTTGGTCAGGCTGGTCTTGAACTCCTGACTTCAAGAGATCCACTCACCTCGGCCTCCCATAGTGCTGGGATTACAGGGGTGAGCCCCCATGCCCGGCCTATGCTTTCTTACATAAATTTTACTCTCCTGACTACCTAATGTCCTTTAATAACTTTACATGTACTTGGAATATCATTTAAAATTGTTAACATCATCTCTCGGGCCCTGCATGGTTTCTTTCAAGTTAACCATTTCAACTCTCTTACCTTTAATTTACCTTTCTTCTCAGTCTCTGAAATGGGCCCGTCTTCTTACCTTCTTGCATTGTTCTGTTTTCTGCTTGGAACCCTTTCCCACCATACCCTATTTGACTACTTTATGCATATTAGTTTAATTTCCTCAGATAAATTATATGTTTTTTGAGAGCAAGCATCTGAGTTGCATTTCAAGCTTTTTTCAGAATGTTCGACAGCTTAGCATCATTCTAAACCTGTAGTAGCTGATCAGTAGATGTTTTAGTAGCCAGACATCAGGGGACATTGGAGAGTGAATGCATACTCCATGTGGGCAGGAGTTTTTCTCTGCTGTACTCAACAGGTGTATTCCTGGTGCTTAGAACAATACCTAGCACATAGGAATTCAATAAAAGTAGAATAAAAAAATGAATGAATGAGAAGGTAGTAGTGGCTTTTCATGAAGAGGTAGCAAAACCAATTCTTACTAGTTAGAGTTTTCATCTTCCAAAATAAGATATGGCATCAAGCATCAGTAAGACATTTCTGCATTCGATGCAGAAATTAGGAGATTAGAGACTACATACGAGAGATGAAGCTGAGAAATAGAATACTTTCAGTTTAAGTCTACATTCTTGAACTCAGGTTTTATATTTTCAAACACGAAAGAAGGCTGCTATAGTGAACTTGCATTTACCTATCACTCAACTTCATTTATTAACATTTTGTCAGTCTTACTCAACTAAGGTTTGGTTTCGCTTTCTTTTTTTATTCTTCCTGTTTTGCCATTTACCAATTCCTGGCCATTTTCCTTTGTTGTGTTTCATTTTTTGGTTTTCTCTAACCCTTCACTGTGAAATGATAAGGATATTTTTCAAATTGATCTTTCTACATCTACCCTTTTCTGACTTTCTAATTGATTTTATATACTGCTGCTACGTTAATTTTCACCTCAGATCACTTTTAAATGTTATCTCTTGCGTAAAGGGGAAACTCTCAACTCCTTATCTGGGAGTGTGAGAACCTTCTTAATTCGAGTCCACTTTAATCAGCTTTATATCTCCTCATCTTTAGCATAGATAGATCCTCACCCCATGTAAATCCTCATCCATGCATAGATCTCTCCATCCAGTCATCCATCCATCTCTTCAGTGAACAAATGGTATATATATTCAAAGAAGGTATAGCCTTTGTTCTCAATGAGATTTTTTTTTTTTGAGATGGAGTTTTGCTCTTTTTTGCTCAGGCTGGGTGCTCTCCCAGCTCACTGCAACCTCTGCCTCCCAGTTCAAGTTATTCTCCTGCCTCAGCCTCCCAAGTAGCTGGGATTATAGGCATGTGCCACCATGCCCAGTTAATGTTTGTGTTTTTAGTAGAGATGGGGTTTCACCATGTTGATCAGGCTGGTCTCAAACTCCTGATCTCATGTGATCCGCCTTCTTTGGCCTCCCAAAGTGCAGGGATTACAGAAATGTGCCACCACACCCAGCCGAGCATATCATATTTTATAAAATCTAAATATATTAACTTCATTTGCCAGGTATACATGCAGGTTGTAAAAGAAGTGCTGCAGATTTTGTGGGTCTTTATCTACCTTTTTGCAGCAGAATTTAATATGACTTTGAATTTAGATATACTTGTTTGTTTTTCAAACAGAGGCAAAAGAATGTAAGGATAATAAGGAGGTATCAAGTCCTGATGATTTGGAACTTGAGTTGGAGAATCTAGAAATTAATGATGACACCTTAGAGTTAGAGGGTGGAGATGAAGCTGAAGATCTTACAAAGAAACTTCTTGATGAGCAAGGTAAAGAACTGTTTCACCGACTTTCCTTTTTGACTGCTTTTCACACAGAGTTCTTGCCTACGAATAGAGATCTTTTCTCCTTAATTCTGTATTTTTTAATTCCTTGTTTTTCTGTTGTTTTCAGTCCATCACTGTTTTCGGAATTTGATTTATAACAGTGCACTACATACCCCAGTATTATGTGTCTGTGAACTTTAGTGATCATCTTAATTTAAAAAATATTAGTTCTAAATATCTTAAATTATATTTTTCTTGCTGTCCTTTCTATGATGGAAAAAAGATACTTATACTTTTCTGAGAACTTGCTAGCATTCTCCTGATTGATTTGATTCTATGACATTATCTTTACAAATAAATGTATCTGAAAGTTATTCTGAAATGATTAAAGGGTGGGAATACAATTAGCTTGCCAGTTCATCTGTTAATTTTATCTGTCTTTATGATTGAGATGTATTTTGTATTTAGTAATACAAATATTACATTTATTCCCTAAATACTTCCTATCGAGATTTGAGTTGATTAGCTAGGATTCTCTTATTTATTTATTTTGAGACAGGACCTCACTCTTGCCCAGGCTGGAGTGCCGTGGCATGATCATAATTCACTACAGCCTCAAACTCCCAAGCTCAAGTCATCCCCCTGCCTCACCCTTCCAAGTAGCTGGGACTATAGACGTGCACCACCACACCCAGCTAATTTTATTTTATTTTATTTTACATTTTGTAAAGACTTGGTCTTGCTGTGTTGCCCAGGCTGGTCTTGGAGTCCTGGCCTCAAGTAATCCTCCCTCCTCAGCCTCCGAGAGCCCTGGCATGAGGAATGAGCCACCATGCCTGGCCAAGATTCTTTATTAGAAGGACAGCTTCTGTCAATATTGCTTTTTTCTCTGTTGGCTGTATCTTATTGCAGATTCTTTCTCTGTGTAATCCAGGGAGGACAGGTATGCCTGGAGGCTACCCCAGGCTTTATACTCACTAATGACATCAGAGGAAAAAGAATTTTTCTCCCACAGTCTGTATATAAATATCACAGAAGGACTCTGGCAAGTCTTGTGTTCTGCTCACCCATGTGGCCAGGAGAAATGGTTGTGTGTTGTACTTTGATTGGCAGTAGCCATCCCACTCAGAATCACATGGAATAGGGGGGCTTCTTCAAAGGCAAGAATTGGGAGTGCTGTTAATTGAAGAACACTGGGGAAGAGAGGCTAGGAAGATACAAATAACATTTACTATAACACTGCATGCTTTTTCTGACCAAGTTTTTGTGTCTAATGCAAAAAGTGACTTTTTATATTGATACCTGAAAGACTGTAGTGACTCGATGTGATGATTCTAGAGTTACCTAAACATTCTAGGATAGTATCCTAAGAAATGACTAATGTTTTCCTGAGCACAAAAATGGGTCTAGATTATCTGTTTTCGAAGTAATTCATCATTGGATGTTTTCTGTGTTCTCTGATTATTTTTTTTAACCTATTTACAAACTAATTTTACATTAGAACAAGAAGATGAGGAAGCCAGCACTGGATCTCATCTCAAGCTCATAGTAGATGCTTTCCTACAGCAGTTACCCAACTGTGTCAACCGAGATCTGATAGACAAGGTATTGATGTCTCTGTGTAACTTTACTCAAGCACATAGACCTTGTAGGAGTCCTCTGATAAGGAATATCTATGGTTTTCTGACTATTTGTGCTCTAACCATTTCTTCAAATGAAGTCTTAGTAAATCAGCAGAAGCAGACACAATTGGATCTCATTCGTAGATCCTCTGGCTATAGAATTGGCTCTAGCGGCCGGGCGCGGTGGCTCAAGCCTGTAATCCCAGCACTTTGGGAGGCCGAGGCGGGTGGATCACGAGGTCAAGAGATCGAGACCATTCTGGTCAACATGGTGAAACCCCATCTCTACTAAAGATACAAAAAATTCGCTGGGCACGGTGGCGCGTGCCTGTAATCCCAGCTACTCAGGAGGCTGAGGCAGGAGAATTGCCTAACCCAGGAGGCGGAGGTTGCGGTGAGCCGAGATCACGCCCTTGCACTCCAGACTGGGTAACAACAGCGAAATTCTGTCTCAAAAAAAAAAAAAGAATTGGCTCTAGCATCCTGTCCTTTTCATACATGGATCCCATGGTTCGTAAAATACTGTTTTAGATCAAAGGTGCTAAATGTATTGTCTCTAGATTCCTAGCAGCTTTTGAGGCACTTCCTGGGGTTCTGTGAAGTCAAAATTCTTTTGAAGATAATACTAAGATTTTTTTTTTCTTTTTTATGGTTTTGATACTTGCAAAAGTGATGGTGGGTAGAACTGCTGGCATTTTAGCATGATTCAAAGTAGTGGTACCAAATTATACTAGTACTATATTATATTTTTCACTGCCATGCATTTGCAATTAAAAAACATCAGTGCCATTTTCACTTAAGAGTCTCCTTGGTGAGTCCATAAAAATGAGTGGTTTTTTTTTTTTGGAGATGGAGTCTCACTCAGGCTGGAGTGCAGTGGTGCGATCTTGGCTCATTGCACCCTCTGACTTCTGGGTTCAAGCAGTTCTCCTGCCTCAGCCTCCTGAGTAGCTGGAACTACAGGCATGCACCACCACACCTGGCTAATTTTTGTATTTTTAGTAGAGACGAGGTTTCCCTATGTTGACCAGGCTGGTCTCGAACTCCTGACCTCAGGTGATACACCTGCCTCGGCCTCCCAGAGTGCTAGGATTACAGGTGAGCCACCGTGCCCAGCCAAGGAGTGATTTTTATTACGTTTCAAGTGGAAAACCACTTGAGCCTGGGCGATCAAGGCTGCAGTGAGCCATGATTGCTCCACTGCACCCCAGCTTGGGTGACAGAGTGAGACCTTGTCTCCGAAAAATGTCTGTCCAGGTGGTAATGGTCATCTAGGTAAATTCCTCGTTTTATGAAATTTTAGACAGGGGATTGAGGACAGTTGAGTTTATTTTGGAAGAATTCTCCTCTGTCAGTTAAGACATCTTGGAGAGAGAGCACCCTTTCTTGCACTTGGGAAGAGAAACAAAGGATAGTCAGAGACCTTGACTGAGGCCACTTATCAGGCTTTCCAGTTGTCTTAGTTTAAATGAAGTGCTCAGCATGCCAAAGAGCCATATATGGGCTGTCGTTTTCTAAACCTTAACATTACCAAATGTTACTGTTGGCACTAAACTTTTTTAGTGAATGCGGGGCACACTTCTTATTCTTTCATCTTCTTAGTATAATTTCTGCCTGTCTCTCTCTTTCCTCAGTCACCTCTACTGCTTTTTGGGTATCCTTATTCTCATTAGTAATTTTCTTGGCTCTTGGTAACTAGTCTTACTACTTTCGAGTTTTATCAAAAAACTTTTCTGATACTAACAATACTAGTTTCTTAAAACCATTTTGAAATGTTTAAGAACAAATAAAATTATTGTCGTAGGCAGGATTTCTGTTTTCAGTAACTAAATAGAGGTTTTTAAAGAAAAAGTTTACTTTTTCCCAATAGGCAGCAATGGATTTTTGCATGAACATGAACACAAAAGCCAACAGGAAGAAGTTGGTACGGGCACTCTTCATAGTTCCGAGACAAAGGTAAGTGTTATAAAGAGAGGTTTATTAGTGTTTTTACGCTGTAGTGATGGTTGTAAGATCAGACTTCTTATCTCTTTAAAAATCTTGCTTATCTTTTGATTTTATTCACTCTGTAGTTTATTAGCATTATTAGCATATTTCTTAGAACTTGTTTCCCGTTAATTTTTGTTCATTGCTTGTTAGCTCTAATGGGAATATTTCTTTTGATACCTAATTATTTTAAAAGAAAATGTTTAAGAGTAGCTTAACAAGAATTGCTAGAAGCAGTTGGTTTGCATTTTTGCCTCTGAGGAAAAAGTAGTAAATGGAACATAAAATTTTAGGTGAGTTTTTATTTTGTGCAAAGATCAGGCTAATGTAATATATTTTGTCCTTGGATTTGTGTTTAAATGAAAAATTTCAAGTTATTTAGGTAATTATGATAGTTTAGAAGTGTGATAGCCTGCCTGGAGACTCATTGGATAGAATTGGAAGTCACAGTAATTATTATGTTGCCAGTAATTCAAGACGCATATTCAGTGGCATAATGCTTTTAGAGAATTCTGATACATTATATTCACTAAACTAAAACTTCTATTTGACCTGCCATTTCAGGAGCACTCATAGACTGTTGACCTTAGAATCCTGGAGATCTATTTCTGTTTATTCAACAATGAATAATTAAAGAATTTTGTAAACTATTAAGACGATTACATATGACATAGCTAAGACAGATACTTTCCCCAAAAGATAAGGATTCTGAGGGATTTCATTGAAGGTTTCTTCAGCAAAATTTTAGTGTGGTCCATTCATTGATGGAGGCCCATGATCTCTTAATAATGGTAAGATTTCTCAGTGAAACCAAATCACTATTTGTCTTTTTTCTTTCCTATTAGTTTTTTAATCTCCTGTTAGCATTATTAATTCATTTTAGTGGTACAAGGGAGAAGGAATGTGTTAATGTAGTGAGTAGATACTTAAGAATCATGTACTTGAGGAAGTCATATGTATGAATATTTTTATAACATAAAATTACATACTTCAGGCCAGGCATTGTGGCTCACACCTGTAATCCCAGCACTTTGGGAGGCCAAGGTGGGTGGATCTTTTGTGCTGAGGCATTTGAGACCAGCCTGGCCAACATGGTGAAACCCTGTCTCTACTGAAAAGACAAAAACTTACCTGGCGTGGTGGCGGGTGCCTATAATTCCAGCTGCTTGGGAGGCTGAGGCAGGAGAATTGCTTGAACCCAGCAGGCAGAGGTTGCAGTGAGCTGAAATCGCACCATTGCACTCCAGCCTGGGCCACAAGAGGGGGAAAAAAGTAGGGGGGATGTATACCTGGAATAGATGAAAATTCAAAATTTTTTTCTCTCGGTATCTTGGACTAATTTTTTTCAAGTGAGTCTTTTCTTTACCTTGTACAATGAAATGTTTTCTTAATTTTTTTCCACTTGGTTATTTGAATGAAGAAAAGTGTAGCAACAATTATCTGAACTTATTTTTGTTGCAACATTTATTACATAGAATAAAGCTGGCAAAAATAAAAGGCTTGGTTAACAAAATAAACCGTGCGGTTTAGTAATTTGCTTATGAAACAGCATCTCCTCCCTGAAGACCCCTTCCTGCCCCACAGAAAGTCCTCAGAAAGCATGTACTATTATTTAGTCTTATTCCAGTAGTATTTCTTATGATGGAATTTATCTGCTTAGCTCAGGAAATAAAAAAGCTACAAATCAGTAGCAGAGGCTCCCGCAGGTAATCCCAGCATTGGGGAGGCTGAGGCAGGAGGTGGATCACTTGAGGTCAGGAATTTGAGACCAGCCTGATTAACATGATGAAATCTCATCTCTACTAAAAATACAAAAAATTAGCTGGTCGTGGTGGCGCATGCCCGTAATCCCAGCTTCTCATGAAGCTGTGGCAGGAGAATCGCTTAAACCAAGGAGGCAGAGGTTGCAGTGAGGCAAGATCACATTATTGCACTCCAGCCTGGATGACAGAGCGAGATTCCATCTCAAAAAAAAATTAGTATGAAGTGACAGTTTATCACAAATATTAAAAAATGACACAAGTATTCTAGAGCCATGAGAAATAGCTCTCAGTCTTACATATTTTAAGTATATTATAATCAGCCTGATAATCAGGAACGATTAAGTTATTCTGAAATTTATTCATTAAATAATTCAATAAGGGTCTGCTGTGTACTTGGTGAAAAAGATCATCTTAGTTCCTGAATTCACACAGCTTGATTTGGAGAGGAAGACAGAGGAGTTGTAAGTGCCTTTGTCAAGAAGCAGCACAGTGTGCTTGAAGCATAGTGTCAGGTGGAACTGATTGAGTCTGAGGAGTCAGAGAAGATTGTCTGGAACAAGGGTCATTTAATCTGAGTCCTGAGAAGAATTTACTAGATACAGGATGGGTGGAGAATGGGAATGTAGGGAGAGCATTGTTGACAGAGGCAACAGTATGTGGAAATAGACAAAGGCAGGAAAGGTCATGGCATCAAATTCTTGGTAAAACTTCTTTCTTAAATTTCTTGACATTGTCCACTAGACTGTAAGCTGCAGGAAGGAGGCCATGTTTACTTCTTTATACCCAGCACATAGCACAATGCCTATCATGTAAAAGTTGGTAAAATTAAGTAACATGATAGATAAGGCCCTTTCTTAGCCAGGTGGTTTTCAGCTTCTTCAGTCTTAATTCTAGCCATTCTTCCTCCTGCAGAATCTTGATCTGTAATGATTTCTCGAATACCGTTTGCTCTCTCTACTTCCATGCCTTTGCCGCTGCTTTCTGCTCTATCTGGGATGTTTTTTATTTTGCCACTGGAAATCTTTGACTCACCCTTTAAGTCTTTCACAAGAGCTATCTTCTATGAACAGCCTTCTTTTTTTCCCTTATGTAGATAGAGATGTTCTTTATAGCGCTTTCAATGTGTCTCCTTATGAAGAATTAGGCGCATTATATTCTAGTTGTGGATTTGCTTCCTGTCTCTCTGCCAGACTTGAACCTATCTGCTCTTTAGGAATGAAGACTCGATTTTTTCGTTTTGTACATCTCCAACACCAAGTATGGTGTTTGGCTTATGGTCCAAGTTTAAAATATTTGATGAATTAATCTTGGTCGTATGTAATTTTAAATAATAAATGATGCAGCCCTGTAGCTCAAAGTCCAGAAGTATAAAACATTATATAACGAAAAGTATTCTTCCTATCCTTGCCTTCCCATCTCCGCAATTTCCACTTCTCCCAGTAGGAAATCAGTATCTTGCTTATGTATTCTCCCAAAGATTGTTTTTCGTATACGAGAAAATACAATTATAGATCTTATTTCCTGTTTTTAACACAATGGGCAGCTTATACATATCTTTTCATCTCAGGACATAAGGATTTCCCTTGTTCGTTATTTTAAAGCTGCAGTGTTCCTTTTGATGAATGTACTGTATTTAATCGTTTCAGACTTTCCAGTCTTTTGCTGTTACAAACAGTGCCATATTTGAATCCGTACTTCCTCTTTCTCCTTGTGGTTATGTTCACTAGTGGTTTACCTATTTAGTTTTTTCCTACCAAAAACCCAGCTTTTAGATTTATTATTTATTCTGTTGAATGATTTTCTTACTGTTATTTTTGGCTTTGTTCTTTATTAATTCCTTCTTTTGGGTTTTTTCTGTTTCTTTTGTTTCTTTTTTTTTCTTTCTTTCTCTTTTGTTTCTTTTCTGGCACTTCATATATGTGTTGACCATTGAGCATGGTTTAAGCCTTGTCTCTTGGTTTCTTTTTAAGAGAGTCTCGCTCTGTCACCCAGGCTGGAGTGTGGTGGTGAGATCGTGGCTCACTGCAGCCTTAACCTCGGGGCTCAAACAGTCCTCTCATGTCAGCCTCCCAAGTAGCTGGGACCACAGGCATGCACGACCATGTTTGGCTAATTTTTACATTAAATTAAAAAAAAAATTTTTTTTTTTATTTGGTAGAATCAGGGTCTTGTTACATTGACCAGGTTAGTTGTGAATTCCCGGACTCAACCAGATCCTCCTGCTTTGGCCTCGCAAAGTGCTGGAATTCCAGGCATGAGCCACTGTGCCTGCCCATCTGTTAGTTCTGACATGTGTTAATTTTAGTTTGGTTTCCTTTGTGACCCAAGGAGTTGCTAGAGTTTCAAAATTTCCAGGTAGAGGGGCTTTTTTTTGTTTGGTTTGTGGCTTTGTCAGTAATTCATATTTTTATTGCATTTTGATTAGATTATACTATTTTTATTTTTTGGGATTTTTGAAGTTTACTTTGTCTCTGATTATATAGTCAGTTTTTATGAACATTCTGTGGGCATTGTAAAAAAGCATATTTTTGTTTTTACGGTACAAAGTTAAATGTATTGATCAAGTTTTCATGACTAAATAATAATTCCAATCTATCTTCTTACTGTTTTAGTCCATGTGCCCACACATCATGTCCTGAGAGGTAGATATGAAATACTGTGATTCTTATGTGTTGAATCTCACCTAATTACTACTACAATTTTAGCTTTCTAAATATTACTGTTGCATTATTTGTTGTACAGATAAAACTTAAGTGTGAATGACATACATCTTTTATCATTATAAGGTGTTCTTCTTGGTCTTATTTAGGGCCTTTTGGCCAGAATTCCAACTCATCTGGTATTAATGATTATATGATTGCTGGGTTTTTTTTTTTTTTGTTTTTTTTTGAGATGGAGTCTCGCTCTGTCACCCAGGCTGGAGTGCAGTGGTGCAATCTCTGCTCACTGCAGCCTCCACCTCCTGATCCTGGGTTCAAGCGATTCTCCCGCCTCAGCCTCCCAAGCAACTGGGATTACACGAGTGCATCACCACACCTGGCTAATTTTCTGTATTTTTAGTAGGAACATGTTTTTTTTTTACCATGTTGACCAGGCTAGTCTTGAACTCCTGGCAGCAAGTGCCTTGCCCTCCCAGAATGCTGGAATTACAAATGTGAGCCACTGCACCTGGCCGCTGCTTTCTTTTTATTTGCATTTTGCTTGGTCTACCTGTGCCCTTTGTTTTATATTTTGTCTTTCAGAATCATTTTATTTTAGTCGAGTCTCTCTTATTATATACAATTGAATTGAACTTTACTCAGACCTATTCTGAAAATACGTTTCTTTTAATGAAAGTAAGGCTGCTTATGATTGGCTTATGTTCTGTAATATTTTCCCTTTTGTTTTAATTCCTAAAAGTCTTTCATTATATGGTCTATATTTTTTAATTTAGCGTGCATGCATGAGTGTGTTTTCTGATTTTAGGAAGATTTGTATTTTTATTTTAGGACTTTATTTTCTTTCTTTCTTTTTTTTAAGATGGGGTTTTACCCTGATGGCCAGGCTGGTCTTGAACTCCTGACCTCTGGTGATCCACCCACCTCAGCCTCCCCAAATGCTAGGATTACAGGTGTGAGCCACTGCGCCCGGCCAGGACTTTATTATTGTAAGTTTGCTTAGCGATTATTTATTTAGACAGTCTCTGTTGCTTTCTGCCATGAGCAATGGTAAGATTAGTTTGTGGTCTCTTCTTACTCTCTTTGACTAAAGAGAGTAACTTATCTGATACTAATTTTTCTCCCTTATGTTTTCCTGTTTACTCGTAAATGTGCTTATTCTTGTATTTGAGTGATATTTAACTTTCAGCAGTACAAGTAGGCAAGCAGCATACTTGACTTGGTCAGCTTTTCCATCCCCCACTTTATTTTTATGTTGGTGACATATCCTGATAAGGAATAAAACATTTATATTAATATTTCTCACTTAATGCGCTTATTTGCTGAGGTTCATTTTCTTTTTCCTTTTTTCTTTTTTTTTTTTGAGACTGAGTTTCTGCTCAATTGGCCCAGACTGGAGTGCTGTGGCATGATCTGGGCTCACTGCAACCTCCACCTCCTGAGTTCAAGCAATTCTCCTGCCTCAGCCTCCCGAGTAGCTGGGATTATAGGCATATAGCAACGCCTGGCTACTTTTTGTATTTTTAGTAGAAATGGGGTTTCACAATGTTGGCCAGGCTGGTCTCAAATTCCTGACTTCAGGTGATCTGCCCACCTCAGCCTCCCAAAGTGCTGGGATTACAGGTGTGAGCCACTGTGCCTGGCCTTAAGTTCATTTTCTTTTTTTTTCTTTTTTTTTTTTTGAGACAGAGTTTCGCTCTTGTTACCCAGGCTGGAGTGCAATGGCGCAATCTCGGCTCACCGCAACCTCCACCTCCTGGGTTCAGGCAATTCTCCTGCCTCAGCCTCCTGAGTAGCTGGGATTACAGGCACGCGCCACCATGCCCAGCTAATTTTTTGTATCTTTAGTAGAGACGGGGTTTCACCATGTTGACCAGGATGGTCTCGATATCCCGACCTTGTGATCCACCCGCCTCGGCCTCCCAAAGTGCTGGGATTACAGGCTTGAGCCACCGCGCCCGGCCAAGTTCATTTTCTAATAGTTTTCTCAAAAAGCGTACTTGGGGAAAAAATATGCCTTGAATTCCTCTATGTTCAGAACGATGGAGTTGGGGCTATTTTACTTGAATGGCACGTTGACTGGTTATAGTGTAGGATCCACAGCTCATAGTTTTTCACCCTGAATATCTTGTAGGTGTCGCTCAGGAGTCATTTGGCATTTGGCATTACTGTGGCGAAATCTGAGGCCAGCCTGCCTTTTTTTCCCCCTTCCTTAAAATTGACTTGGTCATTTAAATGGCTGCCCAAGTAATTCTTTCTCTAATCCAGTAACTGAAATACCTTTCCTAGGATAGATGTGTTGGTGTTGACCATTCTGGGTCATTTTTCATGCCCTTTCAAGAAATTTTCATATTGAAAAATTCAGGGAATTTTTTGGATTTTTTTTTCCTCAAATATATTTAAATGCTAGTTCTGTTCCCTTGTTTCGGTTCTCTTTTCTAAGTACTCCGACGATGCATATGTTGACTGTGCTTTGCTTATTTTCTGGCTATTTTCTTTTTATTATCACTTTTTTCAGTGTCGTCTTTTCCTTACTCAGCATTCTCTAAAGTCTTTTACCTCTCCTATGCTATCATTTCTTCTTTCAGTTCTTCCAGTTTTCTAAAAAGTCATGGAAAACTGGCCAGAATTTTTATATATTTCACGGCAGTATGTTTCTGGTGAATTTTGTTTGGTAGGTTTTGAGGAATTTGTCCTTTTCTAATTTTTTATTTTTATTTATTATTATTTATTTTGTATAGAGATGGGGTCTCACCATGTTGGCCAAATTGGTCTCAAACTCCTGACCTCAAATGATCCACTTGCCTTGGCCTCCCAAAGTGCTGGAATTATGGGCATAAGCCACCACACCTGGCCTTCTTTCTCATTTTTTTAATTAAAAAAAATGGACAGTACCTTTGCATTGATGCTGTACTTACCCCCTTTTTATTATGTATCATGGGTTAGACTTGCCCCAGCTCTTACTTACCCCCTTTTTATTATGTATCATGGGTTAGATTTGCCCCAGCTCTGTTAATAACAAGTTTCTCTTTTAAGGGCATATTGTTGCTGTCATTTCTGATGTTGGTTGCTTTGGGGGCTGTTTCCTGTTCTACATTGGCATTGCATTTACTCATGGAGCTTTTACTCAGCCTTTGCCCTTCCTTTTGAGACACAAAGCTTTTGTTGTATGTCAGGAATATAGGTTTATCACTGAAAAATAGAATTTGAGGATAAGTGGTCAAACTACAGAAAAACAGTATGTGTTGATCATTGAAAGGAGTGTGTTGGTTGCATTATTGAAGATCTTCCCTGTGTGGGCCAGCTTTCCCTTTTCTTTTCACTTCGAATCCTGCTGTTACTTACCTTGAAGCAAATTTGGACAGATTTGGTGGCTTCAATCAGACTTTTTTTTCAAAGTTCATGTTTTCTTTACATTACTATCATTCTGGCTTCCTTTAAATGAAAAATGATTTTCACCTTTATTGGTGTCAGCCATTACTTTTCCTGAGAAAATAAGCCAGGATAGGCTAGGGATGTTGAAGGAAGCACACACCTCTGAAATCTTAGGTTCTTGACGTCCTCTGGGTTTGGTGGGCTCCCTGTGGGATTTGGAAAGCCAAGGCTTCTGTTTACGGATCTGTAAAATGATGTAATAGGGAGGGACTCGGACCAGGTTGATGTTTCCTGGTTGGCTGTAGATTTTTACTGATCAGAAACGCCTTTCGTTTTGCAGGTCTTCTCTTGTCCTTCACTCCCAGGTGTATTTTTACCCTACCTGTGGGATTTGGCTTATCCCTGAGAGGGATGCTTTGATCCCTAGGGAGGCTGGAGGAGAAAGATAGTAATCAAGTGCCAGTCAGTTTTTTTGTCATCTTATTTCTCATTCTTCCAGACCCCATATATCACACAGCTCTTTCTCCTTTGAGTGAAAGCGATGACTGATAGTCCTCAAGCGGGGATATAGTGAAGTAAAGAGAGTTGAGTGTAGAGTGCAGGCTGGGATATTCTCCTGGATAGGCACTGAAGCGGTATTAGAGGTAGCAAGTTCCTCCGAGTCTTTGGCACTTGGGGCAGTCGGGAACACTTTGGGAGAGGGGGCCTTTTGGCATCCTGGCCTCGCTCTCCACCCACACTTTTCCAGCCTGTTTGGGGCTCCTTTAGTCAGATGCTCGTCCTCTCTGGCATGCTGCAGAGAGGCCAAGGCAGGAGGATGGCTTGAAGCCAGGAGTTTGAGACCAGCCTGGACAACATAGTGAGACCCCATCCTCTACAAAAAATAAAATAAGCCAGGCTAGGGGAATATACCTGTAGTCCCATCTACTTGAGAGGCTAAGGTATGAGGATCACTTGAGCCCAGGAATTTGAGGATCTCACCACTGCACTCTAGCCTGGGTAACAGAGTGAGACTATGTCTCTAAGAAAATTTAAATAATAAACACAGCATAAAAGTATTTACATAGCATTTACATTGTATTAGGCATTATAAGTAATTTGGTATCTGTCGGGGGCAGTTCCTGGAACCAGTCTTCGGGAGGACTGTATTTCCCTAGTGACTAATCATCTTTTCATGTGCTTATTGGCCATTTGCATATCTTCTTTGGAGAAATACCTGTTCACAACCTTTGCCCCTTTAAAACTGTATTTGTCCTCTGGGCATGGTGGCTCCTGCCTGTAATCCCAAGACTTTGGGAGGCTGAGGCGGGCAGATCACCTGAGGTCAGGAGTTCGAGACCAGGCTGGCCAATATGGTGAAACCCCATCTCTACTGAAAATTGAAAGAAAAAAAAAAAAAGTAGCCAGGTGTGGTGGGTGGCTTTAATCCCAGCCACTCAGGAGGCTGTGGCAGGAGAATCGCTTGAACCTGGAAGGTGGAGGTTGCAGGGAGCTGAGATTACACCATTGTACTCCAGCCTGGGCTTTGTAGTAAGACTCCATCTCAATAAATAAAATAAAATAAAATTGTATTTTTTTTTTTTTTGAGACAGATTCTCACTCTGTTGCTAGGCTAGAGTGCAGTGGTGTGACCTTGGCTCACTGCAACCTCCGCCTCCTGGGTTCAAGTGATTCTCTTGCCTCAGCCTGCTGAGTATAGGATTACAGGGCTACACCGCCATGCCCAGCTAATTTTTGTATTTTTAGTAGAGTTGGGATTTCACCATGTTGGTCAGGATGGTCTCTATCCCCGACCTTGTAATCTGCCCGCCTTGGCCTCCCAAAGTGCTGGGATTGCAGGCATGAGCCACCATGCCTGGCCATAGTCTTTTTATGAATGAGTTGTAAGAGTTCTTTATATATTCTGGGCCCACATCTCTTATCAGGTATGTAATTTGGAAATATTTTCATCCATCTGAGTTGTCTTTTCACTTGCTTGGTTGTATAATTTGCAGCACAGTTTTAAAAGTTTGATGTAGTTCATCTTTATAGCTCTTAAAGGTTTGATCTGAAGCAGTGTTTTAACTTTCAGTTGCATTCTTTGTTCATTAAATAATGATGAAACAAATGTCAAAAGACTGTCATTGTATCTCTTAGCCTTTTTGTTGTTGTTGTTGAGACAGTCTTTCTCTGTCACCCAGGCTGGAGTGCAGTGGTGTGATCTTGGCCCATTGCAGTCTCTGCCTCCTGGGCTTAAGCAATTCTCCTGCCTCAGCCTCCCAAGTAGCTGGGAATTACAGGCGTGCACCACCACCATGCCTGGCTAATTTTTTTTTTTTTTTTTTTTTGGTAGAGACGGGGTTTCATCATGTTGGCCAGGCTGGTCATGAACTCCTGAGCTCAAATGATCCACCCACCTTGGCCTCCCAAAGTTCTGGGATTACAGACTGGAGTCACTGTGCCTGGCCTCTCTTAGCCTATCAATTTGGACTCCAGTGAGATGTAGAAATCCCCTTAGATATTTGCATTTTATTTTATAGGTAATTTGTAACATAGCTATACACACACAGGTAACTGAGATTTCACATTAAGTGTTTATATCTTTTTTTCCTTCAACTTTTAAAGTGTAAGTTCCGGGGCACATGTGCAAGTTTGTTGCATGGTAGACATAGACATGTACCATAGTGGTTTGCAGCACAGAACATCCTATCACCTAGATATTAAGCCCAGCATCCATTAGTTATTCTTCCTGAGGTGTTTATATCTAAAGCATACATATGTGTTGTCACTCAGATCAAGATGGAGGACATTCCCAACACCCCAGAAGGCTCCTCACCTAAGCCAAATTTTAAGTTAGTATCAGGGAACGTATGTAAGAATCTCTTCTTTTCTTAGTTTTTAAATATGGACGCACTCGGCATTGCTTTAGCCAAATGTTGGCTCTTTAGATGAATGTAAACAGAATACTCTTCAGAGGTGAAGTGCTACACTTAATTCTTCAACAGATTTTCCTGATCTACCTTTTAGGAAAGTTTGCTGGATTTTTTGTGAGAGATTTTCTGATTGGACTCCTTTCACTCAATTTTCTGTGTTTCTGTGAAATCTGTTAGTATGTTGCACCACTTGGTGGCGCTGTTGTGTTGGAAACAGCAGCATCGTGGAAAAGTCAACAGGGCATTTGGTTGTCGATTTCACGGTAAATAACCCCAATCTTTTGTTTATTATATTTCATTTTTTTGGAGTCATCTTCTGCTTTAGTGTTTTCTATGAAGAAATCCTTTTTATTCTTTAATTGAACCGTAACAGTGTTCTTTCACCTTCATTTTTTTTCTAGGCATTTTGATCACAGAGATAAGATTAAATAGCTTTCAACAGTCAAATTCTTTAGATTTTAAAGAGAAAAAAAGTGATAGACATTTCTTTTAGAAAGCCAATTGATTAGGAGATAAAAACCCTTAAGAATGTTTTCCCCCCTCAATAAGGGAAGTGCGCGCGTGTGTGCGTGTGCGTGTGTGTGTGCGTGCGTGTGTGCGTGTGTGTGCGTGTGTGTGTGCGTGTGTGTGTGCGTGTGCGTGTGTGTGTGTGTTTCTGCATTCTTGTTGTTTCTGCTTACTTGTAGTTAGTGACTGTTTACTAACTTGATGATCATTAACTGCTAGCAGGATACTTAAATGTGTGATTCAGGAGACCTTGAAAACATAAACAAGGTTTTATGATTTAAGGGAAAATAGCATTCTTTTAAGTGGTTCATGGTTAATTGTTGGTAAACGTAATTGTCACCATCTTATTTGATTATGGAATTCAGTTTTCACCGGAAGGATCTAACTATTTTTCAGTTGCTTTTCAGAACACTCAGATGAAATGTCCATTTCGCTTAAAATCTAATACAGATTTGCAGTTTATGTGGATTAAAATGTTTTATTTTGTATTATTAATGACTTTCATGTGACTGATGTGACATTTTGCACTCCATCCCTTTTTTGAACTTGTGTATCCTTAGGAAGGTAGAACAGGCGGAAAGCATTCTTAAGCAGGACTAGCCTTGAACAACTATATAATTGATTATTTACAACATAAAGGATTTTATTTTGTGAAGTAATGGATGAACAGACACATGACTTCAAGATTTAAATAGAGCAGTGTGATATTTTATATCAACTATCTTTTTTATGGGGGTAGAGGATTCTGAGAAAATGGAGTATCTAAGCTTACTTCCATGTGACTGATTCAAAAAGAAACAAAAATCCAAATACTGGAATTACTAAATACCTGGAAAAGCTTAAATGAGTTAGGCTCTCTGAGGAGAATCCTTAACTCATTTTTAAAATCCCTATTAAAGATGAAAGCATTTTCCTGTGTTGTTACCTCAGTGACCTGTGCCTGAACAGGTAGCACAAAACTGTCTTGCTATAAAATGCATAGCTGGCCGGGCACAGTGGCCCACGCCTGTAATCCCAGCACTTTGGGAAGCCAAGGTGGGCAGAGCACTTGAGATCAGGAATTCAAGATGAGCCTGGCCAATATGGTGAAACCCTGTCTCTATTAAAAATACAAAAATTAGCCAGGTGCTGTGGCAGGTAACTGTAGTTCTAGCTACTCAGGAGACTGAGGCAAGAGAACCTGGGAGGTAGAGGTTGCAATGAGCTGAGATCATGCCATTGCAGTCTCACCTGGGCAACAGAGTAAGACTCTGTCTCAAAAAAAAAAAAAGAAAGAAAAAGTAAAAGATAGCTGTATGTGCCTGTTTTAGGGGGACACAGAAAAGGTCTCAAAGTAGACTGGGCTACTTGAAAGAGAAAATAAAGTGAAGTGCAAGGGACAGACCAATGAACAGAAGAAAAGTGAAGTGATCTTAGACTAGGTAGCATGAGGAAGGAAAAAAGAAGAAAAGTGAAATGACATAGTTTAAGAATTTTTGATCTTGTGTTATCTCAAAGTTTGTTGAAAAATACACAGAAGATCTCTATTGAGTCCCTTGCCCAACTTCCACTGGCTCATAGAAACTATAATTTTGAACCAACAGACCCCTTTGGCATGTGCAGTTGCATTTTTCCTGTTTTAACAATGGCTGTGCCAAACAAAGTGGTGAAGCCCAAAGACTTATTTTTGACTTCACTGTAAGACTCTGAGAAATTACGAAGTCCTTCCTGAAACCACTAAGAGGAAAAATGTCTGTGACGTTGCATACAGATGTAGGTGATATTAAAATTGAAGTCTTTTGTGAGAGGATACCCAAAACATGTGAGAATTTCTTGGCTCTTTGTGCCGGTAACTACTACAGTGGCTGTATATTTTACAGAAATATCAAGGGTTTCACAGTTCAAACAGGGTGATCCAACAGGTACTGGAAGAGGAGGTAACAGTATCTGGGGCAAAAAGTTTGAGGATGAATACAGTGAATATCTTAAGCAGTGTTAGAGGTGTTGTACCTATGGCTAATAATGGCCCAAACACTCATGGATCTCAATTCTTCATCACCTATGGCAAACAGCCACATTTGGACATGAAATACACCGTATTTGGAAAGGTAATAGATGCTCTGGAAACTCTAGATGAGTTGGAGAAGTTGCCAGTAAATGAGAATACATATCGACCTCTTAATGATGTACACATTAAGGACGTAACTATTCATGCCAACCCATTTGCTCAGTAGCTGTAATAGACCTGGACACGTAACTTGACCGACTGCTGGACACACTTACTGTGGTTTACCCGGTTTTAATTATGTCAGAGATTGCATCACCCTCTGCTTGTTCACAACTATGATCTTCTGTGAAATGGTGGTACCAAGGGGCACCCAACAGCTTTTATTCCCATTCTTAGAGCATATTCTTTATTATGATCATCCAAAATATTTCAGTTTTAATACAGAAAATATACTGTTTAATTGTTGTTACATATAAAGATTCATTTTTAAATGCTGAGCCTCGAGTGCAGGCGTTTTTGAACAGCCTAATTACGTACTCCTACCACAGCAAGTCCATATCCTGGAAGTGTTATTTTATAATAAAATAAAAAATGTTTTAAAGAAAAAAAAATACATTGAAAAAGACAACCAAGATAAAATTTAGGTTTAGAAATTCAAGATCTGGTTCTGGGAAAAATGAGAAGTGTATAGAAAATTTATATATATATATGTATGTATTTTAATTTTAAAAAAGACGAGGTTTCACCATGTTGGTGAGGCTGGTCTTGAACTCCGAACCTCAGGTGATCTGCCCACCTTGGCCTCCAAAGTGCTTGGATTGCAGGCATGAGCCACAACACCCAGCCAGAAAATATATTTTAAAGAAAAAGAACATCAAAAAGTTTAAGAAATGAGTGGATGATATGCTTAAAAATATTTTAAAACCACTTGAAAATCTCAGTGAAACATATTTTTGAAAAAAGTACACATTTTGAAAATTCATTCAAGAAAAAATACCCGGCCAGGCGTGGTGGCTCACGCCTGTAATCCCAGCACTTTGGGAGGCTGAGGCGGGTGGATCACAAGGTCAAGAGATCGAGACCATCCTGGTCAACATGGTGAAACCCTGTCTCTACTAAAAATACAAAAAATTAGCTGGGCATGGTGGCGCGTGCCTGTAATCCCAGCTACTCAGGAGGCTGAGGCAGGAGAATTGCCTGAACCCAGGAGGCGGAGGTTGCAGTGAGCCGGGATCGCACCATTGCACTCCAGCCTGGGTAACAAGAGCGAAACTCTGTCTCTAAAAAAAAAATACCCACATGGAGCAGTAATCATGGAAGAAAGTGTTACAAGTTATCAGTTCATTTCATCTTATATAGAGTAAGACTAGAAAGCTCTGCTGCATATTTTTATTCTTTTATGGAACAAAAAATATCACTTGTTCCAGAGCATAGAAAACTTGTTATTTCATGTTAAAAATTCTAAGAAGGAGCAGGAAAATCACAAGCATTGACCAATGTCACTTTTGAATGTCAATATAAAAATTGTAAGTAAAACACTAGCAAATCATATTTAATACATAGTATATTAAAAAGAATCCAGCATAACCAAAGAAAATTGATCTTAGGAATGGAAGGATGCTCTAACATAGGAAATCTATTAGCATATATAATGTCAGTAGGAAAGCAAGCAACTATGTGAATGTCCTATTAATTGCATAACAGATATTTGATAAATTAGCTTTTGTTTTATAAAATGTAATATTACAAAAATAAGATGCTATGGGGAAGAATGTCTTAGACTTAATGCTGACAGTGTACTTAAGAGTGAGATACCAGAGATACTCATTTGTCTAACAAATGTGTATATTGAGTATCTGCCTATGTTCCAGGCAGTGTTTTGAGTGCTGGCAAACTGCCATGGAACTTAACACTCTGGTGGGGAGGGGTGACAAATGAGTTAACCATAGCAAATACATTATTTACTACGTTAGGTGGTAAATTCCATTTTTAAAAGTAGTGCAGGTAAGGGGACTGTGAGGGCTAGGGTGTGTTAGGTGCAGTTTCCTTGGAGTGTTGAGAAAGGGTCAAAACTTGGAGACTGGAACTCCCCTTGGAGACTGGAACTCCCCTTAGGGAGGGAGTAAACAGTATGGATGTTTAGGAAAAGCATATTCCAGCCCAAGGCAAGGACCATTGCAGAGCCCCTGAGCGAGAGCATCAGTGAGGGGCCAGTGGGCCTGATGCCGGCAAACTGGGAGGTAGCGGGAAGAGGGTGGACCAGTCCCTGAGTCTTGAAGATGCTGTTTGCTCCTGTAGAGTTTACCTGGGTCTCCTCCCAGTGTACTGCTTTGGCATCTTGGAACCTTTGCTCTTGTACCTGTACTTTAATGACACAAAATGGTGGCAGTGGGAGCAAAAGAACTTCCACATACATTTAAATACTATATTTGAATTTGGCTATCGATTATGAGCTGAAAAAGAATACTTTATTTGTTGTTAAATGCATGTGGAAAATGAATGAAGAGCCATATTCTAACTAAAATTTGTAAATTTAATGTTAGTGTAAATTCATCTTTTATGTAAGAACATTAAATGCTCATTTGCTCCTGGCTTTTCTTTTTCTTTCTTTTTTTTTAACACTAGGAACATTAGGATAATTATTACATATTTATGAGAGTACCTTACAGGGGCTGGTTGCGATGGTTCACGCCTCTAATCCCAGTACTTTGAGGGGGCCAGGGCAGTTGGATCACGAGGTCAGGAGTTCGAGACCAGCCTGGCCAATATGGTGAATTCCTGTCTCTACTAAAAATACAGAAATTAGCCGGGCGTGGTCGCGCATGCCTGTAGTCCCAACTCCTCAGGAGGCTGAGGCACAAGAATCATTTGAACCCAGGAGGCAGAGGTTGCAGTGAGCTGAGCTGGCACCACCACACTCCAGCCTGAGCAACAGTGTAAGACTCCATCTCAAGAAAAAACACTTTATTTTTGTATTATCCTTAGGGAGTGGTGTGACATACTTATAAGTAGTGCATTTTCCATGTGACAGCAGCTTAGACTTTAATTTGATAAAACCTTAAAAATACTTTAAATAAACATTTAAATTTTAGCATTAAATGTTTGTATGTAATGGATTACACTTTTTGCTGTTTATTTAAAGAAAGATAGGATTTATTTAAAATTACTGTGATATTACTACAAAGCTACCATAATGCTGATTCTCTCAGCATCTGTTCCGTTATTTCTGAAATGGTATGTATAATATATGTACCTTATAGCGTTGTTATTAGGCTTAACAAGTTGAATAATATATATATAAGATGCCTAGGACAGGGCCCAGCACATTAGCAAGAACTAATTTGCTTAGAAATTATAAGGCCGGGCACAGTGGATCACGCCTATAATCCCAGCACTTTGGGGGGCCGAGGCGGGTGGGTCACGAGGTCAAGAGATTGAGACCATCCTGGTCAACAAGGTGAAACCCCATCTCTACTAAAAATACAAAAATTAGCTGGGCATGGTGGTGCGTGCCTGTAGTCCCAGCTACTCAGGAGGCTGAGGCAGGAGAATTGCTTGAACCCAGGAGGCGGAGGTTGTGATGAGCCGAGATTGTGCCATTGCACTCCGGTCAGGGTAACAAGAGCGAAACTCCGTCTCAAAAAAAAAAAGAAATGATAATAGCTCAAGTCTTTGAGGAGTACCATGTTTCTGAGGCTTTTAGTTATGAATTTAGTCAGTTTCCTCCCATTAACCGTACCTTCTTTATTTTAACATTTTTTTTACCTGTTTGAGAGAGAGTCTCACTCTGTGGCCCAGGCTGGAGTGTAGTGGCATGGTCTTGGCTCACTGCAACCTCTCCCTCCCAGGTTCAAGTGATTCTTAATGCCTCAGCCTCCCATGTAGCTGACACTACAGGCACGTGCCACCACACCCAGCTACATTTTGTATTTTTAGTAGACATTGGGGGGTTTCACCATGTTGGCCAGGCTGGTCTTGAACTCCGACCTCAGGTGATCTGCCCATCTTGGCCTCCCAAAGTGCTGGGATTACAGGCCACCATGCCCGGCCTAACCATACCTTTCAAATTTATTTCCAACCTTTCTTCACTGTGTCTCTTCTAGCTAAGGGTTAATGTATCCATTTAAGGAACTTTCCAGACCAGCCTGACCAACATGGAGAAAACCCATCTCTACTAAAAATACAAAATTAGCTGGATATGGTGGCACATGCCTGTAATCCCAGCTATTCAGGAGGCTGAGGCAGGAGCCTGGCTTGAGCCCAGGAGGTAGAGGTTGCCTTTCATGGTATGAGGTCTTTTTGCTGATGAGCAAACATTATCACATATTATTGTATGGTACAGTGATCCACTCAGCACTTTTTTTTTTTTTTTTTTTTTTTTGAGATGGAGTTTCCCTCTTGTTGCCCAGGCTGGAGTGCAATGGCGCAATCTTGGCTAACTGCAACTTCTGCTTCCTGGGTTCAGGTGATTCTCCTGCTTCGGTCTCCTGAGTACCTGGGATTACAGGCACGCACCACCATGCCTGGCTAATTTTTGTATTTTTAGTAGAGATGGAGTTTCACCATATTGGCCTGACTGGTCTCCACCGGTCTTGGTGCTCTCAAAGTGCTGGGGTTATAAGCGTGAGCCATCGTGCCCGGCCTCCACTCAGCGATAATTAAGACTTGTATGATATGCTTCTGTTCTAATTGGCTTGAAGCTGTCCTAGTTTTTAAGCTCTTATGTCTAATTTTTATCGTTTTTAGCTTCCTTTCTCACTGTCAGTTATATTACTTGCTGCTGTCAGTACAGCTGCTTTTATCAGTTCTTCACTACTTCTGATCCTCGGAGTCTTATCTGCTGAGTGTTGAATCATTGAGTAATCAGATTTTATAAAATAATATCTGTGGCAGGAATAGAAAATAAATTTTAGGTTGTGTGTTGATTCCAACTAGCAGTGGCCACTTGGTGGAGTGCTGTGCTAAGCAGGATTCTGGAGCCTGATTCCCGTGTAATGGGAAAGAGTGCTCTGACGATGGAAAAAGGTGGCAGTGTGAGTGCCACGTATTTACCATTTACTGTCCAAATTAAGATACTGGCCATGTGCGTGGCTCACACTTGTAATCCCCGCACTTTGGAAGGCCAAGGCAGGCGGATCACCTGAGATCGGGAGTTTGAGACCAGCCTGACCAACATGGAGAAAAGGTTTTCATCTCTACTAAAAATACAGAATTAGCTGGGCAGGAGACTGGCTTGAGCCCAGGAGGTGGAGGTTGCAGTGAGTCGAGATTGTGTCATTGTACTACAGCCTGGGCAACAAGAGCAAAACTCCGGCTCAACATTAAAAAAAAAAGTCAGAGGATCGGAATGGGTTCTGTAGTTCTGTAGTGAGTGAAATATGTGTTACTGTATGGATTTTGTAATACTGTTTTGCCTTCCTAAAGACTTTTTCAGTTACCAGTTACCACACACACACATACACATTTACTGAGATGGAGTCTCGCTCTGCAGACACACACACACATACACACATATTTACTGAGATGGAATCTCGCTCTCTGTACAGACGCACACGTGCACACACATACACATATTTACTGAGATGGAGTCTTGCTCTGTGCAGATGCACACATACACACATATTTACTGAGATGGAGTCTCGCTCTCTGCAGACGCACACGCACACACACACACACACACATATTTACTGAGATGGAGTCTCGCTCTCTGTGCAGACGCACACACGCACACACATACACACATATTTACTGAGATGGAATCTCGCTCTGTGCAGACACACGCACACACATTTACTGAGATGGAGTCGCTCTCTGTGCAGACGCACACACACACACACACATTTACTGAGATGGAGTCTCGCTGTCTCACCCAGGCTGGAGTGCAGTGGCATGGTCACAGCTCGTTGCAACCTCCACCTCCCAGGTTCAAGGGATTCTCCTGCATCAGCCTCCAAAGTAGCTGGGACTACAGGCACGTGCCACCACGCCTGGTTGATTTTTTGTATTTTCAGTAGAGACGGGGTTTCACCGTGTTAGCCAGGATAGTCTCTCTGACTCCTGACTTTGTGATCCACCTGCCTTGGCCTCCCCTAGTACTGGAATTAACAGGCATGAATCACTGCACACAGCCTATTGATTACCTTTTTACTTTAGACCTTGACGTTTTCAAATAACTTAACCCTGAGATAAATGAAAAATATAGAGATGGGGATTCACCATGTTAGCCAGGATAGTCTCTATCTCCTGACCTTGAGATCTACCTGCCTTGGCCTCCCAAAGTGCTGGGATTACAGGTGTGAGCCACTGCTCCTGGCCTATTGATTACCTTTTTACTTTAGACCTTGAAGTTTCCAAATAACAACCTGGTAAATGAAGGAAATGGCTTGAAAGGCCTTTGTCTTGCACTAAAGAAGTTACCTTGAGATTTATAAATATGCAGTTACTCAGTAATTTTGTGAGTAAAAATTTAAGCCGTGTCAAAATGTACTGGTTTTTTTGATGTGTGTGATGTTTCATATTTTATCAAAATTACATACTTAGTAAAATTACAGATGTGCAATAAATTCATGGAATGGAAAATGCCCAATTATTAATAAAATTTCAAAAGGCTCACTGAATTTTCAGACACTTTTTTATGATGGCAATAAATAGGCATGTCTGTATGATTATTAGTTTTAAAATCTCTAATGTGTGAATTCATCTGAAAAAGTTGAAATTTTAGAATGAGTGATTTTTGATCTGTCTTTCCTTTGACACATATCACATATAACTTTTGCAGGTTGGATTTGCTACCATTTTATGCAAGATTGGTTGCTACTTTGCATCCCTGCATGTCTGATGTAGCAGAGGATCTTTGTGCCATGCTGAGGGGGGATTTCAGATTTCATGTATGTATTTAAGCGTTTATTTTGTAATATATATATTCTTTTAAGTCGAGTGAGGCTTCTTTAAGAATGTAACTGTTGGTAAGCATATTCTTGAAATTTGTTAGTGGTATAACAGTTTAGAATTTATGGCGTTCTAAATGCTTGAAATGTGATTTACTTAACAAAGCTTGAAATTGATCAGTGATATTCTAGTAGGGGGTGAGCCATTGCTGCTACCTTGTTCCCCCATTGCAGGAACTGTACATTTGCGCTTTTGTAAAGTAGAAACAATTTTCCAAGGTCCAGACAGCCAGAGCCTTCGTTGGTGTTTCCAGCAGAAACATAATTGGCCACTGTGAGTCAGGGTGTGGTGCCACATAGGATATGCTGCTTTAGGTGCAGGGGTCCAAGTGTGTGGAGTCTGCAAGTTGCCATTAATACTCATTAATATTAGGGAGTGCTGCCATAGCCCATGTTTCTTTGATTATTGCTTAAGAAATTTTACCTTGGATTATGGTGAGTTTTTTAAAGATCATCCTGGGAAATAAGAGGAGCTTGTTACCAGAAAGCCTTCCTTCCTCTCCAGCCCTAGAAGTATGACCAGACTATGTGTTAGTGGTTCTCCCAATCCATGTTATCCAGTTATTTCCTGGAAGTGGTGTTGCTTCGAATACAGGCCTGATAGTGGGGAAGTGATACCACCAGAGGTGACAGAAAGTGGATATTGGTAGACTGTGAAAAAAGCATGAAATTCAAGTGTCATTAGCCAATGGAAAAATGGTGTTTACAAAACTTCGCTTTATGATAAGTCGTTCAAAGCATGTGCAGGAAATGTCTGCACATGCTTTCTCTCTCTCTCACTGTGCCCCAGTCAGTAGTATTGCCAAGCACCCAGAAGAACCGTTCCCAAGGTCAGGAACTCACAATGTAGTTGAGGACACAAGGTTTAAATACAAAAGCAAGAATGAAATAAAAATTAATCCTTAAATGTAATAGCTGTAAGGAATCGCATGCTGAATTGCCAAGTGAATTGTTGGAGAGTGGGCACTTTGAGTGCAGAAGAAGGAGAGACTCTCTTGCAGAGGAGAATGGTCTGTAAGCACTTCTTATTATGAGATTTGTGGTTAAGATGTTTCTGGGCCAACTTTTGCTAAAGTGTTTTTCAGATTTTCATATGTCGTAGTATGTAAAAAAGGTTTCTATGTTTAGAGAGGTCAGAAACACTGAACTCAAAAAGTTAAATGGTTCGTTTTGTTTTGTTGTAAGAATCTCAAAGCATTAATAGGGTAATGTGCTCTGCGAATCTCCTGGAGGGGCATGAATATGGAATCCCTCAAAGAACACACTTTGATAAATGCTGCTGGTTCAAATACAGATACATCATAAGCCGTGATACTCTTGTTGATATGTTTAATCCCATTGTACAAACAAGGAAGTGTTTTACTAGTGGACAGTACGAGTTCAGCCTGGCCAATATGGTGAAACTTCATCTCTACTAAAAATATTTTAAAAATTAGCCAGGCGTGGTGGCGCATGCCTGTAATCCCAACTACTCGGGAGGCTGAAGGAGGAGAATTGCTTGTACCTGGGAGGCTGAGGTTGCAGTGAGTCGAGATTGTGCCACTGCATTCCGGCCTGGGTGACAGAGCAAGTCTCAAAAAAAAAAAAAAAACACAAGTTGCTGTTGGTGAAAAAATTAAAATGAAGAAAATTCTACGTGTACTCGCTCTTATTTAAAACTTGGGATGAGAATTGGGGAATTGGCGTTTTTATTGTTACTGTTAACAGTGCTTCATTAAGAGGGAAGAATGCCAGAACTCCAGGAGCACACCTTGGGAACCACTGTTCTCAGAGGAGAGAAGAAAGAGCATTCTACATACTTGATCACCATCTACTTCCTCCGGGATCTGGCCTTCCTACCCCCAAATCTACAGACTTTGCTAATGATTTTCTAGTAGGCCAGAAATATGCCCACCACTCACATCTTACATCAGAATGACAGCAACGAACACCTTCTGGCAGCATTCCCCCGCACTCTGCAACTATTCTTTCATTCCTTCTCGTTGCAGTGTTTTACAGGCTACTTACCTCCGTTTCTCCTAAGCTGTGCCCTTGATCCACCGTCACAGTAGCACCCTGGCAGAGATCACCAGTGTTTGTACTGTTGCCTGTTAGTTGATGTCTCTGCAAACTCGAAACTGCCAGACTCTCCTGCGTTTTGGGAAACCTGCCTCTGGCTCCACCACATGCTAGCGTCGTATCTTTGACTATCTTACTCCAGTGTTCTAAACCTTGGTTTCCATGCCTACAAAGTGGGGATAGTAACTGCATCTTTTAAAATAGGATTGTTCTTAAGGATTGAATGAAATAATGCACATATATCTCCTCACATAGTACCTGTACGTAAATGTGATTTTAATAATAATTATACCTTCTATACCACCATTTTCTCCTAGTTCTTACTTGTGTTACTATTCTCCATCGCCTTCACCCTTTTTCCAGCTGAGATTCTTTGTTGGTATTGGCTCAGCTTGCTTTCTTCAGCCTCCTTTTTAGTGGGATGCGTTTACCTGGCCTTTAATTCACATCTATTTCTTAACAACCCCAAATATATATCTCTCTCCAGAACTTCTCTCATGATACTTAGACAGTTTTCATGTACTCTGAGCTAAATTTATCCCCAAACCAAATTTACTGTTTTTTCTTAAAAATGTCTTTTATTCACTGAATCTGTTTCTGTATTTTCCCTATAAATTTGCAGTGTATTTTATCCAATTACAAGATAAATACCTCTGCTTTTGCACCTAGACATTTAGGAGCCATTTTGACTAAATTCTTTGATACTGTCTTCTACAGCAATTGAAATCTATCATCTCCTCTTTGTACCTCCTGCCCCTGTCTTTCGTTTTCCATAGCTGGAGTGATGAGAGTGGCTTTTTAACCCGCTTTTCCTGTCTCTGACTTCTACCTAGACCAGGATATTGCTGTGGTCTGGTATGTTTTCGCCAGTAAGAACCTCAGTTGAGAAATTAAGCTGGTTAACAGAACCGTATGAAATTTGGCAGTGAAGGAGATCCGAGTTAAAACTGGGTTTGCTAATTTAGCTGATGATTAGTACTGGTAGTAGAAATGAGAAACCAACATTCTCAGACATGTCAGGTGGGAATATGGTAAAGCAATTTGGCACTAGGTTTCAAGAGCCCTAGAGGCATTCATACACCGGACGACTCCAAGGACATGTCCTAAGTAAACAAATCTATGTACCAAAAAAGCGTGACTCTAACAGGGAAAACGGGGTCATCTCAAAGCCCAACTGTGGATTAATAAAATGGCCATATAATCACAATGCTGAAATGACAGAGAGCCATTAGAGTTGATGTTTACAAAAACATTTTTATGGCTGGGTGTGGTGGCTCATGCCTGTAATCCCAGTGCTTTGGGAGGCCGAGGCTGGTGGATCACCTGAGGTCAGGAGTTCAAGACCAGCCTGACCAACATGGTGAAATCCCATCTCTACTAAAAATACAAAAATTAGCCAGGTGTGGTGTGCGCCTGTAATCCCAGCTACTTGGGAAGCTGAGGCAGGAGAATAGCTTGAACCCAGGAGGCGGAGGTTGCGGTGAACCAAGATCGTGTCATTGCACTCCAGCCTGGGTGACAGAGTGAGACTCTATCTCAAAAAAAAAAAAAAAAGAATTTTTAAATCAGAAAGTGCTTTTTTTCAAAAGCAAGAATAAAATCTTACATATAATAAACTTACAGTTAAAATGCTTAGGAAGTGCAGAAGAGAAAACAATTACATGTCAGTATTTAAGTAGCAGTCTTTGGATGGTGGTAATATGAGAATATTTTTCCGTTCTAGTTTTCTGTGTTCTCTGAGTTTTCAGAATGGCCTATTTCTTTAGTGATGAAGGGGACAACTTTTTTTTTGGAGTTTTGTTTTAAGAGATGGGATCTTAGTCTGTCACCCAGGGTGGAGTACAAAGTACAGTGACACGATGATAGCTCACTGCAGCCTCAAGCGTCTGAACTCAAGTGATCCTCCTGTTTCAGCCTTCCAAGTAACTGGGACGACAGGTGCATGCCACGATTCCTGCCTGGGGGGGACAACTTTTATTTAACATAAGCAAATTACAGTCACTGATGTTTTAAAAATTAATCATCTGCCAACTTTTTGATTAAGTTTCTTTATTTGTTAAAATAAGTTGACTACATATCCCCACTATAGGTATATTTATTTCAAAATTATATACCTTGGCAATTGTACCAAATATTTATGTGCATTATAAGCCATACAAAAACAAATGGAAACTTGTGAGATAAAACATATAAATAGAATTTCCAGTTTCTCTCCCTACTCCAAGTAGGTAAATAAATAGTCACACACTCTACTTGGAAGATCACTGGTTCACGAAAGTTTTTTAAAAGTTTTATATCAAGGCAAATTTACTTATTTATAGAGTCAGTACTAATTTTATGTTTAGCCTACAGTAGGTTTTCGGAAAAGTTTGGTGAATGAGTGAATACACTTCATGTAAAATAAAATGAGCAAATTATGGAGGATAGAAAATGTCTAATTTGGGTGAATATCTACTTGGCCCTTCTAGAGGGGCCAGCTTGATACAACAGTGGGTTCTTGCTGTAAGAAAGTAGTAAATGATAGGCCTTAGGAAATCCTTACAGTTCATTGTGTGTTCATATATCTGAGGAGTTTTTTGTTGTTGTTTATTTGTTTGTTTGAGGTGGAGTCTTGCTCTGTTGCCCAGTCTGGAGTGCAGTGGCACAATCTTGGCTCACTGTAACCTCAGCCTCCCAGGTTCAAACAATTCTCCTGCCTTAGTCTCCCAAGTAGCTGGACTACAGGCACAAACCACCACACCTGGCTAATTTTTGTACTTCTGGCAGACACAGGGTTTCAACCCTGTTAGCCAGGCTGGTCTCGAACTCCTGACCTCAAGTGATCCATCTGCCTTGGCTGTCCCAAAGATTGTAGGTATGATAAACTGCGCCCGGCCTGAAGAGTTTTAATTAGTATATGCAAACTTTGTTATTAAATTAATCTAAATTTTAGCTGTCTTTAGCAGAGTTGCAAGCCACATTTTTGCTATGGATGATTGATTATATAAATAAAATCTTACAAGAGGCATTATTGAACTATAAATATATAGAAAATGTTACATTGTTAATTCATGCAGAAGTGTTTTGACATTTTCAATCATAAGGATTTAAGAAATGAGAGTGAAAAATACTGAATGAGAAGTAAGAATGTTAGTATTTTTACAAGTTGCAGCCTTTGAAAAGCCTTCAGTTTTCTCATCTGAAAACAAGGGAGTGAGATCATTGATTTGTAACACTTCATTTAAATGTTCTATAATTTTGTCATTTTTATTAGATCTTACCTCCTTAACCTTTATAATATTTCAGAATAATGAGAATTAATGTAAATATATGAAGTGGATGATACAGCATGTTAACATGTTTTGAAAACTAGAGGCTGGGTGCGGTGGCTCACGCCTGTAATCCTAGCACTTTGGGAGGCCAAGGCGGGTGGATCACCTGAGGTCAGGAGTTCAAGACCAGCCTGACCAACATGAAGAAACTCTGTCTCTTAAAAAAAAAAAAAGAAAGAAAGAAAACTAGAATGCTTAGTGATGCTTAGAATGCTGTGATGCTCCATAGCAGTTGAAGAGGATATGCATCTGACATCATCCAAGGAGGTTTAAAAATACGTATGTGTATATCCCAACTCTACTCATCCTAAAGATTAACTTTTAATATATAGTTTTTTGCTTTTTGAGATGGAGTCTCACTCTGTCACCCATGCTGGAGTGCAATGGCATGATCTTGGCTCACTGCAACCTCCCCCTCCCAGGTTCAAGCAATTCTTGTGCCTCAGCCTCCCAAGTAGCTGGGATTACAGGCATATGCCACCATGCCCAGCTAATTTTTGTATTTTTAATAGGGACGGGGTTTCACCTTGTTGGCCAGGCTGGTCTCAGACTCCTGACTTCAGGTGATCCTCTTGCTTTGGCCTCCCAACGTGCCAGGATCACAGGTGCGAAACACTATGCCCGGCTAATTTCAGTAGATAGTTTTGTACATGCTTTCTTACATGTTTTCCCAAACAAAGACACAAGGTCAGTGTAATTTAGAAAATTTTTAAAGTAAAAAAAAACGAAAGATAAATTCCAGTTTTATTAACAGCAAACTCAACATTTTGATGGTTTTTTGTTCTTTAGTTTTATTTTTACCTTTTTTTCTCTATCATTTTTCTTGGATTAATTATATTTTATGTATAATTTTCTGTTATTTCTAAGAAGCATTTTACCCTGTCATTAACTCCTTAAACATCATTTTAAAAGTTGTGTAATCTTCTTTTGTCCTGTACATTAATTGCTTAGTATCAATTGAAGTGTAGCCATTACCATCATCATCATCATTCTTACTTTACCAAGTGGGCAGACAGGCCCAGGGAGTTTATATGTTTTGCTCAAGATAATGTATCCCACAGAGTGATCTTCACAGCAGACATTCAGACTCTAGAACTTTTGCTCTTTCATGTCACCGCAATATGTATATTAAGCTTTTCAATTATTTGTTTATTCAGCAAACTTTTATTTAGTGCACATGTATTAGAGATACAAATATACAAAGCAGGATAAAATTAGTTATAGCTAATATTTATTGAACCCTTACTGGTCCCAAGTATTATTTTATGTGCTTTACTTGCATTAGCTTATTTAAGGGTCACAACAACTCTATTAGGTCCATTTTACAGATAAGAACATTGTCTGTAATGTTCTTATTCAAAAAATAAAAAAGAGACGCAGGTTAGGTAACAGACAGTGAGTGTAAGTGATAGTGCTGGGATTGGAATCCAGCAAAACTGGTTCACGGTCCACTCCTCAAAGCTCAGAAAGGAAAGGAAATTAATAAGAGGAGTTTTTCATGTGCATACCTATGAAACATTTATTTGTGAAAGGTTCTTTCTTTATGAAAGCTGTGCTTCTTTCTAAATTACAAGGCTGAAAACAGTCAAGTTTATTCAGTATCATTTTATTTTATATTAAAAATGAGAATATAGTTCTATTTTATAGTTGTCTCTAATTGCAAAACTATTTTGTATGTATAAATTATATCATTAAAAAAAAAGTTCCAGGCCGATTGTGGTGGTTTACGCCTGTAATTCCACCATTTTGGAAGGCCGAAATGGATGGATTGCTTGAGGCCAGGAGTTTGAGACCAGTCTGGGTAACACGGCAAAACTCCATCTCTACTAAAACTAAACAAATTAGTTGGGCACAGTGGCGCACACCTACAATTCTAGCTACTCAGGAGGCTGATCTGGGAGGATCGTTTGAACGTTGAAGAGGTTGCAGTGAGCTGAGATTGTATCAGTGCACTCCAGCCTAGGTACAATGTGAGACTCTGTCTCAAAAAATAAAAAATAAAAAAGATCTATACTCAAGTTGAACTTTTGTGATTTTGTTTTTCATTAATACAGTTTTGTTGGTCCTTGAGATTAAATTGAGTTATAATGAGCTTCTAGTTTGCTGAGTTTTTAAATGAATAAACATGGTTTTGTTTAAGTCTAAATACCTTCTACCTCTGCTTGTTACAGAAAGCAGGTCCTTAAAAATTAAAATGACAGCCGGGCGCGGTAGCTCACACCTGTAATCCCAGCGTTTTGGGAGGCCAAGGCGGGCCAATCACGAAGTCAAGAGATCGAGACCATCCTGGCCAAAATAGTGAAACCCCGTCTCTACTAAAATACAAAAATTAGCTGGGCATGGTGGTGCTCGTCTGTAGTCCCAGCCACTCCGAGGCTGAGGCGGGAGAATTGCCTGAATCCGGGAGGCGGAGGTTGCAGTGAGCCCAGATGTGCCACTGCACTCCAGCCTGGCGCCTAGTGACAGAGCAAGACTCTGTCTCGACGTAAAATAAAATAAAATGACAGGCCGGGCGCACTGGCTCACACCTGTAATTCCAGCACTTTGAGAGGCCAAGGCAGGAGGATCATGAGGTCAGGAGATCAAGCCCACCCTGGCCAACATGGTGAAACCCCATCTCTACTAAAAATACAAAAATTTAGCCAGGCGTGATGGTGCACAACTGTAATCCTAGCTACTTGGGAGGCTGAGGCACAAGACTCTCTTTAACGCAGGAGGTGGAGGTCGAAGTGAGCCGAGATCATGCCGCTACACTCCAGCCTGGGTGACAGTGAGAGAGTCTCAGAAAACAAGAAAAGAAAGAGCCAAACTAATTCATGGCACCACATTATGGTCACTGCTGTTCAAATCAAAGTTATCTAGACTGTAGGTTTAGTTTTCTGATGAAAATGGAATTCTGAAGTTCAATCCAATCATCTTGGTTTGTCTGTTTGCATTGTACTGTTGCAATGGGATTTTGTTGCATCTGGTATTTCTTGACATTTGTGCCTAAGAGGACTTATATTTACAAAGAACTTAAACTTTGACATACAGCCAGGACTGGTGATAAAAAAGAACAGTGATTATTGGCTCTTTTGTTGTAATGAATTTGTAATAAAAATGCAGCATGGTTTATAGTTACCGTACATGAAGCCTTAATACCAGTTTTGCTTAGGTGAGCACTTGGCATTCATATTTTTAAAGCAGCATTTCCTAAAGTGTGTTCCTTATAGTATTACTTTAATGGGATGTTAACTGATAATGACTAACATTTGAAAAAGGAAGTTGTGTTGCCAGATAAATCTGAAAAACATTGACTTAAAGTTTTCCTTTCTTAAGGGCCTCTTTAGGCCTGGTAAAATTAATTTTTTTCTCTAAATTGCTAGACCATGGAACTGTTTTGCAGAGCACGTCCTGGGACTGGTGTTATACAATGCAATTTTTTCTTTAGCTTATAGTAGTTTCGATATAGCAAGAAATTTTTTTTTTTTTTTTTTTTTTGAGATGAAGTCTTGCTCTTGTCGCCTAGACTGGAGTGCAATGGCACGATCTCAGCTCACTGCAACCTTTGTGTCCCAGGTTCAAGCAATTCTCCTGCCTCAGCCTCCCCAGTAGCTGTGATTACTCAGGAAGCCTATAGCAGGAAAGTTTACTCATACGTATTAAAAAATATCTGGAGTACGCTGGGCAAGGTAGCTCACACCTGTAATCCCAGCACTTTGGGAGGCCAAGGCAGGTGGATCACCTGAGGTCAGGAGTTTGAGACCAGCCTGGCCAACATGTTGAAACCCCGTCTCTACTAAAAATACAAAAATTAGCTGGGCGTGGTGGTGTGCGCCTGTAATCCCAGGTACTTGGGAGGCTGAGGCACTTGAACTCAGGAGGAGGAGGTTTCAGTGAGCCAAGATCATGCTACTGCACTCCAGTGTGGGCACCAAGAGCAGAACTCCATCTCAAAAAAAAAAATCAGGAGTGAATCCAGATGCATTAAAATAATAGTTTTTATCACAGAGATTCCAAATGTTGATTAAACATTATCTTTTTTCTCTTAATTTTTAGGTACGAAAAAAGGACCAGATCAATATCGAAACAAAGAATAAAACTGTTCGTTTTATTGGAGAACTAACTAAATTTAAGATGTTCACCAAAAATGACACACTACATTGTTTAAAGGTCAGTGGTGAATTATTTGATTGTTTTTAATTGAAAAGTTTTAAGTTTTAGTTATAAGTGGTGGATAATGTGGAATAATTTAGTATTTACTTAATTCAAAAGAAGACCAAGAAGGGAAGAAAAAGTAACATTAAACAGGTGTGCAAAATAGAAAACAGTCAGATCTTAGATACGCAGGCAGTTCTACCAGTAATTTCATGAAACCTGACAGGACAAAATACATCAAGTAAAAGCCTTAAAAATATAAAACTTGGGCTGGGCGTGGTGGCTCATGCTTGTAATCCCAGCTCTTTGGGAGGCCGAGGCAGGTGGATCAAGAGGTCAGGAGTTCGAGACCAGCTTGACCAACATGGTGAAACCCTGTCTCCAGTGAAAACAGAAAAATTAGCTAGGCATGGTGGTGTGCGCCTGTAATCCCAGCTACTCAGGAGGCTGAGGCAGGAGAATTGCTTGAATCTGAGAGGCGGAGGTTGCAGTGAGCCAAGATCACCCTACTGCACTCCAACATGGGTGACAGAGCAAGACTCCGTCTCAGTAAATAAGTAAATAAACAAACAAACAAATAAATAAAACTTGATTAAAATAGCTGCTAGGAGCTATCTACCACAGAGCTACACTTAAATAAGAAAATGAGAAAAGTTAAATAAAAGATGGGGAAAATATACTATGCAAATGCTAATAAAAAGAAAGCGGCTGGGCCTGGCGGCTCACGCCTGTACTCCCAGCATTTTGGGAGGCCAAGGCGGGCAAATCACAACAAGGTCAGGAGATCAAAAATACGAAGGAAGAATATTCATTTTTTTAAACAGAAATTTCTTTCCTAGGAATTCATTTTAAGGAAATAATCGTAAATACGTGCAGGATTTCTCTACAATGATGTGTGTCCCACCGTTTTTATAATACACGTTGAGCATTCCTAATCTGAAATGCTCCAAAATTCATACCTTTTTGAGTACTGATACAGACATGGTAAACACCACACCTGACCTCAGGTGTCAAACCACAGTGGAAACTTTATTTCATGTAAAAGATATAAAGTACCTTCGAGCTGTACTTATAAGGTTATATGAGACATGAATCAATTTTGTATTTAGATTTGGGTCCCATTCTTAGGCTGTCTCATGCATATGCAAATGCTATATTCCAAAATCTGAAAAAGTTAGAAATCCGAAACATTTCTGATCCCAGGCATGTCAGGTAAGGGATACTTAACCTGTAGCAAGAAATGGGAGAGAATTTGGATGATAATTAAGAATCAGGTAAGTTTTAATCTAGTTCATATTGTGTAGTATGATGTACTTTGTAAATCATCCATAGAAAGCCAAGAAAGGACATGAAAAAATATTCCTAGTAAGCCCAAAAAACAAGTTATTAAATGTCTCAATCTGTATTAGTTTAGAAAATAGGCATAAGTGAGAATTTTGGGAAATAAATATATAGTCCAAAACAAAAGACACTGAGAAAATGTCTGCTGTGTACGTGGCATGTGTTTAAATACATAACATCTAATAATAAACAGAAAGGGCTTTGACATTCATTTCCATATATCTTTCTGTGAAAGACATTAACTATATTAAAATTTTTCAATAAAAATTAATGGCAGAACGCATAAGATGCCCAGCACTGAACCTGGGTAGACTCACTTCTGTTTTTTACATGAATATTTTAAAAGTTGTTATGCACATTAGATGTATAATTTCTTCCTCCACTAGGATTGAAGGGTTGCCTTTGTGGTTTTCATCATTCTTCCTGTTGCAGATGCTTCTGTCAGACTTCTCTCACCACCATATTGAAATGGCATGCACCCTGCTAGAGACGTGTGGGCGGTTTCTTTTCAGATCTCCAGAATCTCACCTGAGGACCAGTGTACTTTTGGTAAGGGCTTGAGGATCGTGGTAAGAGCTAGAGGTTCTTGATTTACCTGTGCTTCAGAAGTTAAAAATACTGACCAGTGCTGGTTATCTTACTCAGTCATTTGAATACAAACATTTCTACCTAAACTGGAACATCCCATACATGTGAGTTGCCATCCCTGGAGAGCTGTAGAACTTAGAGGGTGTGATCATTAAATCTCTAGTTCTGTTAAACATGGAAGTGTTTTCTTGTTTGTTTGGAAGACTGAATATTTAACAGGCATTCACTGGTTACAGTACAGAGATGTGTCAGTATAGGAGCTTAGCTACAGTCAGTGTACTGTAGAAATTCTAGGAGACAGGAGAAGCAGTTATGAAACTTGGTGTACTCACAGTTGAACTTATAAATTGTTAAACTTTCTCTTAGTGTATGATGATTTACACAGTTAGAAAAGCAGTCCATAGGAAAGAGTGAATGTGTTTTTAAAAATTCATTTCTTTACTCTTTCACTGTTAAATATGAATTGCATCTGTTAGGCACTGTTTTAGGTGCTTTCTTTGTGACAGTGAAAAAAAAAGCTCCTGTACACACAGAACTTGAAATCCACCACCATCCAGCACCCCAGTCCACAACACTGCTTGGGCTCGTCAGTGATTTCCCTCTGCACGCTTAAACCCAGCCTTCTCACCTTGGTGCACAGCATTCTCTATTACCGAGCCCCTCCCTCCTGTTCCTCTTCTGCTGCTCCCTGCTGGGAACTCACTGGCCTGTTCTGTCCACATCTGGTTTGCTTTCTCTTCGGGCCTCTGCATGTGTGCCCTTCCTGCGGTTCTTCAGTCCTTGTCATCCTTCAGATCCTAGTTTAAACGTCACTTTCTCAGAAAAGCCTTCCCTAACCCACCTGAACTAAAGTGGGTTCCCTGTTGTTTAACATCTCATACTTACTGTTCATCCTACAGTTGCAGTTATTATTGAAAAGAACAGTAGTTGATTTATTTGTTGACTTTATTCTATCTTCTGACACCAGACTATTAAGCTTCTTGAAAGTAGGAGTTATGTCTGTCCTGTTCAATGATGAGTTTCCTGCACCTGCCATAGTGCATAACACTAATAAGTACCAAGTAATTTATTTTTTAAATTTTTTTGAGACAGGGTCTCCTGCTGTTGCCCAGGCTGGACTGCAGTGGTGTGATTATAGCTTACTGTAGCCTCCAGCTCCTGGGCTCAAGTGTTTCTTCTACCTCAGCTCCCAAGTAACTGGGACTATGGGTGCACACCACCATGCCTGGCTAATTTTTTTATTTTGTAGAGACAGGGTCTCACTGTGTTGCCAGGACTGTTCTCGAACTCCTGGCCTCACACAATTCTCTTGTCTTGGCTTCCCAAAGTGTTGGGATTACAGGCATCAGCCACTGGCTACTTTACTTTCTGTTTTGTTTTAAGAGATAAGGTCTTAAGTTTGTCTTCCAGGCTGGAGTGCAGTGGCATGATCATAGCTCACTGCAGCCTTGAACTCCTGGGTTCAGGCAATCCTCAAGCGGTCCTCTCACCTCAGTTTCCTGAGTAGCTGGGATAACAGTGGACACCACCATACCTGGCTAATTTTTTATTTTATTTTTATTTTATTTTGTTATTTTTTATTTTAGAGATGGGGTCTCACTATGTCATCCAGGCTGGAGTGCAGTGACATGATAATAGTTTACTGTAGCCTCAAACTCCTGGGCTCACTCAGTCTTCCTGCCTCGGCCTCCCAAGTAGCTGGGACTACAGGTACCTACTACTGTGTACCGCTATTTTAAAAATTTTGTTTGTTTTGATGTAGAGATGGGGTCTCACTTTGATGCCCAGGCTGGTCTCAAACTCCTGGTCTCAGGAGACCCTCTCACCTTGCTTCCTGAGTTGCTAGGATTATAGGCTTGAGCCACAGCACCCAGCAGATGTTTTTTTAAATGACTTAGTTATTCAGTAATCTTAATGCTTGGTATGATGCTGTTTTAAGAATTAGGACTGCTGTTTAAATATCTTCAACTTGTCATTGGTTCTCAACTGGCATCTAGTGGGTAGAGGCCAGAGTGGCTGTAAAACATCCTACAATGCACAGAATAGTCCCCCACAACAAATTATCTGATTCAAAATGTCAGTAGTGCTGAGGCTGAGAAATCCTGAAGTAAATGGTGAGTGACTAGATCTGTATTTGTTAGTTACCTCCTCTGAGCCGATACTGAGCAACCCTAGGCACATCCTGAGACCACGGGGACTTGTAGTTTTTTGTATGGACGTGTCAGGTATCTGATACAACATAGAATCCTTGAGAATGAATTCTTGGTTGTACTTGGAACAGCCAGAGTCAGCCCTTTATTTATATGTTTAGTCCTTAATGTCATTCACTTTTATATTCGAGCCTTGGTTTCCTTAAATTTCATGTTTTTTGGCAAAGTTATGAAAGAAGTTACCTTTGTAGCAAAGTTCTCTTGAATATTTTATTGGATGAAGCCAAAGGCTAAGTAGTCACGGACTAGTATGTCCTAAAGAGGATAAATAGTGTAACAGTTAGTGTGGTTACATGCTCTTCGATATGCCCATCAATTGTTTTTGTCTCACCACCCACACCTCCCTGTGTGTTTTTTTCTTTCTTTCTTTCTTTCTCTCTTTTTTTTTTTTTTTTTTTTTTAAGAGTTAGGGTCTTGCTCTTGCCCAGGCTGGAGTGCTGTGGCAATCATGGCTTATTGCAGCCTCCATCTCCTGGGCTCAAGCTATCCACCCACCTCAACCTCCCAAGTAGCTGGGACTACAGGTGCGTGCCATCACACCTGGCTAATTTTGTATCTTTTGTAGAGATGCCATTTCACAGTGTTGGCCAAGCTGGTCTCAAACTCCTGGGCTCAGGTGATCCTGCCGTCTCACTCTCCCAAAGTGCTGGGATTATAGGCATGAGCCACAGAGCCCAGCCCATTCTTTGCCTTTCTAACCCATTACTTTGAAATAGTAAATCATGGAGAGTAGAAGTTTAATTAGGTGTAAAGGAATCTTGAAAGGTTCTGATTAATTTGGACTTTTTATTTCAGGAGCAAATGATGAGAAAGAAACAAGCAATGCATCTTGATGCAAGATACGTCACAATGGTAGAGAACGCGTATTACTACTGCAACCCGCCCCCAGCTGAAAAAACTGTGAAAAAGAAACGTCCTCCTCTCCAGGAATATGTCCGGAAACTTTTGTACAAGGATCTCTCTAAGGTTACCACCGAGAAGGTAAATCTTATGAAATCATGCAATAATAGTTAATGTGGGATTTGTGGTAGTGCTAAGCTCATGGAGAGTCTAGGAGAAGGCGGGGTAGAGCTCACGTTCTTTTACAGTCAACTCTGTGGAAGTCATCCTGAGAAGGAATTCTTACGATGAGACATAATATTTGGGACATAGGTTTTGTTTTCCTTTTTTTTAGACAGAGTCTCACTGTGTCGCCCAGGCTGGGAGTACAGTGGTGCACTCTTGGCTCACTGCAACCTCTGCCTCCTGGGTTCAAGCAGTTCTCCTGCATCAGCCTCCCGAGTAACTGGGATTACAGGTGCATGCCACCATGTCCGTTCGGCTAATTTTTGGTATTTTTACTAGAAACGGGGTTTCACCATATTAGCCAGATGGTGTCTTGATCTCCTGACCTCATGATCCGCCTGTCTCAGCCTCCCAAAGTGCTGGGATTACAGGTGTGAGCCACCATGCCCAGCTTTGTTTTCCTTTTATGATAACTTTTTGTTCTAATTGAAATAGTAATTCTAGTAAATTTTGATTTTATATATATATTTGAAACTATTACTTTCTCTCTAGTATTCCATAATGAATTTGTACTTAAATATTTTGCATCAGTACAGGGGATCCTAACCTTTAGTAGACTTACTTATAAGAGGCCCATGATCCCTATGAAATCTCATAATTTTGATTGTGGCTATTTGTATTTTTCTGGAAAGAGGGTCTGTTGCTTTCTTTAGATTCTCAACAGTGGTTAATTTCCAGTGAAGGTGAAGAATCACTGACTTATTTTCTTAATAATTGTAGTTACCATGTTAGAAACTTCACTTTTAAATAATATATGTTGAGCAAAACATTTCTTGGTGAACTCTACAACTTGACACATAATACAGTGTAGAATTTTTTTCTTTTTAAGATGGAAGGTAATAGGAACAATGTTGCAGGTTTGAAAATTGAAACCAGCTTTCTTAGTCAGAGGCAGTAGTTGTTTAAAATAGTTTTGGGCTAGGCATGGTGGCTCATGCCTGTATCCCAGCTCTTTGGGATGGTGAGGTGGGTGGATCACCTGAAGTCAGGAGTTTGAGACCAGCTTGACCAACATGGAGAAATCCCGTCTCTGCTAAAAAAAATAATAATAAAAATACAAAATTAGCCTGGTATTGTGGTGCGTGCCTGTAATCCTGGCTACTCCTGAGGCAGGAGAATCGCTTGAAGCCTGGAGGTGGAGGTTGTGGTGAGCAGAGATTGCCTCATTGCACTCCAGCCTGGGCAACAAGAGCGAAACTCTGTCTCAAATAAATAAATTTTTTAAAAAAGTTTTGGAATGGTTAAAAGTTTGAAAAGTGTAGAACTACAGGTAAACAACTTCTCATACGAGCTTCAGTGGAAAGATCCCTTAAGGAATCCCTTACGGGATGTTTTTGCCAGTTGACTTTGGGTTTATTTATTTGTTGGAAATTGACAGGGTTTTTTTTGAGTGAGGTTATTGACTGGCACGGTGGCTCATGCCTGTAATCCCAGCACTTTGGGAGGCCAGGGTGGGCAGATCACTTGAGGCCAGGAATTCGAGACTAGCCTGGCCAACATGGCGAAACCCCCATCTCTACCAAAAATACAAAAATTAGGGAGGCCGAGGCGGGTGGATCACGAGGTCAAGAGATCGAGACCATCCTGGTCAACATGGTGAAACCCCGTCTCTACTACAAATACAAAAAATTAGCTGGGCATAGTGGCGCATGTCTGTAATCCCAGCTACTCAGGAGGCTGAGGCAGGAGAATTGCCTGAACCCAGGAGGCGGAGGTTGCAGTGAGCCGAGACCACGCCATTGCACTCCAGCCTGGGTAATAAGAGCAAAACGCTATCTCAAAAAAAAAAAAAAAAAAAAATTAGCCAAGTGTGTTGGTGCATGCCTGTTATCTCAGCTATTCAGAAGGCTGAGGCACAAGAATTGCTTGAACCCTGGAGGTGGATAAGTGAGCTAAGATCACGCCACTGCACCATAGCCTGGGTGACAGACCAAGACCCTGTCTAAAAAATATAAATAAATAAAGTGAGATTATTTATGTCAAATTATGCACAAAAGAGAACATGTTATTTTTTCATAAACATTCGCTTTTGGTTTGAGATGGTATCTCATTCTGTCACCCAGGCTGAGTGCAGTGGCACAGTCTCAGCTCACTGCAGCCTCTGCCTCCTGGGTTCAAGCAATTTTCCTGCCTCAGCCTCTCTAATAGGTGGAATTAGAGGCACCTGCCACCATGCTTGGCTAATTTTGATATTTTTGGTAGAGATGGGGTTTTGCCATGTTGGCCAGGCTGGTCACAAACTTCTTACCTCAGATGATCTGCCACCTTGGCCTCCCAAAGTGCTGGGATTACAGGTGTGAGCCACTGCACCTGGCCCGTTTCTGTTTTTAAAGACCTATTCCAGGCTGGGTATGGTGGCTCATGCTTGTAATCTCAGCACTTGGGAGGCCAAGTTAAACCGATCACTTGAGGTCAGGGTTTTGAGCACCCTGGGCAACATAGGGAGATCCTGCCTCTACAGAAAATAGAAAAATTCGCTAGGCATGCTATTGTGTGCCTGTAGTCCCATCTACTTGGGAGACTGAGGTGGGAGGATTGTTTGAGCCATGGAGGAGGAGGTTACAGTGAGCTGAGATTGCACTACTACACTCCAGACTAGGTGACAGAGTAAGACTGTGTCTGGGGAAAAAAAAACCTATTCCAAACTCCTGATTGGATATTTCTTTCAATGACCTGAGTACAGTTACCTAGATTGAAGATCTGAAACCTTTAGAAAATTTGAGGGCACTATGGAAGGATTTGGGAAAGACAAAAATAAATTTTATCATAATTAGAAAATCTCATTTTTTCTATTTCTGAAGAGGCTGATAGAGGATTTCTAATGTATTTTCTATTTCAAAAGTTCTCTGACTGTACAGTCATAAAAATTTTTGTATTATTTGGTCAGACTACTGTGTAGTTACCTTAATAATTTAAACAAAATTCTCTTGATTTAGGTTTTGAGACAGATGCGAAAGTTGCCCTGGCAGGACCAAGAAGTAAAGGACTATGTTATCTGTTGTATGATAAACATCTGGAATGTGAAATATAATAGTATCCATTGTGTAGCTAACCTATTAGCAGGACTAGTGCTCTACCAAGAGGATGTTGGGATCCACGTCGTGGATGGAGTTTTAGAAGATATTCGATTAGGAATGGAGGTAACGAAGACTTTTTAATGTCATAAAATTGGAATTTGTGGAGAATTTATTATTTCTAGGTTACTATTGAGCCTCAAGTTGTAAGAATCTGCTAATTTATTAGAAAAAGCTGATAGTCATTTTATAAGAATTTTCTGTAAATACTTTCTTTCTTTTTTTTTTTTTTTTTGAGATGGAGTTTTGCTCTTGTAGCCCAGGCTGGAGTGCAGTGGCACCATCTTGACTCACTGCAACCTCTGCCTTCCAGTTTCAAGTGATTCTCCTGCCACAGCCTCCCGAGTAGCTGGGATTACAGGCACCCACCACCATGCCCAGCTAATTTTTGTAATTTTAGTAGGGACAGTGTTTCACCATGTTGGCCAGGCTGGTCTCAAACTCCTGACCTCATGATCTGCCTTCCTCAACCTGGGATTACTGGGATTACAGGCGTGAGCCACCACACCCAGCTTTTCCTCTCTTTTTCTTTTTTTCTGAGACAGAGTCTTGCTCTGTGACCCAGGCTGGAGTGCAGTGGCATAATCTCCACTCACTGCAACCTCCACCTCCTGGGTTCAAGCAGTTCTCCTGTCTCAGCTTCCCGAGTAGCTGGGATTACAGGTGTGTGTCACCACACCTAGCTAATTTTTTTTCTATTTTTAGTAGAGAAGCCGTTTTGCCATGTTGGCCAGGCTGGTCTCAAACTCCTGAACACAGATAATCACCCACCTCGGCCTCCCAAAGTGCTGGGACTGCAGTTGTGAGCCAGTGCACCCGGCCTAATGCTTTCCATTTACTGTAGAACCCAGATTGATTGTTTTCTTAATTCACTGATTGCAGCAAAAATAGAATTACATTTTAATTATTTTAGAAACAATTCATGTAATGATAGCTAAATTTAACATCTAACATGTTCTTTTCATGAAAACATTTTAAGGATAGCTATTTCCTAGAGAGAGAAAAGAACACCTAGAATTGACCACTTTATTAGAAAAGATCTGTTGTTTCTCTATTCAGTGTTCTTTCGGTAATTGATGTTTTCAAGTTACAGAGGCAAGTTTAACCTGTTTTCATATATTTTACTCCTGTTTAATGAAAATTTATGTTTCTGTCGTCTTTTTTAGGTTAATCAACCTAAATTTAATCAGAGGCGTATCAGCAGCGCCAAGTTCTTAGGAGAACTTTACAATTACCGAATGGTGGAATCAGCTGTTATTTTCAGAACTCTGTATTCTTTTACTTCATTTGGTGTTAACCCTGATGGCTCTCCAAGTTCTCTGGACCCACCTGAGCATCTTTTCAGAATTAGACTCGTATGCACTATTCTGGACACATGTGGCCAGTACTTCGACAGAGGTTCCAGTAAACGAAAACTTGATTGTTTCCTTGTATATTTTCAGGTATGTAAGCCAAAATACTCAGTTTGGCATCATTTAATTAGTTGCATGTGTTTAAAAAAAATACTGTTAGAGAAGAAACATTATGGTATTATATACCATATGTTCATAATTAGTTTATATTCTTCATATAAGAATGCTTTTGGAAATTTAAAGATGTATGTTGGATTCTATTATATAAATATTCTTTTTGTTTTCCTTTTTTTTCCTCTTCTCTAAGTGAGGAAATTTATAAACATTCTCAATGCATGTAACTTTTATGATTGATAATGATTGCTCATTAATTTGGGGAATTATTTTGGTAGAGTTTGAATTTGGTTCAGTAATTTATGGACTGATGTTTAATACAGTAATTTATTCATTAAATTACTTGTGATTTTTAATATATTTGTTGATGTTTTCACTCATCTGTATTCTGGTTTACATCTCAAATTCTTGTTTCTTATTTTTTAAATAGCAATGGGGTCTTGCTATGTTGGCCAGGTTGGTCTTGAGCTCCTAGCCTCAAATAAACCTCCTGCCTCAGCCTTCCAAAGTATTACAATTACAGGTGTGGGCCACTGTTCCCAGCCCAAATTCTTGTTTCTGAAATATTTAATTTTTTTGTTTGTTTTGAGACTGAGTCTTGCTCTGTCACCCAGGCTGGAGTGCAGTGGCAATCTCAGCTCACTGCAACCTCCACCTCTCAGGTTCAAGCAGCTCTCCTGCCTCCGTCTCTGGAGTACCTGGGATTGCAGGTGTATACCAGCACACTAAGCTAATTTTTGTATTTTTGGTAGAGGGGGTTTTACCATGTTGGTTAAGCTGGTCTTGAACTCCTGACCTCAGGTGATCCACCCACCTCAGCCTCCTAGAGTGCTGGGATATAGGCATGAGCCACTGTGCCCATCCTAATTTTTTTTAAAGGAAAAAACCTATTGCCTTTGAGGAAAATGTGCTATTTTTAATACAGAAAGAAGTATTTGTTCATTATTCATAAATTCTTTGTGCTTTCCAAATCTTAATTTTGGTTAGTTATATAAACTTGTGATTTAGACCAAGTACAGTATAAATTAAAATCATATTCAAATACAGAGGCAGTACTACAACCTCTATGAAGTTAATGTTTCAGAAGTTAAAATCATATTCAAATACAGAGGCAGTACTACAACCTCTATGAAGTTAATGTTTCAGAAGTTAACTTGTAGGTTGGTTAGTTTGAGCCCAATCACTATTTCCCATAAAATACAGTTTTCTTAGTGCCAATTAGGGTGAACAACTCACTATCAGTTGCTTTAAATTTTACTAAGTGCTGATAGTACCATTCAATTCTGTAAAATCACAATTGTTAGTATTTTCATTTACCCATTAATGAGGAAAATAAGTTTAATGTTACAACTTGAATCAAAAATACATCCACATGGTGGCATGTGTTAAGTCGGATTAAAATTCTCAGGGACTTGTAGTCTGTTAACTTTCTCCTACCACTAGTCCTTTGCAATAGAGGGAAACTTACTACTCCTTTACTTTCTGAATCGATGAGCAGAAAGTGGAGTAAGGGGCTTGCAGATTTGAGGGTTGGCGTCCCTGTTGTATGTAAGGACTGACTTAAGTTGGATACTGTATTAAAAGCCAGAGTTTTGTTCCAGAATGGCAGCTATACCAGCACCCAAAGCAGAATCTCTCTCAGAAGAGAATCCTTATTTGGATTCACTCTGATATCTTAGGCTGAAAGTAAAGAAACACTCAGAAATATTCAGGAACAGAAGAGACAAAAATATTTTCCAAATTGATTAACGGACAGGAAGGCTTAGCAAAGCCATACCTAAAAATTGGAGTCAGAAGTGAGTGAGGCCTGGGAGATTTGGTCTCTGTGTTCCACCCACAACATGGAGTGTACAGTTCAGTACTGGAAGGCCAAGAAGAAAGAATCACTTGGAGCAGTGCTTCTAAACTTTCCTGTGCTTATATTGTGAAGATGCAGATTCTGATTCAGCTGGTCTAGGGAGAGGCCTCAGAGTCTGCATTTCCAACAAGCTC
>CM063175.1:35627500-35757500 GCA_031835075.1 Saguinus oedipus | reverse complement strand
CCCAGGTTCCAAAAAGGCTGGGGTCTGCTGACATATATGATATAGATGTGATATATATCTATAACTATATCACAGTTTCATATATGATATAGATGTGATATATATATATATCAGTTTCATATATGATATAGATGTGATATATATATCACAGTTTCATATATGATATAGATGTGAGATATATATCACAGTTTCATATATGATATATATGTGATATATATATCACAGTTTCATATATGATATATATGTGATATATATATATCTATATCACAGTTTATCCATTCATCCATTGATAGATGATGTGTACTTAGGTTGATTCCATATTTCTATATCTTGGCTACTGTGAATAAGGCTGCAGTAAACATGAGCATGCAGAACTCTCTTTGACATACTGACTTCATTTTCTTTGGAAATGAACCCAGAAGTAGAATTGCTGGATCATATGGTAGTTCTATTTTTAATGTTTGAGGAACCTCCATACTGTTTTCCATAGTAGCTGTGCTAATTTACATTCCCGCAAAGAGTGTACAATGGTTTTCTTTTCTCCATAACCTCGCCCACATTTGTTACTTTTGTCTTTTTGATAATAGCCGTTCTAACAGGTGTGAGGTTAGTGAGTAACATTTATTCTAAATATATTTCAGAATGCCTATTATGTGCCAGAAACTCTGCTAGGCTTGAAGAAACTTGGGAATAAAAATGTAAGAAGCTATGTTTCCTTTGCTCACAGTTCAGTAGACTCACAGACATGTGAGCAAACAATTTCAATTCAAGGTGATGACCGCTCTGCTGGACCGAATCAAATGCATGCGTGCCATGCACACTCACAGACCTATGCCTGGTTAAAGAGGCAGGAAAGACTTTACAGTCTTATGACAAGGAGATTGCCAGGAAGATGAATAGGGAAAGGTATTCCAATAGGCTTATCTACTCATATTACTTCAACTATCGTTGATATGCATGTCTCTGAAAAGTTTATCTTCAGCCAAAATTTATCTCCTACCTTAATGTTTTCATGTCAAATTTTTAGCAGCATATTTCCATTTGGATATTCTAGTGGAAATGTAAATTTATCCCACCTAGTGTCCTCTCTACCTAGCCCTTCTACAACCTGTTTTGTTCTCATATATTTTCTGTATTGGTTAATGGTGTAAACTTCTGCCCAGTAGAACAAGCAACTCTCTTGGCTATTAGCTTGGAATCCCTCTTTTCTCTCATGCCCCATGTTCAAGGAGTCACAAAGTTTAGCCAATCTGACTTGTGTTATCTGTCCTAAGTCATTCAATTTTTATTCCGTAGGTCTGTTTTGATTTGAGTAAACACACTTTCTCCCTAAAAATATCCTAAGAGTATCTTAATTGGCTACCCTACCTCCACTGGGTCCCTTCAATTTTGTTCTCCTAGTGTTCACTAGAGCTGTCTTCATCATCTTGGGTGACTATAATAAAATGTCATAAACAGAGTGGCTTATCAACAGCAGCAATTTATTTCTCACAGTTCAGGAGGCCGTAAGTCAGAGAGTAGTGTGCTGGAATGGTTGGGTTCTGGTGTGAGTATTGCTCCAGGTTGCAGACTCCCAGATCTTCTGTGTCTTTGCGTGGTGGAAAGAGTGAGCTAGCTCTGGTCTCTTCTTTTTTTTTTTTTTTTTGAGATGGAATCTCACTCTGTCACCCAGTCTGGAGTGCAGTGGCATGATCTCAGCTCACTGCAACCTCTGCCTCCTGGGTTCAAGCAATTGTTCTGCCTCAGCCTCCCAAGTAGCTGGAACTACAGGCATGTGTCATCACGCCCAGCTACTTTTTTGTATTTTTGGTAGAGATGGGGTTTCACCATGTTGGCCAGGATGGTCTCGATCCCTTGACCTTATGATCTGGCTCTGGCCTCTTTTTATGAGAGCAGTAGTCCCATTCATGTGGACTCCATCTTCATGACCTAATCACCTCCCAAAGATCTCACCTCCTAATATCATCACATTGGGGGTTTGATTTCAACATATGAAACGGGATGAGGAGGCACATTCAGTCCATAACTTTGGCTTTCTGAAAAATACATGTGATTCTATCTCACTGCTGTCCGAAGTTTTTCAGTGGTTTCTCTTTGTTTTTAAAAGCACAGCATAAGAAGCACTCCAGGACCTGAATTCTCCTTCCTTCCAGCCTTACTTCCATCTCTGCACCTCAGTCCCCAGCAGGCCTGGTGCCTCCCCACACTGGAACCTTCATGGACATTCTATTTCTAATTGAATGAGTTTCAAATCTCCCTCAATCCTTTACCTAACTTCTATTCGCCCATCAAAACTTTGATCAGTGGCCACGTTTTCCAGGAACACTTTTCCAATTCATATTTCTAATTCACATTCAACCCCACATAGATCTTCCCTCTCTGTACTTCACAAACAGCTTGAGGTTCTCCTGCTGTGTTTTAGCTGTCTGTTTACTGGCCTGTTTCTCTGTAGACTCTGTGCTTTCATGTACATCTCAGACATTTCAGAAGTAACTATATTGTTGACAGCCACTTGTTAAACAGTCCATTTTTTCAAATTACCAATTTTTCATATTAAAGAGTCTAGTTTTGCTTTCTCAAAAAATTTTAACATGAGATAGCTTTTTTGAAATTTTTCATTTAAAGACCAGGCATAGTGGCTGATGCCAGTAATCCCAGCACTTTGGGAGGCTGAGGTAGGCAAATCACCCTTGTGATTGGTGGGTGGGCCGAGAGTTCGAGACCAGCCTGGCCAACATGGAGAAATCCTGTCTTTACTAAAATTACAAAAATTAGCCAGGTGTGGTGGTGCATACCTGTAGTCCCTGTTACTTGGGAGACTGAGGCACAAGGATTTATTGTCACTTAGAGCACACTTTCTTTACCTAGCAGCCAAAGATTCCTTTAAAAAGTGCTGTGAGAAACAAAAGATAAAAACTAGGTAAAGAACAATATTCTTCAAAGTGGAATGTTTATAGAACAAAAATACGCACTTATTCTAAAAATCGGTATTTAGTTCTTACCACATATACCTGAGAAAACAAGTATAAAACATAGACTCCATAAACTGCGTGAGTTTTCATGAGTTTCTGTTGTTATGCTTAGGGCTTAGAGACCCTTCAGTTTCTTAGCTGTGTAAACCTGCACCTCAGTTTCATCATCTCTAAAGTTACAGAGGTAGAACATGTATAATTAATTTAGAGTAATTGTCTAATACATCATGGTTTATCAGAGCTTTCAAAACTCATGCCTTTTTAAAAAATCTGATTCAAGCAGCTTTCTGAGATTGATATTAATATGTAATATGCTTTAAAAATATGGGTAAACACAATACTATAAGCTCTTAGAACAATGCCAAGTATGCCACAGTATGTTTCAATACATACTAATCATTATTAGTGCAGTTATTCAAAGCACAGATTTGTGCTAGGTCCCACGTGTCTGGAACATATAACCAATGAGTATCCAGAATCCAGCCTTTTGCTTTCTTCTTCGTACAACTCCAAGGAACCCATGCTGAGCTTCCAGCAAGGCACAGACTTTACAACTTTGGCAAAGAATCAGCACCATAGTACATATTACAGGTGCACAAAATGAGCAAGTGAGTGAATAAATGAGTGATCAGGTGAGCACATGTATACATTAAACACATCACTGTGAGAAATGCCGACTGTGTGTTGATTTGTCTAACAGGAAACTCAAACTCTAGATTCTCTAGTTAAAAATGAGACACCTGCCTAGAACTGAAAAAGTCTCTAGAGAAAGAAAATTGACTGTTGTTGTCCTAGAGCTGGAATGGAGGGGTGCCTGGTCACAAGGACAAGGAATAAAGGGTGCCTGGTCACAAGGACAAGGATTCTTTTGGGGGTGAAAAAAATGTTCTAAAATTCAGTTATGGTGATGGTTGCACAACTCTCTATATATGAAAAACTATAGAATTGTACATTTGAAATGGGCGAACTTCAGGTTGTGTAAGTTATATATCAATAATGCTGTTTCTAAAAAAGGGTAAACAAGAAAAAAGTGGCCATTTAGCACACAGGTTTCTCGAATGAGTCAATGAACGCATTTGAGAAAACAGTTGAAGCCAAGCAACACCATATTGTTTTCCAGATATGGGAAGACTTTTCTTTAAACTGTTTTACATTTCACCTTCTGGCTCATTCAAAGCCAAGGTTTTCATTCTGAACATATTTTTAGGAACTGCATAGTCAGCATTTTGATAGGCTAATTATACGTGACTGCCATCTAGTGGTAGTAAAAATGACGGCTCTACTTTAAGTAATAACTATTAAAATAATTCAGCAATGTGATGAATTACAGATTTCAAAGACCCTTCACATAATCTCCCTTACTCAGCTTTCCCAACAGTGCTGTGTACTTCATATTATTATTAGACCTACAGTAAAAAGTAATATCTATAATCTGTGCATTGTTTTGTCTCCTCAGTGTCTTCCCTTCCCCTGTCCCCACCATAATCACAGAACGCTGACTTTCTGGCCACAGGGATTTCTTTAAGACCCAAACTGGCCTGATCCCTGGCCTCATTTGACCGGCAGGAGCAGGAGCTTGTGGGATGGACACATGACCCAGGCTTATCTACTCAGAAGGTGTCCGGAGATTTTCAAATGTAGGTGATGAAAAGATGACGCTTTTTTCTTTGATCATAAGCTGTAAGGGCATCAGTCCAGAGTGTCTCCTAGTCATGTGTTCTCCTATATAGTGAAGTAGAGAATAAAGCCACTCTACAGAGAAAATCACTGAGGAAAGCGTACCGGCACTCATGGAATCCAGCTTCAGGATCCTAGAGTCACTCTTCAGACAGCACTCTCCTTATTCTTCCTGGAGGGTGGTGCCCGGGCCATGCACTACTGAAACAATTCCTTCAAATACAACAGGGAAGCAAAATGATGACCTTTCTGCATGAACATGATTGAGGCTGGAAGCAGGTGCACACCCACAGCTCTCCAGTAACAAGTCTGTTCCCACCAAACCACACTGCCCTAGAACGATAGTAACACCATTTTTTTTTTTACCTATTTGGTTTTCTAAAATAAATTTCAGGGTTGTTATACTAAGAGGCAATATCTACCTACAGATCTTTATGTTGGTATCCATCCATCCATCAACAAATACTACTCGTCTGATCGTGATAGTACATTCTAACCCTCAGTAGCCACCTTGAAGTTTCCTGTATGCCCTTTTCTTAGCCCATCTTGCAAAGGAATACCTGAGACTGGGTAATATATAAAGACTCATGATTCCGCAGGCTGTATGGGAAGCATGGTGGTGGCCTCTGCCTAACCCCATGGGGAGGCCTCAGGAAATTTCTAATTATGGCTGAAGGTGAAGGGCGAGAAGGCACATCACATGGTGAGAGAGGGAGCAGAAGAAGCCAGTCTCCTTTAAAGACTAGCTCTAGTATGAACTAAAAGAGAGAGAACTTGCTTATTACTATGGAGAAGACACGAAGATGTACATGAGGAATCTTCCCCCATCACCGAAATACCTCCCTCCAGGACTCACTTCCAACCTTCAGAATCACTTTTCAACATAGGATTTGGAGAATAAAAACATCCAAACCATATCAATCCTCTACCTATGTGAAGCCATTCCTTTTGACCCTAACAAGAGCTGTTTAGCCTAACTGAGGCCAAGTTTAGAGACCTATCCTCCCAATTCAATAGAAGAGAGACCTCTCAGATATCCTGCAGGTGCAACATGTCCAGAATTGTGCATCCAGTGGAGCTCAGCACCCTCATTTCCAGAAACTCTGCTAAAATTAATAACCATTCCGGATAAATGTACCATAATGCTTGTGTCCTGTGTTCAGACTTTTTTTTTTTTAGTGATTCTTATATTTAATGTGCCTAAATAGCAGGCACCTTAAAAGTAGCTTATATTTTAACATATTTCAAATTAAACTTTCCACAAGTTTTTACTCTGCCTAGAATACTTACTGTGGCACTCTGTTACTGTGCCTATTTTATTAAGATTTTGAAAAATCTGAAAGCCATCTAACAATGGCTTTCAAGTGGATCCAAAGTGGATCTTGACATCAAGGTTCAAGTTCACCAGTGTTTTTGGTTTGTTTGTTTTTTAGTAGAGTTTTGCTCTTGTCGCCCAAGCTGGAGTACAGTGACGTGATCTTGCCTCACTGTAACCTCCTCCTCCCAGGTTCAAGTGATTCTCCTGCCTCATCCTCCCAAGTAGCTGGGATCACAGGTGCCCGCCATGGCACCCAGCTAATTTTTGTATTTTTAGTGAAGATGGAATTTTGCCATGTTGGCCAGGCTGGTCTCGAACTCCTGATCTCAGGTGATCCCGTCCCAAAGGGCTGGGATTAGAGGCATGAGTCACCATGCCCAGCAAGCAGTGTTCTTTACATTGTTATTTCCTACATGTCATGTTACAATGTTAACATGTTAACTTTTATGAAGAGCTCCCGTGAAGAAAGTTACCTTCCAATGCTAACTTTTTTGCAACTAGAAATAACATCTGGACAACATGATGAGGTAAGAAAGAGCTCAGCTTATAAAAAGAAGTAATAAGGTGCCTTCTTCCCCAAGCTCATATTCACATTTTACTAAAAAGTCCTGGGTTGCTTGAATTTGAGCATTGTTTGTATGTAAATGTGTCAGTGAGTTCTAAGGTTTAGGTCCTGTGCTTGTTCTCTGATGGTTACCAGATGAAAGGAGAAAGGAAAAATGCAAAAAGGAGGAAGGGGAACAAAAAGGCCAAAAATGCAAAGGAGGAAGGGGACAAAAAGGCCAAAAATGCAAAGGAGGAAGGGGACAAAAAGGCCAAAGGCTTTCGTTCTTTATTCATGAACAAATCCCTCCTGTGAGATTTCTGCTCATATGTCCTTGTCCAGAACCGAGTCACACAGCCACTTCTAACTGCAAAGGAGACAAAAATAGTAGTTTTTAAGACTTGAGAACATCAGTAGTGGAAAGAGATGGCACATGAGGTTGTAACTGAAAGTTGATTCAGCTAACCCAGAAGGTGTTGCTAACCTCAGTCTTCAACGTGGCAGACTGGGTGTGACTGTTTACCTCCTCTTCAAAGATTTTGGTGGAAAAAAAAAATGTAAAACAGAAAAAGAATAAGAAAACATGTGAATCAGTAACAGATCTATAAGAAGAAGAAGAAAAGGCTTACTAGCACATTTGAAAGGACTGATTGACGATCAGGAGTGGATGAGATTGGCTGAGGCAGAATAGAGCTATGAAAACAATAGGCCGATACCAGCAAAGAGAAAACCATTGCAGAGATGGGGACATTCTTTATGAAGCACTCAAGCCCTTGAGGAAGTACAAGGAATGGTTAAAAGTGCAAGGAAAGCATGTTGACCAGAGGGTAGCTACAGGGATGATTATGTAGAGGACACTTGGCCAAGCAGCTGGGTCAGCCATGCTCCTCCTTACTATGCATACAGAACGGTGGGATGAAGAGTTTGGCCTCAGACTAAGGCACTGAAGATATCTCTTTAAGCAAAAGCACAATACGATTCCTATAGGAGAAGCAGGTATTTTGAAAGGGGGTGTCTGGGAGTGGGAGATTAAGAAGGACAACAGACAAAAACATTCTAAAACTCTGAAATAGTATGAAGAGGGGAAAAGAAAGGCAACCCTGGCTATGAATGAAACACACCAAAATTCTCTGCAACGAATGTAACGGTCTCCTCTATTAACAATTACGTACCTCTCCACCTTCCTGTCCCCTCTCCTCACCCAAACATTATCAGGGAAACCTCCCTGTTGAGCTCCTCAGATCATGAGCTGCAGTCAGCAGCCAGTTCTCTTGCAAGGGGCATGACTGAAGACAGAATTAGCATTGTGCAAGAAAGAGCCAAGGAATCTCCCAGAACATAGAAAAAAAGGGGACCCAACAAGTGAGATAAAAGTTAGGAGCCCCGGAGAGTACATTGAGCAGACCCAGTAATTATTAGCAAAGGTCTTACTAAAAATAAGGAAAAAAATTTCATATATAATTATATGTATATGTATATAGACATATATACACATATATGTGGTTATTAAATTATGAAATGAGAAGTGATCACTGTGACTAAATTAATAATTAAAGAATTTCTATGAACTGAGAAATAACACAGATCTTGAAGATTGAAGTGGCCCTCTGAGCAACAATAAAAAAAAATGTAAAGACACTTGTTTCTTAAGCTTCTGAACTCAAAGGATGTACAAAAAAACATCAGAACTGTTAACCCCAAATTTGTCAGTTAAAAATACAGCTGCTAGCAAAAGATATTGACTTCTTTTCTACTTCTGTGGAAAAAAAAATGTTAGGAGTGAGACATTTTGTCCATCAAAATTATCATTTAAGTTGAGGGTAAAGGTATCATTTATCATAAAGCATGAAAGGACTCCAAATTGTTGTCACCAACAAAGTTCGTTATCAAAAATGCACTGGAGAAAAATGAAATAGAAATACGGAAGAGAAGAACTGGGATTTAAGAGACAGGAGAGTCAATAAATAGTCAACCCAATTATTAAATCTTAAAAAGTATTTACAGATAGGTGTGAAGATTATGAAATTATCCAAATAGGATTGCTTTCTGATGCAAAATATGAATTGTCTGTAGCCAGAAGCTCATATGTTTAACCAAAACGTGATTAGTAAAAGTTGCAGTAGAATGATATTCAAATATTATGGGCTTGTTCAACATAGTTACATATACTCATTATTTTATTAAGATCTTGAAAATCTTAAACTATTTTTGGTTAAGTTCTGTGAGCATTCTAAAAATAAAAACAAGATTACCTCCAACCGGTAGAAGAAAATTAAGTAAAAAAAAAAAACTTATTTTTTTAACTTGACAATTGTACGTTTTTTTCATGTTCCCACTTCTGCTCATTTAGTAAAATATTTACTGTTAGTATCCCATTCTGTATATGAAGGACTATAAATCATGATAAACAGAAAGCAATACAATAAATTGACAAGAGCAAATGCAAACATGTAAGTAATCAAAATACTTGTGAATGGTCAAATTTCTACATTAAGAAAAATATTATATTCTCATACTGAATAAAATAAGTCCAGCTATATTATATTTCTACAATAAAGTATTTGCTAGAGTATTAAATGTGAACAAAGTAACAAAGATATCATACAAAAGTTACAAAAAGAGAAGAACTGAGGATAGAAAACCTCATGGCATACAAGTCAAGGTAAAATGTTATATACAACATAAATGTGATAACAGTTCGGGTTATGAAAATGTTGTGATACACGAAAATCAAGAGACATCAATTCACTGTTGACCTTCTATTTGTGCAGGGACAGACTCCTGGAAAATTGCAGTTTGACACCAATAAATCACATGCAGAGAGACAGGGTGCATGATGCCTTATCTGAAACCAGATTTTCCCCTTGACTTTTTAAATGCGTGATCCAACAAATAATGAATTGCACGCACTCACACACACACACACACACACACACACACACACACACACACAGTTATTTTATTTTATTTTTTTACATTATTATCATCTGTAGTACTAACATTATTTTTAGTTTGCTTACGTCAGTTTTAGTTGGATGGTTACATAACCAAGTCAGGCCAATCCGAGCCAAAGAGACTCCATGCCAGGACTTGGCATTGTTATTTTGTTAAAGGGGCAACTTTCTTGAGCAGGTTGCTGATAGGATGGCATAAGCTAGAATGACTGAAATCTGTTTGAAAGCATGGAAATCATGCAACACAGGAGAGAGTAGCTCCATAGAACAAGAGACAGTAAATTCTGCTGATATGGAATGTTTCCATTGTTCTGTGTCTTACCCATGACACTTCCCGTAGGACCATCTAATGACCCTGCTGTGCCTACCGCCAGTTTCAATCCTGGACTCCTCAATTACTGAAGCTGGAAATCAAAAGCATCATTTGTATGTATAATGATAACGATTGAATCTTGGATGATACCAAATAGAAGTGAGAGAGAGAAAGCAAGTGAAAGAGTACAAATGAGTTTTTATTCTTCACTGAAAAACGACATCAAAAAATGAAGTTAGATAATCATCTAACTCTATTGCGGTCTTCTCTGCATGGCTGATAAATCTTAATTAAACAAATTAGTTTGAAATGTCTTTAAACAGAACGTGAGCCCTTTTATCTCTAAATTCTAGTTCACATGACCCTGCAAGTGGGTCATGACGTTGATCAACACCTTCATGAATGCTTCTGTTCTCACTGATCTGCTTCTGTCTTCGGCTCAGGATAGCCATATCCCAACACAAACAGATTTTTTTTCACCTCAGATAAACATTTGGGGATTATTCCCTTTTATCCCAAATTCAAAGACCAATAGATTTTACAACAATGAGGTAAAAAAGAAAATGGAGAATATGTTAACATCATTATCTCAAATACTTTTCCATAAAGTACTTACACTCTGGAATAAGTACCAGGTACCAAGTACACAAACACCCGGGAAAAAAATACACCTTTATGCTGAATCAATGTCGTGAACGGTGCTTTAACCAAATCACCACATTTAACATCACAGACCATGAGACAACCTGTCATTATATGATTCCCGATGTGATGCTATAAGATGTATATAATATCACCTATTTAATGTTTTTGCAATAAAATATTTAGTCTGAATTTAATCATTCAGATGAATCAAGAAAGTTCAGAGTGTAGCCCAGGGGACTTCTCTAGATTAAAAGTAACTAAAGAAACTTAAAAACCAAAGGTGATGTATGAATCTTAATTGAATCTGAATTAAAAAAATAAAGACATTTTGATAGTTGGAAAAAAATTGAGTATCAAATGTATTATTAAGACAGTATTGAATTATTATTTATTTTCCTAAGCAGATTAATGCTGTAGTGGGTGTGGAGAAGAATGTGATCATTCTTAAGCACTGAAGAGCTGTACTCTGAGGGAGGCAGCTTAATGTCTGCAGCATGCTTCTAAGTATATTTCAGAAAAGGTATACGTCTATCTTTGTGTGTGTGCATGTATGTATTTATGATTATATACAATGTGTGTATGCATGTGTGGGGGGGCTAGAGATAATTAAAATGTGGCAAATTGTTAGTGATTTCTGAGTTAAGTGAAGGATATATTGGCATTCATTGTCTTTATAATAATTTTATATGCTTAAAATTATTAAAAAACTCTGAAGTTTAAAAAGTGAGAAACAAGTCTTAACTGTTACAGTAATTTACAGAAGACCAAGAAATGAGATCGTACAGAAAATAACAGAACGTTAAGAAACAGGAATACACCTTTTTCAGTGATGTGGAATTACCTGGTACCACTGAGCACGGTGGCTCACACCTGCAATCCCAGCACTTTGGGAGGCCGAGGCGGGTAGATCACAAGGTTAGGAGTTAAAGACCAGCCTGACCAGTGTGGTGAAACCCCATCTCTACTAAAAAACAAATACAAAAACTAGCCGGATGTGGTGGCATACATTAGTCCCAGCTACTTGGGAGGCTGAGGCAGGAGAATTGCTTGAACCCAGGAGTCGGAGGTTGTAGTGAGCCAAGATTGTGCCACTGCACTCCAGCCTGGGTGACAGAGTGAGATGCTGTCTCAAAAAAAAAAAAAAATTACCTAACAGTAAGGAAGACACCAGCCCAGCCCGTTTTGTTGGGATACAGATTTCCTGATCCCAAGACAGAAGCAGATCAAATGAAAACAGAATGTTCATGAAGGCATTGATCAATGTCATGATCTACTTCCAGGGTAATCTGAACTAGAATTTAGAGAGAAAAGGGTCTACATTTTGTTCAAGCTAAATGGGTAAGTTCAGATTTACCAACCATGCAGGGCAGACTCAAGCTGACCTTGAGGAATATGTTGAGATTTAAGCTCATCTGCAAAGTGATTTGGGAGTGGAGAACTTCATACAGCAACTCCTAGGAGACTGGTGCTACAGTCTATCCTCAGACAGTTGCACCTCATCGCTAATCCTTGAGAAGTCTCAGCCTCTTGTCCTCTAGCTGCCTAAACTAGGACTTCATAAACAGTGTTCTTAGAGGTTTGGCTGTTGAGTGCATAAGCAAATATTTCCCTATTTGCCTTTGCTTTCGTCCGTTCTTTAAAACATTTAGTAGTAATACAACACAGTCTTTAAAATTCAGTTATTGATCAATACTTTATTATAGACTTCATTATTTAAAATGTATATTCTGATATCTTTTTCCACAGTGTACTTAAAATTTTTCTCTTTCATAAATTCTTTTTTTTTTAAATTGTACTTTAGGTTCTGGGGTACATGTACAAATTATGCAGGGTTGTTGCATAGGTACATACATGGCAAGGTGGTTTGCTGCCTCCATCCCCCCATCATCTACATCTGGCATTTCTCCACACATTATCCCTCCCCACCCGCAGCTGTTCCTCCCCTAACCCCCCTTCCAACTGACCCCATTGTGTGATACTCCCCTCCCTGTGTCCACGTGTTCTCATTGTACAACACCTGCCTAGGAGTGAGAAATGCAATGCTTGATTTTCTGTGCCTGTGTCAGTTTGCTGAGAATGATGGTTTCCAGATTCATAAAATAGCAGTTTGCAAAATTTTCTCTAAGCTGAATGATGAGTTATTGTTCAAGACAAGCCCACACCAAAAATCTATGAAAATCTTATTAGGGACCTTATAAATGATGTGTTTCTCATTAACTTTGAGATTTAGGTTTTGAAACTCACCTCTTCCTTCCTTTAGAGAAACAATAATCTAATTCCCTATATTTAATATGTGTTAGTTCTTTAGAGTTATATCCCACCCCTATCTCTACTGAAATACTAAACAAGCATATAAAATCATTATTTGATTGATTTAGTGCAAAGCTTTCACAACAAGGAAATACCAGTCACAAAGAGAAATCCATATTGAGTAATTCAGCAAACAATACAAGCAGTTGGGGTTTTAAAATAATAAGACAATAAGAAAAAGAAAGTAGGCTCTGAGGTTTGATTATTTTATTATTTCTTGCTCATTAGAAAGAAGAAAGACAAAAATAATTTCCAATTATTTTCAAGGTTTATTGATGTTTGCTTATTTTATAGATAAAAAGACACCACGGAAAATAATAAATAAAGGGCTAGATTATTTGGGCTCAAAAATTAATTTATAACACCATCTTCTTCATAAACAGCAGGCGACTACTGTTTTCCATCTGCACTGCACATGCGTGATTACAGCCCATCCAGTGTCTTAGAGCAGTTATTACCTATGTTACATTGTATTAAGGGCAGAGGCCCATGGCTTTCATTTGGTAAGACAATATTACTTGAAAAAATTCTGCATAATTACTCAGGAATCAGACAACGTTCCCACGTTGAAGAACAGAGAAATTAAAATAGATTAAATTAATTGTTACTCTAGGTGACCACTTCCAAATAATGTATAGTCAGAAAAACACACTGCGAAAGAGCAAAAGACATAATTTATTCACATACAAAAGCAGCATACTGTGTTTATGTAAGGGAGATTGTTCGCTGGGGACCCCATCACAGGCCTTTAAAGTACCACCAGTGGTCCAACACCATCGATGTCACTTTAACGTTGACTTTCCTATTTATTTTATTATATTGGAACAACTCTGACAACACTGTAAACATAAACATTCATGTCTTTAAGATCCTCTGAAAACTGTTTTCATTGAATATTCGCTACTTTTCTCCACTGTACCAGGGGAGGAACTACTCTCTGTGCATTCTTTGAAATCATGCCCTTGGAACCCAGGCCAACAAAATGAAATAAAAGAGTCTCTTTGTGAAGATTCACTATTTCCAAGTCGGTGCTCTTAGATCTGTGTGGTTCACAGCAGAAAATAGGATGCTCAGTCAAGCTGTACTTATAGGGGACAGTGTTATTTTTCTTTGTATTTTATTAATAGCTTGCTTTCTGAGTGACCGCAATCATATATTCTCCAAAGCACAAAGGGATTTGATTTATAAAATCTTCTAAGTAACTGTTTGCTTTTATACCATGGGTTCCTGAGCTGAATCACCAGCACAAACACACTTGCTAACAAAGGAGAAGGAAGGAAGGAAGGAAGGAAGGAAGGAAGGAAGGAAGGAAGGAAGGAAGGAGGGAGGGAGGGAGGGAAGGAAGGAGAAGGAAAGAAGGAAGGAAAGGAAGGAGGGAGGGAGGGAAGGAAGGAAGGAAGGAAGGAAGGAAGGAAAAGGAAGGAAAGAAGGAAGGAGGGAGGGAGGGAAGGAAGGAAGGAAGGGAAGGAAGAAGGAAGGAAGGAAGGAAAAGGAAGGAAGGAAAAGGAAAGAAGGAAGGAAGGAGGAAAGTAAGGGGGAAGGGGAAAGGAAAGGGTTTTTTAGTTATAGTTACTCTGTTTTCTGAGAAATAGAGAGAAATGAGGAAATGTATGGGAAATTTTGTGATATTAGGGAACTGTCAGATTATTACCTTTGCGGAATGCTGCTTTTAAGCACATATACCTGCTACCCTCTAACAGCCCGACTTGTCCTTTTATTTCTTAATAGGATTTCTCTCTGACTTGTCAAATGTCTCTGTTGGAATGAAGTGAACAAGGTATATCCAAACACTCCAACAATATTATTTTCATTCTCTTAATTATATTCAAGAAGAGATTATATTCTTCCTAATAGAAAAAAAAAGTGGTTAAGCTGACTATTGTCTGCGTGTGTCATGTAAAACAGGAAGTCAATGATTATGGGAATGAAAACATGTCTGCCATCTTAAGCTTTGTTCTTAATGGGAAAATTCTGTCTCTCCTTTTATTGAAGAAAGGATAGGACGATGGAGCATCTTGTTGTAGGTTTCAGGTAACTGATCTGTGATACTAACTTACACTCAAGGGCATTGTCACACACTCTGAAATTCATATTCTACTTCCTCTCCACCATACACACATACCCTCTCCCCAGAATGCTTCTGTTCTTAATCTTTGCCTTGGCTTCCACAGTTTCTGAGATTCTACTTTGAAAATTGCAGCCCTGACTTGCCATCTGGTTCTGGGCTATTATCCATGCATCCCACATTCTGGTCAGAAACGTGTTTTTGGTGCACTCTCATGGGCGCGGGTCTCCTCTGAGCACTGATGTGCACACAGTCTTGTCCCCTGAGGGTCAGTCTTCGAGCAAGCTGAGTGGTGTTTCTGCCTCCAGACCCTGACTTTCCTCTGTTCCCACATGCAAGACATCACGAGGCAGCATCACTGTTACTCGTTGTTAGTTGGTTTGTGTTATTTGCATAAGAGTTTTTTCTGATTCAAAGCCTGTTTTGAACCGTGCATTATTTTACTTAGTATGTTTCTGTTTACATTTATTAAATCTATTTACACATAGATTATAGATGTTTAAACATATAATGTGCTCACGAGTTTTTTCAGCTGTGATGTTTTCCTCCAATTTTTACTATGAATTTCTGCATTTCTTCTGGGTTCTGAATTCTCCATTAAGGATGACTTTAAACTGTATGATTAATAAATCCTAACTCCCTTAGTCTAAGCTTTCTGATTAATTTGTTATTATTTTATGCTGATCTCACCCTTCTTAATTAAAAATCCAATCTTAGCCATGCCATAAATGTTTAGAGCACTATTAAACAGAATAGCTCTTTTTTTAAAATGCTTTATTAAGTAAAATGTACATGCCATAAACTTTAGCCATGATAAATGTACAATCAATGATTTTTAGTAAATATATAATGTTGTAACAATATCACCAAAATCCACTTTTATTATTATTAGGAACCAATGTCTTGGGGACAGTTATGGATATTGCTACAGGCTGTCATTGCCTCTAGACTCTGTAAGCTCACTGAGTAAGTTAATGTATGTACATATTTTAATTAGTAGATAGATTAACTATAGATGTAGCTATAAATGGTTATGGGTATAGATAACTAGTTTCCAGCTTATCTGAATCCACTCACATGCCACTATACTACTTTGTGTTTAGTACAGTACCTTAGAGTATACTTAGGTACCTTCGTTTACCTTAGAGTACTCCTAATTTTTTTCTATTATCACTTATGGTATATACAACCCACACATATCCTTTGTGTATTATATGTATGATTAATATACACATGTATCTGCATATATATTATATATGTCTCTATGTGATATATAGTATATGTGCATGTATGTGTCTATATATACATACTCATTGCTTCCTTTCTTCATTTAAGCTTCATAATTCTGTTTAAAATCTCACATATGTTAATCAATCATTGTCATTATATCTTTCAATTAATAAGATATTCTGTTAAAATTTCCCACTTGCTGGTGAATTTGTCAATTCTTCCTTGAATTTCTGTCAATTTTATGTATAGTTATTTGGAGGGTCTTTTAATAGGTGCATATATTGAGAGTAGGTGTTTGGTCCTGGAAAATGGATCGTTATTTTAAATTTAGTGACAATTTATAGCCCTAACAATTCTTTTTGATACAAAGTTTATTTTGAATAATGCATTCTTTTACTTAGTATGTTTCTTTGGCTTGGCAGAATCTTAAAAATGGCATTTAGTTGAAATTTTTTTTTTTTTTTTTTTTTTTTGAGACGGAATTTTGCTCTTGTTACCCAGGCTGGAGTGCAATGGCATGATCTCGGCTCACCGCAACCTCCACCTCCTGGGCTCAGGCAATTCTCCTGCCTCAGCCTCCTGAGTAGCTGGGATTACAGGCACGCGCCACCATGCCCAGCTAATTTTTTGTATTTTTAGTAGAGACGGGGTTTCACCATGTTGACCAGGATGGTCTCGATCCCTTGACCTCGTGATCCACCCGCCTCGGCCTCCCAAAGTGCTGGGATTACAGGCTTGAGCCACATTTAAAGTGTATAGTTTAATGATTTTTTTGTATCTATTAGGAGTTTTCCAACCAACTTAATAATATAATTTTAGAACATTTTTTCATCCCACAAAGAGGACTAGTTACCAGTGGCCGTTCCTCATTGACACACCCTTCTCAAGCTCTTGGCAACAGCAAATCCACTTTCTTTCTTTATAGATTTCCCTGTTCTGGACACTTCGTATAAAAGAAACCATACAGGCTGGGTGCAATGGCTCATACCTGTAATCCCAACACTTCAGGAGATTGAGGCAAGAGGGTCACCTGAGGTCAGGAGTTCAAACCAGCCTGACCAACATGGTGAAACCCTGTATCTACTAAACATATAAAAATAATCAGGGCATGGTGGCAGGTGCTTGTAATCCCAGCTACTAGAGAAGCCAAGGCAAGAGAAATGCTTGAACACGGGAGGTGAAGGTTGCAGTGAGCTGAGATTGCGCCATTACACTCCAGCCTGGGCAACAGACTGAGACTCTGTCTGAAAAATAATAATAATAACGAAATTATAAAATATGCTATGGCTTTTGTAGCCAGCTTCTCTCACTTAACACAACGTTTCTGTGGTTCATCTTTGTCATAGCAGGTGTCATTATTTCATTCCTTTTAGTTGCTAAATAATATCCTATTGTATTTGAATTTTTAAATCCCCCTTAAATATTTATTACTTGTAATTAACTAGTTTATTCTGTTCCTAGGTATTAAAGTGATTCAGACATTTATCCTACCATCTTCATTTTTTCTCCTTTTCTGTTTTCCCAAGCTTCCTATTTTTTTCTTGTCTTTATCATCTCATGGATTGGATTTTTTAGTTCATTTATTCTCTCCAATGTTTTGAAGCTATGCTTGCTCCATCTTTTATATTTGAATTTCCCTTAAGTTGTAACAGGTATATTCGTATTAAATATAATATTACTCATTATGTTTACAATTTTTCAGAAAACTTCAGGACATTAAATCTTTGTAAAGCCAGTTGCTTCCTTCTAAGTTATATATTATTTTAAAAAATTTGGTTCTACTTTGTGTCAATTCAACCATATTAATTCACTTTAACTTGGAAAATATTACTAATGCATCATTTAATCAATATTTATCATGGTTTGCTAGCTATTTACTGCTGTCTTTTTTTAATCATTCCAACTAACCTATCAGACTCTTGTTCTGGGATTATTTTCTGCCTTGCTGAATATTCTTTTGAAGTTCCTTTCATGAAATCCCATTGATCAGAAGCTCAATTTTATTTTTTGTTTAAAATGTTTCACCATGACTCTTTTCTTGAATAACAGTTTGGGTCGTTCTCAAATCTATGTTGAGAAAAACTTTTCTTCAGCAGTTTAAAAAATGCTTTTCCTTTACTTAGTACAGTTTTACTCAATTCGTAATGAGTAGCTTGCCTGTTCTAGATGCTGGGGACACCACAGGAAGTAAAATTGCTAAAGTTGATAAAGTTCATGCCTTCTTTCTAGAGTGTTGGGAAAGGCAAAGCAGAAAAATACATAACTAAAACATAGTCAGAGGTCGTTAATCTCAAAAACAAAAACAAGGTAGCTTTAGATATCTTATGGGATTTATTTTATGTGTCACCCCAGATCTACACAGTTGCTATGTCTCTGGTCAATATTACCTTTAAAAGTTTATGTGGTCATCATGGCCATAGGCGCAGGTCAATGACTAGCCCATGGAACTGGGCTCTATGATCTCACTGAGGGTGCAAAGGGCTCATCATGTCACTCACAGGCAGACTCAACAGCATTTGCCTCACCCATGCCATGCATCTCTCTCCTCTTACTTTGACACCCACCTGGTGGCCATGCACGTTTAACCCACACATACAGGGAAGTTAAAACCTTACAGTGCAAACTTTGAGCAATGGGAAGTAACACCTTGGAGATAAACCTTCCCTTCCTCCCTCCACCCCAGGCAGAAGATTCAGAGGGGTAGTTTTAGATGGTGTTTCTAAAGACGTCCTGCAAGTTCAAGCAATTGGCTTATTACAAAGCTGTGGCTAGCTCGGTAACATATGACCATCTGTTCTCCACACGCTCCTGCTTCTCTGGAGTGGCACAATTCATAGTCTTGGCATAAGTGACCTCAGATTCTGTTTTGTTAGGACACCTTGCAGAAACCTACGGGAATTCGTTGATGATGATGCGTTCAGTTGTGGGTTGAGGTTAGAGGTTCTGACAAGACAGCGGAGACAGTTCATAGCTGGCTGCGCGATGATGGTTTCTTGAATGTTGAACATGGCGATGGCCTCAATGCCACAACTTCCTCAGCGTAGCATTGAGGAAGGGTTCTGAGGAGTGGATTAGTTAGGACAGTTGATTGACGAAGCCCTTTGAACACAACACGCAGCTGCGTTTCTTCAGGTGACCCAGGGCACATTCCTTTAACCATCTTTGAGAGGTGGCAAATCTCTGTGGCTAGAGTTCATGGTGGAAAATGCTGCATGGATCTGGGCTCTATGATTTCAATGAGGATGACAGGCTACTACCTTGACGAGAAACCAGACGGCAACAGTGGACTGTCAGAGGCAAAGCAGCTGTAAATACCAGGGTAACAGTAAGATGTGCTTGGCAGCCAAGGTGTCTTTACCTGTGGAAGATCTGTGGTGATAGCTAATACTTCATTGCATTTTTAGGCATGAGACAAATGGACAATAAGCTAGGATGTCACTTAATTTGTATATTTAAAAAATCAAGATCTGGGGAGTAGAAGGCTTATATCAGCGGCCACGATGGAATATTGCCATCTTTTATCAGTAGCCATGTCTAATTCCACTCACAGACCTGAAGCCCTTTAATTAAAAAGTAGGCCAGTTACTACATTGAAGGTCACTGCAAATACCTTCTTTAAATATCCCTCTGATCTTTCACTAATAGGGTCTGAGTTATTTACAGAATAACTAAGGGAAATGAGACTATTCCTCAGACTCTCGAGGAGTATTAATATGGCATATGAGCTGGATACATATAATCAAGATTTTTTTTTGCAAGGGTGGGGCAGGTTTATAGAGGTGAAAAGGAGAGTTTAAACCAAAGTCTGTCTCAAAATGGGCCTACAGACCCACCTGTAACTACAGACCCACCTGTGACTACAGACCCACCTGTGACTACAGACCCACCTGTGACTATAGACCCACGTGTGACTACAGACGCACCTGTGACTACAGACCCACCTGTGACTACAGACCCACCTGTGACTACAGACCCACCTGTAACTACAGACCCACCTGTGACTGCTTGCTTCTGATCCAAATGTTCTGGTTCTATGACCTCCAACAGTAAGAGCCATTATTTTAATAGGGCCCAGTGGAAGTCCATGAAGAAAATCCTCTCCTTCTCCAGTCAAAGTTGTAAATTAGAAGCAACATTACCCCTCAGAAAACCTAGGCATATTTATGTAGTTTGCCTGTTTCTGCACCCAAATCTCATCTTGAATGGTAGTTCCCATAATCCTTATGTATTGTGGAGGGACCCGGGGGGAGGTAATTGAATCATGGGGCCGTTTAATGATAGTGAGTGAGTTCTCATGAGATCTAATGGTTTAATAAGGGGCTTTTCCCCTTGGCTGGGCACGTCTCTCTCCTGCCACAATGTGAAGAAGAACGTGTTTGCTTCCCCTTCTGCCACAATTGTAGGTTTTCAGAAGCCTCCCCAGCCATGCAGAACTGTGAGTCAATTAAACCTCTTTCCTTTACAAATGACCCAGTCTCAGTTAGTTTATTATTATTATTATTATTATTTAGAAAGAGTCTGTTTCTGTTGCCAGGTGCCAGGCTGGAGTGCAGTGTCATGATCTCAGCTCACTGCAACCTCCGCCTCTCGGGTTCAGGCAATTCTCCTGCCTCAGCCTCCTGAGTAGCTGGGATTACAGGCACACGCCACCACACCCAGCTAATTTTTTTTTATTTTTAGTAGAGACGGTATTTCACCATGTTGGCCAGGATGGTCTCGATCTCTTGACCTTGTGATCCACCCACCTTGGCCTCCCAAAGTGCTGTAATTACAGGTGTGGGCCACCGCACCTGGCTTCAGTTAGCTCTTTATAGCAGCATGAGAATGGACTAATGCAGATGTAAACCAGAGATCAGCACTACCACAGAAATATGGATAAATGCTTGGATGGTGAACCTCACTATAACCTCATTCAACATACCCCCATGTAAACCTCAAAAACCAACAGTTGGTACATAGTAAATGATGGTATGCTACTGTGAAATAATAATCCAGATTGTTTCCCTCATTGCGCCTGGCTACTATTGCTGATCGGTACAGCCTGTATCACTTCATACACTATTGATCTGAAGAATGAGTTATTTCCATGTGCAGAAAAGATCAAACATTGTAATTTACAGAGCAGCATGCATTAACTCTCCTTCCTGTAGACCATTTTAACTCTTGGACTCTCTATAATGCTGAGATACCAGAAACTTGGGGCAGCTTAACATTCCTAAGAGTATTTCACTTATCCACCCTGCTCAAGACGTCTCGCAAATGGACTTGGTGAATAGAGAGTGGTGAGGACCCAAGAAGCTTTGGCGTAGCAGCTGCATACCAGGAAGAGGCCTGTCAATTAATGAGGTTCATAAGAGGCCAGTGGATTGGTGTATGCCAGGGTATCACCTCTAAGGTAAAGGACAAGTAACAGCAATTCACATCTCCTGCCACTAAGAAAATTATACAGCATTTTGTGAATCTATATATATTTTGGAGGTAGGATATACCACAAATGAAATGGGGTTCTGACCCATCCATTTGTTAAGGTTGACAGGTCTGAATGGGGTCCAGAGTAAGAGAAGGCTAGGTGCCAGTTTCCAGTTTATTTCTTCTTATTGTGAAAAGGATATGAGAGTACAAATAGCCAGCACATGATTTTTTATTAAAAAACAGACCCTGCATTTAAATGAAGAATGTAATATGCAAAGATTTGAGGAAGCCCTGGCAAGGATGTCTGTATTGTTTAGGAAAGACTGAACACAAAATAGTCTACTGTTTAATAAATTAAGGCACAGAAGTTATCTAATCTACTCAGTTTATACTATTGCTCATGGAACAATAAGCATTTTAAAACAAGTGGTTTTGCTTGGATTTAGACACCCAAGAACAATATTTTTTAAGAGAGAGTATTAATATAGTGTATGTTATGTAAAATAAAATATACACACTGATTTGAGATTAAATGGCATACAATGAACATATAGATGCACTCATGTCCCAGAATAGGAAGAAATGTTTATTCTAAGTAAAGAATTATGTTTAAAACATTTATATAAATGTAAGGGGAAAATCCAAAACTCCCTTTTTTTTGACAAGGCATTTTGTAGATTTTAAGAAAGAAGAATGGAAGCATTTGAGGGAACCAAGATTTATTGCTAGTAGTTTCCTTCTTTCTCTCCTAACCTCAGCTGTGCCTAACAATTGAAATGCATAGACTCATAGGACAAGCAAGTAAGGGAATCCAAAAGAATGATTGTTAAGTTTCCACCAAAAAGGAGATCTTTTCAGTGGTGAATCATTGCTTGAAAAATAATTTACTGATTTCCTTGGAATATGATTTTTATAACTTTCTTTATTCTGTAGAAGTGAAGGAAAGATACACTTACAAAAAATCTTCTGCAGGATTGCATTAGTACCTCTGAATGATTCACATGCAAATTCTTTTAGTTAGACTCAAAAGGAAGCCAGAGACCTTTTCAATCAAGAATATGCTCTTGGTTACATACAGTCAACTCTGCTAAAGCACCAGAAAGAATATTGGCGGGGGGGGGGGGGAGGGAAATCACCCAAGAAGACTTTCCTTTTTTATTTTTAAGTGAAATTTTTGGTCCCATTAGGCACATGAAATGAAATATTAAGTTGATAGGAAGTTTTTCATTTAGATTTTTTTCATTTATTATCTAAATTCCTTATTTACTCATTGTAGACTAATTTGTATATTCGCAGTGGCTATATTTTTACTTCAGTTAACATATGTTATGTTCAAAAGGCAAGCTTTGTTGGAAGGTTCTCATCATTACTAGGCAGTTTGCTTAAAATTCACATAATTGCTGCCAGGGACATGGTGCCACTTTAGGAATTTTTAGGAGATTACAGGCCAGATGGTCCTCAAAATATCAGTCAATCTATGCTCCCCTTAAAATTATAGAATGACTACTTTAATTGCATGAATTTTAAATAAGCAAGATTTTTATAACACAGTTTAGTCAATACAACATGTTTAGTCTAAGGAAATTAAAAGATGAAAATGCTAACTACATTGGGTTGTCCTTCTCTTTCAGCTCATCTGTATTTCTTCTCTGCTTATGTCCTCCCGCATCCCAGGGATTCTCTTGCCTCAGCCTTCTGAGTAGCTGGGATTACAGGTGTGCACACCATGCCTAGCTAATTTTTGTATTTTTTTGTAGAGACACAGTTTCCCCATGTTGGCCAGGCTGGTCTCACTCCTGGCTTCAAGTGATGTGCTTTTCTCAGCCCCGACAAAGTGCTGGGATTATAGACATGAGGCAACTGCACCTGGCCTGTACTTTGTTTTATATAATTAAAAGCTTATTTCTCTCAATCCTGATTTCTTTCTTTCTTTCTTTCTTTTTTTTTTTTTGAGACAGAGTTTTATTCTTGTTTCCCAGACTGGAGTGCAATGTCATAATCTCAGTTATGTATGTTTAAATCTTTATTACATCAAGAATCTCTTAAGTGTCTCTAATTCATATGTCCAGGATTCAGGATTCCAAACACATTGTGAGCTGCAACAGAAACTCAAGTCATTGATTGCATTTCTCTCACTGCTGCTTGAATAGTGAGTACCATCCTAGCCACCTTCAGTTTCTCCCCAGCACCAGCAAAAGAACCACCTTGCCATTTCCAGTGAAGCTAGTATACTTTACATATAGTCACTGCCTTTCCTCTTCCTGTGTTTATACCGTGGTTGGTCATCTGTCAGGTGCACAGTCAGGCTTCCTGAGGCTTCTCCTGGGAAGAAGTGATTTATCTGATGAGTGAGTTGTCACTTGTCCCCTTTGTCCTTTTCTCTTTGGAATCTGCCCACTCTCAGAAAGCACAGTTGGTGCTGCCCTGTTACTCAGCAGTGGGGATCTGGGAAGTCGCAGGGCTTCTAGCTTGGTTTATGGCTGAATGGGACAGTCATCTCTTGCTGTGCTGTCAGAGCTGGAAGCCCAATTTTGCCAAACAGATAAGCCATGTTCTCCTATAACTTTATCAGTAACAAGGATGACATATTGAAACCCTTTGCCAAACACCCTTGTCCTTCAAAGATGGTTCAAAGTTGGAGTGTGAAAAAGACGTTCATCCCTCAGACACACTAAGAGCTAATTTATTACTACATCTTTTCTCCACATTCTGCAAACATATGTGTTATATATGTTTAAATCTACATTTATTGATTTATATATCTATATAGAGTAAAACATGTGAGATCACATTGATATTCCAATTCCTGTCCAACCTCACAAAATGTAATTTTTCTCTGTTCCATGTTTGCAGCTCCCTCTACTGACAGTAAGAAACCTAACTTCTGTTACCCTTAATGTGTTTATGTGTTTAATTCATCCTATTTAGCATACTTGCTTGAGCCACCAGGATGAAATTTGTCCTACAGTCTATCTATTGAATAAAAAAACAGTTTATTAGGAAGGCAGTAATTACAGAGTATAAAATTACTAAAAAATTTTATGAAGTTTTGTCTTTATAATGATACTTCAATATCATCATGCTTCTTTTGAAGATAAAGTAAAGGAAAACTAGAATGTTTAGGCTCAAGGTGGGGTAACTTTAAAAAAGAAGGACTAGTCCTGTCTATACAATACAATATCCTTCCTCCCCTAATAAACTAACTGCTAAAATACAATGGTATCTGAGATTATTTTAATTAACTAATTTTGAAACATAGTGCCATTTCTAAAATTCACCGGCTTTTGAGGAAGTGAAAAAATTAGCAGGAACACAATCCAGGTGCTTATGATTATTAAAGAATCATTAACGAGTTTACATTCTTAAGGCAAAGATTATGCTAATTTAAGGAAAGAATGTATATTCAATAAATATTTACTAAGCACTTCTGTGCAAAGTATCATGCCATATATTGTAGTAATTGTATTCCCAAAAGAATGACACAAAGATTTTGGTAAAGTTCTTATGCCTTTTCTGGGATCACTTCTGAATTAAAAACAAAAAAGGACACATGTTTTTAAAGGCATGAGAAAATGTGTACTCCTCTCTTCTGACAGAAGAAACAGAAACAAATTGATCAGACAAAATTATTCAAAATAAGTAGCACATTTTTCTATGTACTTCGGTTGTTGTTTATTTGAAGACACGGTCTCACTCCGTCGCCCAGGCTAGAGTGCAGTGGTATTGTCTTGGCTCACTGCAAACTCTGCTTCCCAGGTTCAAGGGATTCTCCTATCTCAGCCTCCCAAGCAGCTGGGATTATAGGTGTGCACCACCATGCCTAGCTAATTTTTGTATTTTTTGTAGAGGCTGGTCTCAAACTCCTGGCCTCAAGTGATTCACTTGCCTCAGCCTCCCAAAGAGCTGGGACTATCGGCATGAGCCACAATACCTGACCTGTACTTTGTTTTATATAATTCAAAGCTTATATCTCCCAATCCTGATTTCTTACCTTGTTAATACTAAGTACGTCTTAATGTACATATTTTTGTAGGTAATATACTCAGTTTCCCCAAATATCTGATTTCAATTTGACAGATTTTAAATACTATTGACTCACAAATACCTCTATCAAAATTACTGTATTTTAAAGTATAAATGCTGGGATTATTAATAATTTTGCTGGTTCTTCATCCATGACAAATTGTTTAGAGATTAAAGTATCTGTATGGATTGTTTTCCAGAGACATTCACCTGAATTAATAGCCATTAATCAATAGTGGCTAACCAAAATTGTATTCAATCCAATTCAATATCACTGCATAAAAGCCAAATGAAAAGTTCAAGGGTGAATTTAACTTACAGCTTTAGTTAATTATTCAATGAATAGAACATTTAATAATCACCCTTCTCTTGATGATTTCCATCCAGGACGTGGATATTTAGATGGGATGAAAAATAAAATATTCCCCCATAATTATTTTTTTCTGAGATTCAAGAATATTGTTCTTTTGCTTTTCAGTGATACGTAATTCGAGAATAAGAGGAATCACGGTTTCATAATTTACATATGTGCCTGTCTGCATTTGTGTTTTATTTTTATAAACAGCATTATTTCCCAAAATTAAAAGTAATACAATTTTCTGATTTAACTATCACTCGTGAGAGGTTTACTTTTTAATGTCATATAAACTGAATGTGGACAAAATGAACCAGTTGTAACTGCTTTTCATAGGAATATCTGGGAAAGTTATCTTATTTTAATATATTCAACAATAATTTATTTCATGGCTGAGTGCCTACTATATAGCAGACACTGTACTAAGCTACAGATAATTGGTTCTCGACCTTGGCTGTACTCTGGAATAACCTAGAGTGAGTTTCAAAAATTCAGGGCATGGGTTTTGTCCTAGTTTCAGCTGCTCTGGAAGATAGCCTGAGCCTTTGAAATGTAAAAGCTTGTCTTGATTCTGATGTACTGTGAAGACTGAGAACCACTGCAAAGAGAAAGACAGTATTTTTAATAAGAGGAATCATGGTTTGACAGTGACTCAGCTGAGTTCTCTCCTTAGCTGTCTTCACTTTCACATTGTACACCTGCTGCTCCATGAGTTCAGGGGTTTGGGCTCTTTTCTGACAGTATCTGAGAGTCCACTCCCGTTCCTGGTTGAGTAAGTGCTTAACTAATATTTGTTGACAAAATGAAAATGGTTTCCGAAAGATACTATAATTTAATCTTGTATCTTTAACTTTTATAAGGAGATGGCTTTTAAATCTATCTCCCATCATGTCGTTTTATCAACAATTGGACCTTTAAACTATTCACAATCATTTTAGTCTTTTATCCTTAAATATAATGTAGGAACATCAGGAAAAGAACTCATAGGGGAAATTGGAAAGCACAGAGCTGCCATCAGGAGGTAGAAACAAAGAAAAAAAAAGTTCTTGTATTAATGAGAAATATACTCGTTTATAATGACATATGCTGGCTCATTCATATAATGAAATATACTGGCTTATAATGACAGCACTCCATTTCAGTTCACATACACTTACACTAAAGGTTGCAGGTCGTATATTTAACACATAGCAAACCAAACTAGATCCAAAAATTTTTGGACTCTAAGTCTGTTGCCACTACACGATGTCTTTATAACCAGATAATGCTGAGAGCCAAGTGAGATTTCAGTAGTCACTAAATGTGTTGATGAAAAGAAATCAGTTTTGTGGTTCATCATTTTGAGCCCTGGTTTTGCTTAATCAAGGATTCACCAATCAGAAGCCTTTACAATATTCTGCGCTTCTAATTTTCCAAAGATTTTTGACTGATTAGGAAGTTGAATAGACTGCCATTCAGGATGTTCACATTCAACTCTAAGGGATTGAAACTTGTCAAAGATGTGACAGTTCACTCCCTTCCTGCAAGACTGAGGTTTAAACTGTAAATACCTCAAATACTCTTTTGAGTTTCCTTTGCAGTTTATGTCTCAACTGCCATGAATGAGACAGTATGAAGAACAGAAACCAATGCAATGAGCAGCCCTGGAAGCCGCCCGTGATGGCTTGTAGTGTAGAAAGTGTAGAAAGATACAAGTTTCTCTCCTGAGCCTTGCACATATGAGGCTGGCCCAAATCCTTCCTGATAAGCATCAAATGAAGACAACCAGCTACAAGTAATTCCTCCAACAACAGAATGAATATTGGCACACAGAGAAATCATCTACTGATGGGAATAGAGGCCCTGAAAATCATCCCACAGCTAGTCAATCCCAAGTTCAGTGGCAAATCCTCATTTTGACAGAATCAGGAAGATGTCAAAAGAGTGTATATTTCTCATCAATACGAGAACAGTTTTTCTGGGTTTTTACCTCTCCCTGGCAGTTCTGTGCCTTCCCATTTACCAGAATTGTTATTGCTACACTTACTCTGCTACCGAAGTCGATTTAACCAAGAGATTCACTGGGTATCAGCTAATTGGCCAACGGAGGAGCTTCCATAGTTTCCCTGTCCCCACTCAATGTCAACTGCAGAAATTGATTGATAGGGGCCGTGGTCCCCTGCTTGTTGGCAATACATGGCTATTTATCTGTGGAAGAAGACGTTGCAGTACAGTGGAAAGGGACTGGGATAGGAGTAAGTAAGCCCCAGCTTCAGGCAGCAGGTTTACTGTGTTATGTGGATAATCATTTTGCTTTGCCAAACTCACAGACTGTCTGAGAGTACTTTCCAGATTATACTTACGTGGAAATGGGCATCGATAGCAATACATAATATATTAATGAAACATTTGATGACATTTTTTTCATGTCATTTCTCTTTGAAACAGATGAGTATCATTAGAATTTTTTGCAACTTCTGAGAGGCAGGCCTCTCAAAAAAGTTACACTGATATTTATTCTCGACTATTGTAACATTTTAGCCATTTTTTTTTTTTAAGTGTCCCAGAATTTGGGGAATTTATTTTAGCCGTCAATGTAATTTACAAATTTAAATTACACTATAGGAATAGCTTAATTTCTTGCCGTAAGCAAAAATAAAGGTAAACAACCACTTTGTTATTGGCAATCATAACTATTGATTACATAAATAAATAGCTTGATATCTTGGCCAAATCAAAAGTGACATGTATGCCAGCCCATCTTATACTAAATTTATGCAACTTGAAAACAGTCTGTTTCATAGTAACTTTATTAGCCATGAAGAAAGGACTCCTTCAATTTCTATGCCCCATGTAACTTGTGTCTTACATGTTTCTTACTCTACAGAAGAGGATACTAAAATTCAGCAATTAAGCGATGCAGCGAGTGAGGCATGGAGCTAGGATAGATACCAAAGCCCGTAACTTGTCCAGTACCTTATGTTGCCACGTGATGAAAAAATGCTTCTTAGAAGCATACCAATGGCACCATCTATGATGGCAGGGACGGTCCCTAAAAAATAAGGGTTTTTCCTCTCACATGTCATTAAGATCAGGTCCCATTATATAATAAACATGAGTCATGTGAGTTGATGGAGTTTCTACTCAGAATGTTATCTTCTCACTAGTTAGTGACTGTCACTAGTTAGCTAGTGACAAAATATGGTTCAAAATTTTAAGTAATTTATACACAGATAGACCAAGGAGAAAAAATATATTAGCAGTAGATTAATCTATTAGAAAATGTCAGAAACAGATGTTTTCTAATCCCAGCCACCCAGATGTATGCCTTTGAAAAACTTATCAGGCAGAAATGAGGTCGTGAACATAGAAGGCAGTCTGGAATTGCTCACGGCTCAGTATGGAGCAGTGCATGGGTATCACATCATAGAGATTACTGACCATGTAAAACACATATTCTTTCCTCAAAATTTTTTAAAGATACACTAACTAATTTTCTTTCTTTTTTTTTTTTTTAAATAACTTTTAAGTTCAGGTGTAAGTACATGTGCTGGTTTGTTACATAGGTAAACTTGTGTCATGAGGGTTTGCTGTATAAATTATTTCATCACCCTGGTATTAAGCCTAGTACCCATTAGTTATTTTTCCTGATTCTCTCCCTCCTCCCACCTTACTTCTAAAAGGCCCCAGTATGTCTTGTTCCCCTCTGTGTGTTCATACGTTCTCATAATTTAGCTCCCAGATATACGTGAAAACATGTGTTATTTGCTTTTCTGTTCCTGTGTGAGTTTGCTAAGGACAATGGCTCCAGCTGCATCCATGTCTCTTCAAAGGATGTTATCTTATTTTTTATGGCTGCATAGTATTCCGTGGTGTATATATACCACATTTTCTTTATCCAGTCTATCATTGATGGACATTTATGCTGATTCCCTGTCTTTACTATTGTGAACAGTGCTGCAATAAATATACATGCACATGTGTCCTTATAATAGCATTATTTGTATTCCTTTGGTGTAGACCCAGTATTGGGACTGCTGGATCAAATGGTATTCATTCTTTACGTCTTTGAGGAATCGCCACACTGTTTTCCACAATGGTTAAACTAATTTAGACTCTCACCAACAGTGTATAAACATTCCTTTTTCTCCACAACCCCAGCAGAATCTGCTTTTGTTGTTGTTGTTTGTTTTTACTTTTTTATAGTAGCCATTCTGACTGGTGTGATGGCATCTCCTTGTGCCTTTGATTTTGCATTTCTCTAGTGGTCAGTGATGTTAAGTTTTTCTTCATATGATTTTGGCTGCATGCATGTCTTCTTTCAAAACATACTAACCAACTTTGAAATCACTATATGAACCTTGATTCATTTTGCTCAGCATGTTTGACGTTCTCTGTTCTCCTTGTAGTTTTTGAAGTGCTTCTTTCCTTGTGAGAGACCCCCTCCTGTCACCACCCAATCTGTATCAAAGCCAGAAATTTCTGTGGATCTGAGGGCCATTTTTTTTTTCTTTTTTAAACATCAGCAGGTATATTTGAAGTATAAACTCAGCCTACTAGAAAGTCGACTGGTTCTACTAGCAAATATATATATTGTTTATGAAACTATATGAACTATGCATAACTATCTGTTGTGCACCTCATCAAATTCACTGATTGTCAATGATTCAAATTTTGTTGCATCAAAAAACAATAGGAAAATCGGGTAAGCATTCATTGGAATCAGGGTAAATCCACTTTCCCTTTGATGGCATCCTATGCTGAAATCATCTTTCATTCTTGCATCGTCCATATAGAGAAGCACATTGGCTTTGCCTATATCATCTATAAACTGTCAGTTTATCTACCATATATGCTTTCTTTTAGTACTTTTCTTTTATTTAAAGTGAATATTCATTTCTGTACTCGGCATTTGGAGTAAAATCCCCTTTTTCCTTAAGAAGCTACATAAATCCAGAGTTGCATTTACTATGGTATTGATCAAATTAAATGCCCTTACTAACCAATAGAGAAGAAAATCAACATGTTGCTTTGTTTTAGGGAATTAACCTGAATTGCCACTAGAGGTCGCTGCTGCTCTATGTAAATATCCTTTAAATGCAAAGCAAACAAAACAAAACAAAACAACAAACAAAACATAACCCCTCCCCTAACAACAACAGGAAAACCTTTCAAAGATATTTACTGGCTAAAGTGTAGTGTGACCACAGAGGAAAATGTATTTAGAGCTTATGCCATATTTCGGGTGTAAGTGGCTCGGTAAGGACTGCACCCATACAGAAGCAAATCTGGCTACATTTCATGGGGGGACTTGAAGTTAGACTCACATAGAGAATAGCCTTAGGTGGTCCAGCAGGGAGTGAGGACAGTAGGGCCATGGGAGAGCAGAGTGGAGAACAAATAATATTGAATTAGCGAGAGTCAGGTAGAGAAATGCCTGGTGCTAGGTTTGTGTTTAGGTTGGCACAAAAGTAAAGTACTTTCAACGTTGAAAGTCATGGCAAAAACCACAGTTACTTTTGCACCAACCGAATGTATCTCCAGTCACCGTACTTGGATACTGCAACAGTAATTTCTGTTTCAAGGAATAGCCACATGAAAAATGCAAGGCAACAGTATTAAACGTATATCATGATGCACTAATGCACCGATTATTCAGCGAAGAAAAACTCAGTTGCTTAAATATTGCTTTTGTTCTATAAGGATTAGAATGTTGTTTTCGAAGGCACAGCGGCACACAGTTGTTAGAGTCAGGTGTGAAGATTAAGGCAGCCCTGTAAGTAGTCGTAGTGACCAGAAACTGAACCCCCTGAGTGACTTTATTTCCCTACATTCTCTGTTATGGGAATAAGATTCAATTCAGAGCATGTGCAAAGTCTGAATCTGCAGAGGTGAATTGATAAACAGGATTAGATACCTAGGCAGATGTATTAGTCCATTTTCATACTGCTGTAAAGAACTACCTGAGACTGGGTAACTTATGAAGAAAAAAGGTTTAATTGACTCACAGTTCAGCATGGCTAGAGAGGCCTCAGGAAACTTGGAATCATGGCAGAAAGCAAAGAGGAAGCAAGGACCTTGTTCACTTGGTGGTAGGAGAGAGAGGGAGGGGGAAGGGAGGGCAAGAGGGAGGGGGAAGGGAGGGCAGGAGGGAAGGACAGAGGGAGAGGGAGAAAGGGAAGGAGACAGAGAGAGGAAGTGCCACCCTTTAGAACCATCAGCTTTCCTGAAGTCTCATTCACTATCATAAGAAGAGCATGGAGGAAATGGCCCCCATGATCCATTTACTTCCTACCAGGTCTCTCCCTCAATACTTGGGGATTACAATTTCGGATGAGATATGGGTGGGGAAACAGAGCCAAACCATATCAGCAGGCCACTATAGGTCAAGTTTAAATCTGGGTTTACAGGTTTTTCTATTATTTTTCTTTAATCTTAACTGTTATTTGGAGTAATCTACCAAATACTTACTAGCAATTACCACATGTGGAAAGGAGGAAGAGGAAGCAGCACTCAGCAAAGGGAAAAGATCAGCCAAAGCAGACTCAGCTAACCTTTGGGTAACTTGGTGGAGCGTTCTGGATGGAGCAGTGTTCATTGGAGTTGTCTTGCCACAGGCCAAGATGGCTAAAATAGCTGACTTCCTCCCTCTCCCCAGCTTCCTCCATTCAGTCACCATAAGTAGACTGCCCGAAAAAAGGCATGACCATAGGAGAACTTAAGATAGAAAAGTGAGAGACATTCTTAGAAGAGCATCATTTTTTTAAGAGGAAAACAGAGGGGAAGACTAAAGGGGACAGAAGACTGAATTACACTCACAGGAGGATACTGAGGACTTTGGCGAAAGCAATTATTCTAGATTGATGGAGCCCAAAGTCAGAATACAACAGATTGTAGAAATAAAATGGAGACCTGGGGAAAGAAGAGACAAGTTAACATTAGGATGGAATCCTGTTGCCACCAAGGACTTGTTAGGGTGGGTGGATATTTTCTGTTTCTCAGTGGGCCAGCCAACATTTCCAAGTTTTCTAACAGAGTAATTAGTAATCAATGGATCAATTCTGTTAGAGTTTTGTTGTGTTTTTGTTTCTATTGGTGGAGTGGGGCAGTGGGTATTTTTGAAGAGAGAATGAGCAGGCAGCAGAAATGATTTGTGTAGTTTCTAACTGTGTGAAGCCTCAGCTCATCTCCCAAGTCAAAGTCCTTGAAGCCTTTATCTTTTCTATTTCTCCAGCCTCCACTCAGCTGGAGCCAGTTTCTTTGGGAGTCACCCCCAATGATTTAGAAATGGAAGTCTTTTCTCAGCCTTAGTGAAGGTGGTGAGAGACCTCTTAGATCTCTCCATTGGGTACGTAATACCCAAGCAGACTAAAGAGATATATTGTTAGCATTTTATTTTGGATCCTTGATTTCATTTCGTCATAGATGCACTGTGGGGTTTAGGCTCTCTCTATTATAAAATACTGCATGGCACACTATTTTGCAGGTAGTGGAACGTACCGAAAGATCCAGGTGATAAGTATGAGGTGTTCATTCTAGCCTTCATTGATCATTACCTAGCTGAGACTGCTGTGAATCACTTAATGCTTTTTTGGTGTGTGTTGGGGGGGTCTTAGTTTCCTTATCTGTAACATGATTGGGTTGAAATGGTTCTGTAATACGACGTTCAACTCTAAGACTGATTAAGCTTTCGAATGTGAACCATACTTCATGTCCTTGCAAGCTAGGTAGGCTTTTCTGAGCCTTTGAAACTTAACCTCCACATGCAACGTTGTTTCTGTGCACACACGTTATTTTAAATCTCAAGTAACAAACTTAAAAGTAAACATTGTGAACCTAACACGTTTATATGATAGTTTGCTTGTATTTGCACTTCCAGAAACTTTAATTAAATTCATGATCACTTCATCCACAAGATGTCACTGTTGGCCACATCTTATGTTTAATCAACTTGCTTCCTTTCCCTCTAGGGCTTTAGGACAAGCCTGTGCCATGTAAAATAGAGTTAAGCACACAGAGAACTCAAACGTTTGAGATCATTTCTGTGTTAAGTGAAATTCTATGTATAATTAGGAGATTTCAAAAGTAAATATGCATATGTCATGATAGTCCTTAAAAAATGTTTTAACATCATCCACTCATTTTAATATAAAAATGTTTCCAATATGTAATTTTATAAAAGAATTGTAAGAATCCTGTAAAACAAGGAAGAATATTTAAGGGCTAAATAATTTTTTTGTTACAAAAATATTATCTTTGAGGGAAATTAGAGTAAATTTTCGGTATATCTTGTGATTGGTTTAAAAAGACAAGACAAAAAGTTTTGGCTCAATGCCAGTGTATTTTTTACGGGACCTGGTATCATCTGGGGTGGTATCATCTGGGGTATAGAAATGTCACCAGGGGTTTCTGTTTATTTATGAGACAGAGGGCCCTGCAGTCTTGGTTCTTGTTGCAGAACTTTATGCAGCACCTGTGCCTGTGGTTACACGGCCCTTCTCTTCATTTATACCTCAATAACCACACCAGAACTAAATTGCACCTTCTCTTTTGGTTTAGGAACCTGAATGACAGTGGCGAAACTTCACTGGAATCATTCATGTCACTGGGTACCACAAAATGAAACATGTGAAAGTTGACTTTAGTCACTGATATAATAAAGTGTTTCATTGTGTGACAATTTTATCCCCGAAGCATTCCCCTTGACATCGAGTTTGAGAATACTGTCAAAAACAGGATCTTACAATTGCCTTAGATAAACTCAAATCACAATTATCAATATAATCTGACTGCCAGAATAACGGCTTACCACATTAATCTCTGTGATTTCTAACTACTGTGATCAGATTCTATAATGTATTTTCTAATACCACGTGGAGAATTGGCAATCCAAGCATGGCAATCAAGTGAAAAAATCTGTTTTCCAATAAAAATGTAGTATTTGGGGAGGCCACTGGATGTCAGACTTCACTCTAAAATGGTTGGATTAGTTCAGTCACATTTATCATCCCACATTTCCCTCGATTTGGAGTTCCTGTAGGTAAGGCATTTTCAGATTCTCAGTATCTTTTGTATGCCTATTAGTTTCATCTGAGTCTAATCATATTTTTTCAATGAATATATAAATTTAAAAAGAGCACAGATTTTGTTTTGTTTTTGTTTGATATGCCCACATACTTTCTTTCAGATGATTGTTCTATTAATGTTAAGATTTTGACTGGGCACGGGGGCTCATGTCTGTAATTTCAGCTCATGCAGTGGCTCACGTCTCCCCAGCACTGTAGGAGGCTGGGGTGGGAAGATCCCTTGAGTCCAGAAGCTTGAGCTCCTGCCCTCCAGCCTGAGCAACAGAGTGAGACCCCTGCTGTGTGTGTGTGTGTATGTGTGTGTGTGTGTGTGTGTGTGTGTGTGTATCTCTGATTTCCCCACTAGAGAAAAGGAGTAAAATTAGCAAATCACCTCTTCATACTCTGTGCAAGTGAAATTTGTTTGGCTTATTGCTAATCTCAACAATAGCATCACCATAAAAATGACTGAATTTCTTCATTGTTTCAAGTCCACTCTGCTGTTCATACTCTGTTGGCCTCTCAGATTATGTCTGGTACTTTGTCTTGGCTGAATGCTAGGAAATCTGGCAGAAGCAGTGAACTAGGTACAAGAGAACCTGGGTTCTCTTGGTGAATGTTGTATCTTCTCTCTTGACCTCAATCCTAAATGTTATAAATTAGAATAATATTGACTCATGTCATAAGTATCATTGAGATGGTGTTTTATTATCTCTAGTTGATAGCCAGCATGACAGAGTTGTGTTAAATTTCTAGGAACAACCATTTTGATCTTCACAACAATTTCAGACTTCCAAATTCAGCCTGGAGAAGCTTTACCCAGTGAACCACTGAAAGTTGCTTTTACCAACAGGATGTCTTTGCTCCTCAGTAGGGGACAAAGATGGAACTGCATGAGAAGCTGGAAGGAATCCATTGACTGGACCCAACTCACTCAACCAGATGGAAAGTTGGACATCAGCATGGTGTCCTGGAACATGTGTTGGGCATGCAGCTTGTTGCCTCTTTGACCCTGAGTCTTCCTGCTACATGCCTCTGCACGTACTGGCTTCATTGTTTCATTGTTTTGCCCCACGGGCAGTCAGAACGTCTCTAGTCAGTGTGCTGCCAGGCTAACAGAAGGCAGCAATGTTTTGTGTCTGACTGTTAGCAAGCGTCCATCTTTAGTACTGAGTAGGAATTGCATGGAGATGGGATGCATGCATTTGTTTATCCCAGTCTTTAGCATGTGTCTGGACACAGGTAACATCCCTTTCTCACATTTTACTCAAAGAACTTGGGCAGCAACACATGCCAACTTCTACATTTCTTTAAGTTTCCAAAACTCTTTGGGCATAGTCTTGACGTGATCTTTCAGATCTTATGTCATCATCTCATTATCTGAACTTGCTTCAGATATTAGATCAGAATGAATCTTGTGCTATTGCAAGGGTGATGTGTACAGACGGAACTTTTAGGAAATCATCAGCTGACCGAATCTCACCAATTGATGGTGGGTAAAAGTAGGCACAGAGGGACATTTTCTGTGTTACCAGATTTTCTTGGCTTGAGCAGTGAAGGCCCCTCTGTACAGTAAACCTGACTTGTTTTTAGTACTATAGCTTCTCTAGTCCTTCTGATCTCTGCTTACCTAATAGATCTCATTCACCTCTACATCTCTGCTCTACTTCTGTCTACTTAGCTGTGTCCAGTAGGTAGGAAATCGAGGCCACTGATGAATTCGCAGGGTACAAAAGGAGCTTAATGGATGGCTTGAAATATGGCTGTAATTCAAGTCACCATGGAAAGGGATGGAGATGTATTTTGTAAACACTGTTGTGCCTTAATAATAGTCAACCCAAAAGAGATACCACAAAATGTCTACTTAAGAGACCATGAGTGAGCACATTATTTGTGAGCAATAATTAACTTCATGTAGAATCTAAATATAACTTTGCAATATGAGAATATTATAACTTGTTTAGTCATTGTAGCCAAATGCTGAGTTGAAGAAATATATTTTAACTGTTAAAGATCACTGTCACGGACAATATTTTCTCTCTTACTCGTATCCCATTATGTTAACATATAATTATGGACAGCCTGGGATTACTGTATTGATTTGGATTCTCAGTACTAATTTTTATTCATCACAATTTACTTCTTCATTTGTTGGGCTAAGGATCCACAAACCAAAAATAGTAATAACGATAATAATAATAATAATAATAGAAGAAGAAAAAAATGTGTGAGGCTGCAGTATCAGGTATCAGAGAAAGAATCTTCTTCCACGTTATAACTGTTCAAGGCAATGTTTACTCATCTGCTTGGAGGATTCGTCTCTAGGAGCCTCTTGTTTTATTCTTTCCTATGTCTGTTTACAAGTGACAGATTCTACCTTTTTTTACTTGTTTGATGAATTAAAGAAAAACCACTGAATTAATTTGCTTGGATAACAGAGCCCAGGGGTTTAATAGGCAAATGTTTCATGTTATCCAGAACTCAAAACAAAAGCTTTATTTTCAGAAATATTTGAGTCTTTATAAAAAGAAAGAATAGAGTTACATATGGACACACACATAAATACATATGTATCTGATTTGCTCAATAGATACATGTAAACTCAGACACAATTATCTAGAAATTATCTGATGTGTATTATTGCTTAAATACAAATCAATTTTCCTTTAAAACAGCAACATTACACCTTGGGTTTGTGATAACTGGCTGTCAACCTGCCTGCTTACCTCTAGTCCCCAACTCAGGGTAGTTTTGATAATGTCACGCAGAGATCATCAGTCAAGTTTTTGCATTTAATTTCCCATGATTATTATTAGTATTATTTTTGGTTGATAGGAGAGTTTACTCGTATAAGGATTGCAAGAGCCAACCCTTTAACAGTTAGAGATGAAATGAGAATAAACTTTGGCCAACAAACAGTGAACGGTGACTCAAGGCATGAGGTTGGAATTAAATTCGTGGTACTGTAAAATAGTAACCTCATTGAGGATCAAAGTCAGGCTTTTTTATCCAGTGCTTCTTTGTGACAAACACATTATGTCAGCTCCACTAGCTCATTTGTCTGCGGCAGTTCCACTTTATCAGGCTGGAGTAAAAAGAATTGATGTGTCTGGATAGATAAAGTAAATGGAAACTCAGGACTCATTCCAATATGCTGTACTTTGATATATTTTGCAAACCTGAGAGCAGCTGGTGTAACACTAGTTACTGTTTGTATTTAAATATTGTACATTAGAAGACCTTTGAAAAGGTGTTTTATAATGTTTCCCCTTTTTTATTTTTTAGCACCTATTGGCTTTCAGATTGTTCTTTTTTCCTTTATTTTCTTATTCATAAATATTTTCAGAGCCTGCTCTTTCAGAAACTTTTGTCTCATTTTCAAGTCAGACAAAGCAAGTTAAGATACTTTACAAAGCATTAAGTGAAAGACACTTTTAAATTAGAGTGATTATTTTTCTTTGCCTCATGTCTTCATTCTGTATAGAATTAAACTGGGGCTTTTTTGATTTGGTAAGATTTATTTTCCACCATTTTCTGTTTTCAAATTTTTGTCCTTTCTGGTTATTATTCAACATAACAAATTTATCTTCTTGAATGTTAGATCAATATGAATGCACTTTTATTTTAAATTATATTTTGAATAAAATAAATAATCTACATACAAATAAAAATCTTTAATATGTTTTCATATGTAGATTAATAGAACAAAAATGCTACCAAAATTACAAATAATATCTCAAATTATTAGGCCAAAACAAATTTTAAAATGTAGATACTGACACTAAAATTACTGGTGTTTCTATAGGTTTAGGTTGCAGGCAGGCTTTATATTATGGTTCAAGAGGAGATGAGAAAAAAGAATCACATTGAATGATAAGAATGAATTCATGAAAATTATACCCATCCTTTGTCCTTTCTTTCCTTTGAAACTTCTTTACATAACCAAATGAATTATTGAGAACATTACTTAGATCATTGAAACCCAAAATATTCCTGTTTATTTGCATACTTGAATTAATGTGTTTTATCTTCTGTTCAGATTTATCTCAATAAATACTCTTTCATTCTGTGCTCTTACACACAGTTGAAAATTTTTATTTCAAATTTAGGACAAGAGTATCATTATACAACCTTTCAGTGAAGTTGAGCTGGTACCAGATATTATGCATTTTAAATACATGAGTAGATAGAGATGGAGGAAGGAAGCCATCATGAGAGGGAGGTGTCGGAGTGAATGACTAAAATGATCCACAGATCTTTCTTTTACCGATACATTTAAGAGGAACTAAATTAGCTACTGATGATTCCGCTGATTATGGGCTTTCTCAAGCTGCCTTTATGAAGAACAGGAAGACAAGATGGTCAGCTCTTATCCCTGAAGAGGAACTTGATCCTGATGGAAAGATCCTAATGGAAAATGTGGGTTGGGATGGGAGCCCGTGATGAAGTGGCAGCTTGGCCTTGCCACAAGCCGTTCCAGTTACATGCGTTACAGTGCCTTCCAGCTCCAAATTTTCAGAAACATTTTTGCGTATGGAAAAATATGTGGTGACATAAAATGGTAACAAAGCTCCTACATTTCTATTGACTCTTCAACCACATGTCAATTAGGACCAATGTTTAGAACACACTGGACCTTTTGAAAGCTTAAATAAGAAAGGAAAGGGCATTCTCTTGCTCTACTTGCAAAATATACATAGCTATGCATTCCATTTTTATTTGGAATGTAATCAACAGAATATTTTAATCCCTACAAAGAAAACAAATGTGAAAGCAGGCAAAAAGTGGCTTAATATACAACACACACACACACACACACATATACATGTAAAAAGTGTACTTTATCATCAGCCATTTCAATTACCATGGACTCTAAATGTTATGAGTTTAATTAAATAAAAATGAATTTTTAAAATAAAAGAATATACACATTCAGCATTTAAAAAACTATACTTCTAAAAACTCTTATTTATGGAGATTTACCTTAACATGCAGGATACACTGGCAATGGCAAAATACGTATTAGTCCTAAGTAGCTAATACGTAAGCATCTAAACATTCTTACTCTCAAATGAAATAATAAAAACTCTGATTCTAGCAACCAAAAGATCTTTCTTTGTTTGGAAGCTTGATTGAAGAGAATCTCAACTCTTATATTTCTGTTTATATTAAATGTACCAATGAAAAAAAGAGAAGGAGAAGGAAACAAATGCATTCAAAATGCTATAAAGGTCACGAGGATCTCACTTTGCAGTTAATAAAACTCCAGCAAAGTTGAGCTTATTAGGGGAAAAAATGAAAAATTTTGTAAGTAATGGAGGTAAAGATGATTGAGAGGCAAAAGAAAGGGAAAGAGGAAGACAAGGGAAGGATGCCTTTTAGGATATATGCAGGGTAGAGACACCATGTCGCTCTGCTTTTAGCAGCTCAAAATGTCATGTCATTGTTCAGTGTGTTCAAAATGCCATATATGCCATATAGTTTGTGCAGTGACATTTTCTAGGTTATATCAGCAGGGAAGAATAGTGCCGTGGGCCCTCCAAGGTGTGATCCCATGGAATGCAGGTGCACAAGTTCAGTAATGTCACTGAAACCATATCCCAAGCAATGAATGTCAGCCAGTCTGTCCTCCGAATACCTCACTTGATACAGTGGAGGTGCAATGGGAAACCCTCCCTGTTTACTGAATGTCCTGCTCTGTGATTGGCCAAAGACATTCCTGTGCAATATAAGCAGGTTAAGTAATTCTGCATTTGCTAATCTGATCATGCATAATGAGATGGTCCAAATAGTGCAGAACTTGTTTCAAGCTTACTAAGCATGGAAACCACTGGAGTGGGTGACTTCGTTATAGTAGGGTGACTTCATGTTATAGTATGAAATTCCTACACTGACAGTCCTGAGCATGGAGTCCTGATCTGAACCCTTCCTGAGTTGCTGAGTGACTTTGGGCATGTCATTTGATCTCTAGGAGTCTCAGTTTCTTTACCTGTAAAATGAGAATGATGGGCTCATCTTGACAGTTGGTTTTGGTTCTAAAGTTCTATGAAAATTTTAAAAAGACACACCTACATGTCTTTTCTTGTGGAGCCTTATTTCTACCAAAATCACCATTGAGAATTCCAAAATCTGCTACTCTTGATGAGAAATAATGAGTGATTTATCTGCCCCTTTGTGTGTTGAGGTTGCAGATGACAGTTTGAAATGGAAATCCCGAGAGGGAGTTTGTAACAGCTGATCTTTTGGTGCCTTCTCTGTGGCATATATTTTGCATACTTTGTCATATTTAAATTTTATATAAGCTCAACAGGCAATAAAGGTTGGCTCGATTTTTTCAGATGACAGGTTTGAAACTCAGAGAATTGAAAAGCTAATTCGTGCCATAACTTGGACAGTTTTCTGGATGCAAGCAAATGTGATTTCCACTATAACCACAAGTGCTGGGAAGGGAAGAAAGACATTTGTTGAGTGCTGACACTGTCAGGTATAAAGCTGCATCATTTAATGCTCACTCTGAGTGTTAGATAAATTATCTCCTCAATATCAGAGAGGTTAAATCAGAGGTTGGCTAACTACAGCTGACGGGGGAAATTCAGCCAACCACCTGTTTTTGCAAATAAAGTTTTATTGGCTCTCAGCCATCCCCATTAATTTACATATTCTCTCTGACTGTTTTCAGTGTATAGCAGTGGAGTTGAGTATTTGAGACAAGACAGTGCAGCCCCCAAAACCTAAAGTATTTATTTAATCTGGACTTGTACTGAAAAGCTGTTCAATCATGGGTGAAATGAATCCTTTGGAGACAGAATACATCTTTTCCATTGGAAAAAAAAGCACGAATTTGGTAGCATTAATTCTAACCTAAAAATGCTCAGAAGAGGAAAACCAATTGATTAATTTTTAAAAGTACAATGAAATAATGTATAATCATTACATTATATCACTTATTTTCTTTTTTTATTGAAAGTAAAAATATACATCGTGTACAACATGTTAAAATAGATATATACATTGTGGAATGGCTGTAACATACGCTTTACCTCGCCTGTGCATTATTTGTTTGTGATGAGAATGTTTAAAATCTCTCTTAGCAATTTTCAAGCATACAATATATTTTTATTAGCTATAGTTACCATGTTGTACAGTAGATCTCTTGAGCTTCTTCCTCCTGTCTAACTAAAGCATTGTACGGTTTGACTCACATCATCTCCCTAGTCTCCCCCCAGACCCTGGGGGGAGTGAAACTATCATTTCACTCTCTGCTTATACGAGTGCAACTTTCTAAAATTCTACATGTAAGTGAGATTATACAATATTTTTCCTTGTGTGTCCGGCTTTTTCATTCAACATATTATCTTTCAGTTTCATTAATGTTACAAAAAATAGAATTTCCTTCTTATATATATATATATGTATGTGTATATATTTATATAAAATTGCATTTGAGGTTATGGGGTACATGTGAAGAACATGCAGGATTGTTGCATAGGTACATACATTGCAATGTGGTTTGCTGCCTTCCTCCCCATCACCTATATCTGGCATTTCTCCCCATGTTATCCCTCCCCAATTCCCCATCCCTGGCTGTCGCTCCCTAGTTGCCCCCAACAGACCTCAGTGTGTGATGTTCCCCTCCCTGTGTCCATGTGTTCTCATCGTTGAACACAATGAGCGAGAACCTGCAGAGTTTGATTTTCTGTTCTTGTATCAGTTTGCTGAGAATGATGGTTTCCAGGTTCATCCATGTCCCTCTTTAAGGATAAATAGTATTCCATTATATATGTACATGCCACATTTTCTTTATCCGTTTATTCATTGTTGGACATTTAGGTCGATTCAATATCTTGTTTGTTCTGAATAATACTGCGATGAATGTGGGAATGCAGATATCTCTTTGACATACATAAAACCACTAATTTCCTTGGATAGCTCAAAATCTGACTGAAGACAATTCAAGAAAAGAGTTCTAAAAATGTTTTGAGCAATGGCAGCATCATTGAAATAACTGAGTCAGTTACTGAATTTTTAATATTTATTGTAAATATATATTATTATTCAGTTATAATTAAATATGTTTACTTCAAAGGAAAATTTACATTGATTTGTATCATATTTGGTAGTTTGTACTTGCTCTATCCAAGTTTATGAAGTTTGTTTTATCTTCATGTGGGACTGTGAGACCTTCTGCACTATTTCTAAATGTTCAGTTCCCAAAGCTGACTTAATAAGAGCTAGCAATTTTGTGGCACACACTGTGCACTGAGCACTATTCTAAGGGACTGGCATAGGATTCATTGATTTATCCCTTACAAGCACCCTTGTATCATTAGTTACTGCTGTCATCCCCATTTTAATGATCAGGTGATGGAGCACAGAGAAGGTAACAAGCAGGTCACTCATCAGCTGTGGCTTGGTAGGACCTGAACCCAGGTATTCTGGTTCAGAGACTATTTTCTTGGTCATCATGGAACGTCCATTTCTGCAACTGTCCTAATTTGCTTTTTTCATACAACTTCCCTGTTTGGAAGGTGACTGGGACAGATTTACTATCCCTGACCAACAGAAGATCCAGGTGACTTTACCTGTACCAAAACCAGAGAGTTGCTTATCTAGGACTGGAGCCAAAGCCGTCTTTTTCTTTTTCATTTTTTCTAAAAGCATCTTCTTATTCCACAAAGCCACTACTGGACTTCCTTCTAGGAGATAATGAAACAAGTATCTTCTTCTTGAGATGATAATGCTTTATAAATTGTTAATACATTTTCAAATAATTCCATTTTATGGTGTGGTAACTAGGAAAAAAATACCTAAGTCATAGAAGTAAATCTCTAATAGAGTTACAGTGGTAACCATGTTGGACTGGGGTCAGGGGAGGGCAAAGTTTTTGGTAGAAGAGATTTTGGGAATCCGTCAATTCAACCTATGTGGTTCTGTGGATTTCCTAGTGCAAATTAGAAAATAGCTATAGATACATCTGCTAGCATCACCTGAAGCACCTTCAGAATTTGTGGAGTCATCTGTTTTAGTATCCTGAAAGGGTACTGACATCCATCAGCTCAAGTGAATCCCCAGATTGTATGAGCCCGTAATTAACTGAGGGAGTATACAAAGTTACTGAAGAACTGAATTGCTTAAAGGTACCAGTGGTGAATACAAGTGACATCTACAGAAGCTGTCCCTGACTAATCAAAAGACTTTATCAGTGGCTTTCTATCACAATCTAACAGCATAGGCATTGCATTAAGACCTAAATGATGTAATAATTATGTCCTGCAATGAAATATAAGGGCAACTAGCCAGATTGTGAAAGGGAGGGAGAAATCTCATTTATTTTACACCTTGAACTAACTTTTTAAATAGACATCATTCATGTCAAGCCCCAGATAGATTCAGAACAAATAGGAATATGGTTAAAGCAATTTTTCTTTTTGACGAGAACCAACTAAAATGTGAAGAATGAAATATAAATGGGAGAGCCTCATTTGGCCTTTCATAGATTTCTGACCCATGTTTGAAACCCAGCTTGGCAAATTCCAGCCAATTCTAAATGCCCTGAATAATCAGTCATTAATGTTGATGAAGGTGTCTATGATGAGACTCTAGATGGGCAACCAGTGTTGATGGTGCCATAAAACCTTTCAAGGTGACAAATGGGGGAAAAATAGACCATATCTAGATACTGATGCTGCCTGGCCTCCTTTTCCATTGAGGAAAGAAAAGCCACATTTATGCCCAGTTTCAAGTAAAAAATATGTTTCTAATTTTGGAAAGAGAGTGTTAGGTTTGGTAACATACAAAAAAGTCGTGGAAGAAAAAATCACCTGCCGGACCTGTTTTGAAGAATGTCAGTTATACTGTGGCTTCCATTACCACTGCACACCTGAAAGAGGTCTTTACCAAGTCCTTGACCTCTATAGAACATAATGCTAGGATCCTGAACTTTTTGAAGAATAATAATTATTCTCTCAAACTGTCATCAATTATCAATACCCCCATGAGGCATATTTTTGAAATTATTCTGTTTCTAAATATTCACACATAAAAATCTTTTCTAGAACAAGGCTTATTATACCTTTGTTGAGCAGCATAGTTTGATATTGTTCATTTTATTGTAATATATTGTCTTTCATTGTAAAATCTAGTTTTTACCTACACAATTGATTTAACTACTCTATTGATTCTCAATCATAGTTTGAAAAACATAAGACCAAGCATATCTTCTCAAGTCTGTGAATTCATTTTCCAATATAGAAACTGAATGATGCAAATACTAATGCAAAAGGCCAAGTTGGCATTTAAAAAATAATAATTTAGTTGAGATTACTTGAAGTACCAAATTCCATTTTCATCACCTCTCTCTGAAAGGATTTTTTAAATGAGCTATGTGTGATGATTTAATTATGTAAATAAATAGTGGTCTAGAAAATATTGCACCATTAAAGAATTACAAATAGCAGAGGAACTTTCTGAAAGTTTAGATCCTGAAAAACTGTTTTTCAAAAATATGAGACTTGTCACAGGAAAAGTATAGGATTCAAATCAAAGGAAAGAAAGAGAGAGACAGAGAGAAGGAGAGATTTAAGGGACCTCTCATATAATATCCTCAAGGTTTTACCCCAAGCACAGTATTATGAGGAGCCAGCACCGTGATTTGCCCACAGTAAATTTTCAACCTAAGCATGCATTCACTCATTCATTCATTGATTCAACAAAGTTTTTTTTTTTTTTTTTGAATGCATGATCCTGTTAGCAATGTTTAAGGCGCTGAGACTATCACCGTTAACAAGACAGACAAGGTTCTGTCCCTCAGCACTTAGAAATTTATGCATGGGTATCTAATAAGTAATATGAATACATGAATTAATAAATCCTGGGACTCTTTAGAACAATTTCCTTTGGTTTGGGATTTAGACTAACCTAGATCCAAGCCTCTCTCACAATGCTATTTGGAAAACCAACACGCATATGATTTGCTGACACACGTTTGTCACTCATTAAGTGAGAATTCCCCTCTAAATCTAAGGCAAGAAATTCTCCCTCAGCTGTCCTGGACATATAAAATGTAACAATTTGATTGTTAGCCTTGTAAAGTAAAAAGATAAATATAGTTGGAATACTAATTTCTATCAATGAGATGATGGAAATTTCACTGAATCAATGAGAAAGAAATTAGATTTTAAATTTTTGGGGGTAACTTTCTAAATTAATATTGTTTTCACATTTGTAATTTTTTTTTTTTTTTTTTTTTTTTGAGATGGAGTTTCGCTCTTGTTACACAGGCTGGAGTGCAATGGTGCAATCTCAGCTCACTGCAACCTCCGCCTCCTGGGTTCAGGCAATTCTTCTGCCTCAGCCTCCTGAGTAGCTGGGAATACAGGCATGCGCCACCATGCCCAGCTAATTTTTTGTATTTTTAGTAGAGACAGGGTTTCACCGTGTTGACCAGGATGGTCTTGATCTCTTGACCTCATGATCCACCCGCCTTGGCCTCCCAAAGTGCTGGGATTACAGGCTTGAGCCACAGCACCCGGCACACATTTGTAATTTTTAATTATTAAAATTAGTTTAGGCTAATATAATATTTAAAATTAAGTTGCATAATTTATTAACTTGATCTCTGGACAATACAAATATATTTGAGGTACTTAATGCTTAGTTAAATATACAGCGTATAATTATTGAAATATTTTAATGAGGTCAATGTGCTAATCTTCCATAATTTTACTTCTCTAATACTTAAAAATATTGAAAGATAATGCCTTCAGTTTTGTTCTGATATTGGCAAAGGAAATATAACACGTACTTGATTTTTTTTCCTCACAAAAACACTGCCTTGGTTGAAAAAAGAAATAATGCTTTGAAGAAGAGACCTTCCCTTCAGTGATTTGGTTGTGTGGTCAATGTAGGAGAAACTCACTTGTCCAGCAAAATGCACTATTTTCTTCTGGGGAAAGTGGTTTTTACATTTTCCATTTATTTTTCTTTTTTATGTTGGGGAGTTGTTGCTTTTGAGGGAAGCTACGCTTGTTTTTGTTTGTTTGTTCGTTTCCCTTTCATGGAGAACAGGGTCTCACTATTTTGCCTAGGCAGGTCTCAAACTCCTGGGCTCAAGCTATTCTCTGCCTCCCTAAGACCCGGGATTACAGTCATGAGCCATCATGCCCCGCAGTTTTTGCATTTTCTATCCTTACTTGCAGTTAAGTGTGTTATGTGATTGAGTTTTTGACAGTAAAATTAGAAGGCAAAGGACTTGTACCATTTCCAGCCCAGGGCTTTAGAAAAAGCTGTACCTTCCGCCGGTTGGAATCTATAACCTACAGCAAGCCAGATCGACCGGGTGGACAACGGTAATCAACCAATGAATGACAGAGCAAAACAAGTCATGTCCCTGGGACGGCTTGTTCCATTCAATCATTTTTTTATAGTAACTACTGGAAGTCAGGGTCTGTCTAGAAGCTCAGACTATATCAACACACAAAACAGATGCAGATCCTTCCCTTACTTTTATTCCAGTGGGAAAATACAGAGAGTAAATAGGACAATAAATGAGTCAATTACAACATCTGTTATAAACACAGAAATGCTATGAGAAGAATTAACTAAATGCTTTAGGAAGGAGGAGCATTAGTGGGACTGGGTGCTTCCATAGGAAAGACACCATTTCAGCAAAGTCTCTGAATGAATCAGAATGGACACCGGACACTAAACAACAAATGTGTGCTGGCTGGAGATCAGCCCTACACGTTTGGTGAACTCCCCATGCTTTTCCTTGCTGATGTCCATGCCTTTCTCTCTGTCTAGGATTAAATCCTTCTGACTCGAACCCCTACGTTCCCTATTTTGACATTCTTCAAAATAGGTCCTGCAGGTGATTTCTTCCTTGACTTTTTTTTTTTTTTTTTGTGTGTGTGTGTGTGTGTGAACAATCCCAACACTCTTTTTCCAAAACCAGAAATATATTTCTCACTTGAAACTAGGCATTAATTTGGCTTTTCTTTCCTCAATGAAAAAAGAGGCCAGTCAACATTAGTATCTAGGTATGGTCTAATTTTTTCCCATTTGTTACCTCAAAGGCTTGACGACCCCTTAGCTTAAATGCAAGTTCATAGGAGAATTGGCCTATGCACCTTAACTTAAATGCAAGTAGTTCCTTGGAGAATTGGCTTATAGCTTCATAGCACTGCCTCCCAAACCATGTTGAGTTTCCTTCTACATACAGAGGTGGCTCCCTAAATTTTTCCCTTGTAATAAAGAATTACCAGCTCAATGTCATTCTTTTCTGAGACTGTAAGCTTCCTGTTGGCAAGTGCTATTTCTTGTTCACTGGTTATCTGTTTTATCTTTAATATGGAGAACTTAACATACCAGAAAGGATGGTCAAAAAACATTTCTCGAATGAATGAATAAGCCATGATGTCCCATTATCAGAGAGGAAATATTCCACAGATGTTGACATGTGATTCCTGAGAAAATGACTTATTTTTGCTTACATAAAGCCAAAAAGATACTTAAGTTGAATCAGCATTTAACAAATACCTGTTACTTGTGAGCATCGTGTGAGGTGTTGAGAAAAATACAACAATGATGTATAAACCCTTCCTTACAACAATGATTTGTATACTTTTGAGCTTTAATGGCACTTGGGCTTGACTTAAGAATATATATGCACTAAAAAATGTGTTTTACAAAATTCATACTAGTGCACACCTCATAAAATTAAAAATAAAGATATCTCAATGTATACTCAAGTTTATTATCTTGATTTTTAAGCATCAGTATATCTCAGTCAAACCTCAGTAACTTGGAGTCAATTTTCCAGTTGTATTTGGTTTTCAGATATCCATCTTGTCAACACAAACTGAAAATGGTTTACTTTTAAAACTACCATAGATATGTAGGTAGCAGAGAAGAAGGCAGCCTAATGTGATAGAATAAGCGCAGAGCCAAACCTAAATGTCTGCCTAGAAAATCTTTACTTCTCTGATATTACTTTTCATATCTGTACAATCATAAGGTGGGACTGGATGTGCTTAGAGGTCTCATAAGAGTCTCCTTTCCAGTGAACCTTGGTGCTCAGTGTGCAGAGACCTTGAATGCATAGTAATTCTTGCAACAGGCTCTAGAGTTTTGATCCACAGCTAGGCTATGCATTGGAGAATATGCTATGTTGTATTTCAACCATAAATCCAGGCTGCTGATGTGTGAGAGAGAGAACATTTTCCAACTAGAATCAGAACATTTCTGTGTCTTCTAGAAAGCTAGATAAAACCAAGATTCTATTTGTAATAAAATTCAGTATCTCCTTTAGCTACAGATTCATGTAAATATATTATTGAATTAGTTCATTTCCTAATTTTAGAGAACTTTTGCTCATGCTTAATACCGAGGCCCCATCATTTTTAATTACGATTCCCACAATGCTAGTCACAAACCTCAATAGAAGAATGAATTAAAATTAGAAGCCCCAAACAGTGTTTTTATTTTCAGCCTGAAAGACACTTGAACCCCTAACACTGTAAAGCATAAAGGAAATTTCTTCTCATTCGGAGTTCTGTTTTGTTGTAAGGTTTGGGGTTTGTGTTTGCTCATTCTCTCCCCAGTTGTGTTTTGTTGTAAGGTTTGGGGTTTGTGTTTGCTCATTCTCTCCCCAGTTGTGTTTTGTTGTGAGGTTTGGGGTTTCTGTTTGCTCATTCTCTCCCCAGTTGTGTTTTGTTGTGAGGTTTGGGGTTTGTGTTTGCTCATTCTCCCCCCAGTTGTGTTTTGTTGTGAGGTTTGGGGTTTGTGTTTGCTCATTCTCTCCCCAGTTGTGTTTTGTTGTGAGGTTTGGGGTTTGTGTTTGCTCATTCTCCCCCCAGTTGTGTTTTGTTGTGAGGTTTGGGGTTTGTGTTTGCTCATTCTCCCCCCAGTTGTGTTTTGTTGTGAGGTTTGGGGTTTGTGTTTGCTCATTCTCCCCCCAGTTGTGTTTTGTTGTGAGGTTTGGGGTTTGTGTTTGCTCATTCTCTCCCCAGTTGTGTTTTGTTGTGAGGTTTGGGGTTTGTGTTTGCTCATTCTCCCCCCAGTTGTGTTTTGTTGTGAGGTTTGGGGTTTGTGTTTGCTCATTCTCCCCCCAGTTGTGTTTTGTTGTGAGGTTTGGGGTTTGTGTTTGCTCATTCTCCCCCCAGTTGTGTTTTGTTGTGAGGTTTGGGGTTTGTGTTTGCTCATTCTCCCCCCAGTTGTGTTTTGTTGTGAGGTTTGGGGTTTGTGTTTGCTCATTCTCCCCCCAGTTGTGTTTTGTTGTGAGGTTTGGGGTTTGTGTTTGCTCATTCTCCCCCCAGTTGTGTTTTGTTGTGAGGTTTGGGGTTTGTGTTTGCTCATTCTCCCCCCAGTTGTGTTTTGTTGTGAGGTTTGGGGTTTGTGTTTGCTCATTCTCCCCCCAGTTGTGTTTTGTTGTGAGGTTTGGGGTTTGTGTTTGCTCATTCTCCCCCCAGCTTCTCCTCCAGGTGTTTTGTCTTGTTTTGTTTCCTCTTGCATCTGTTTTGCAGTTTATTGCTCTGGTGATAAATTTTAATTTATTTTTATTTTTATTTCGGGGTATTCCATTTGTGCTCACTGACTTGCAGGCCAGGATAGTGATTGTTATACAGTAGTTTACTTTTAAAAGAAATAGGGCTGCTCAAGCAGCTAATACGGGAAGATGTATCACCAGCCTGAATAATTGTGACAACCGTAGACCGTATCAGGGCCTGTTTGTTTGCACAATACCCTCCTGCATTAAGAAAGCCGTCCCAGCTGTCTTGGGCTCCGGAGTCACCCATTTCATCGCTTGACACTGCGGCAGATGTTATGGATTGATAACAGACTTCACTTCATTCACTCCACATCTAAGATTACCTCTCGAAAAAAAAAACTAATACATTATAACCCTCCCAGCCATTTGTTAAAAAAAAAACAGCAATTTATTTCCCTTTTTAGCATTAAATGGTGTGTGTGTGTGTGTGTGTGTGTGTGTGTGTGTGTGTGTGTGTTTTCCAGTCTTTGAATGCACATACTATTTTAAAATAGCCATTTAACACATTCATTGCATGGCTTTCTGTAGGCAAGAAAATCAGTGAAAGACAGGAATATAATGATTTAATTGAATTAGGACCAGGACCAGATCAGATTTTAGAGTGATGACTCATATTCCCATTATATGTGAAAGATGCTGTTTGCCTTTAATGATAGAGAGATGCACTGTATCCACAGATTTGTTCAGAAATAAGGGCCTCCTCATTTCTGAAGAATTTGGAAAAGAAGAGCTCAGTCTGGGATTTACAAGAAGGTGTAAAATCTGTATTAAGTTGAACAGATTTCTTAGCTAAACAGCAGATTCTCTTCTTTAGGAAATTCAAGGTACCCCGTAAATGTAACAGAAACAGGACTGACCATTGCTTAAGTATCATGCAATGAAACAGTCTGAAAAGTGAGCATACAAATAGATTTTATGGAAAAATATGGATAAAGTGAAGAAAATGCACAATGGGCTGTTTCTTAGAAGTGAAAATGCTTTGTTCAGAAACAGCATGGTTTTATTGTTCAGGCTGTAGAACAGCATGAGATTTGAAGTGCATTTCAAAACCCAGTATGGCGAGGGGAGGTGTGTAGGCCAACGCCACGCCATTTAATCTCAGGTCCATCTAGATGCGGAAGCTTCAAGCTTGCCTTCTACGTTCAAGCATTTCCACCATTTTTGCATCTCTTTCTAACTTAAATCCAGCCCCTCAGGGACAACTGTTCAGTTTGTGAATCCAGTGTGTATGCACGCACCCTTACCCAGAGGCAAGGTCAGCAAAGCTGGCAGCAATGTTCTGAGTGTCCAGGGCCAAGGTAGAAAGAAAGGGATGGAGAATAAGCAGTATGGGACAAGACCATTTTTATTTGGATGATGAATTACTTCCATTTGAAGGTGTGTAATGTCTTAAAGTTCACGGCGTTCTTCTGCATTGATAGCGTCATTTTTAGTGGCATCCTCCCTTGTGCTAGAATGGTCCACACAGGAAAGATATTCTTCCTAATTTACAATGAGGAAACTGAGTATCAGACCAACTACCAGTTTTTGCTGTTTTTGTTTTTGTTTGTTTGTTTGTTTGTTTTTGAGATGGAGTCTCCCTCTGTCACCCAGGCTGGAGTGCAGTGGCAGAGTCTTGGATCCCTGCGACCTCTGCCTCCCGGGTTCAAACAGTTTTTCTGCACCAGCCTCCTGAGTGCTGGGACTATAGGTGCACACTACTACACCTGGATAATTTTTATATTTTTAGTAGAGATAGGGTCTCGCCGTATTGGCCAAGCTGGTCTCGAACTCCTGACCTCATGATGTGCCCACCTTGGCCTCCCAAAGTGCTGGGATTACAGGGCATAAGCCACCATGCCTGACCACAACTACCAGTTTTAAACTAGGTCTTTTAGTGCTTTATCAAGCCTTTCTTCTACTTTGTGTTATGAACTTCAAATGAGAGTGACAGGCGTCATTTCAACAAAACTGTGTTCAGCCCGTTTTCCATTCTATGAAATCTTGTTCAAGAAGCAAAGGGATGCTTGCTCTGATAGCTCTTCCTTTTCCTTTTCATTTCTTTTCTCATAGAGGCCTAGAGAAAAGTATCATCCCAGGGCAGAAGACAGAGAGAAGGGACACCCACAAGTCCAGTCAGGGATTACGGTAGCGTCCATGTACCACATCAATCTAAGCCCATTGGAGATAATTCAGTGGTGGCGGCTGAGTTTTGAATATAAAACATTACAACATTAACTAGGGGACACTATGGCCCTGGTGTCTGATAATGGGTGGGAAAGATGAGGTGTTTGTTTATCTTATTTATATTGCATTTTGGTTACTAGTTTAGTACCTTGTGTGGATGGGGCTGGGAGAGGCATTATTGTGGTTAAGCTGATCGTAATAGATCATCAAAACAACCAACTCATTTTAAATCTAGAAATGCAGGCTGGGTATGGTGGCTTACACCTGTCATCCCAGCTAACTGGGATGTTGAGGTGGAAGGAGTCCAAGACCAGCCTGGGCAACATAATAAGACCCCCATCTCTTTAAAAAATTCTAGAAATTACATAGAAAAATTCTAGAAATACTTCTGGGAGATTCAAGTAACACTATCAAGAAGAGTTGACCTTTAATGTGGAAATCTAGCAGATAAGTGTAGGAACTGAAGGGATAGTGGTCACAGCCTTGATTATAGCAGGCACTGATGTCTGAGGAGGAGGAAAGTAGGAGACAGAGGCATTGGGGCAACAAATGGTTATCTTAAGAATAGCATAGGTAAAGTAGAAGGGACAGGATTCTTCCCAGCTGCCATACTAAGAAAATAGAAAGGACTACATAAAATTTCTGGTCTTCCATCCAGCTGGGCTAGGCTTTGCACAGTTTGCAGGTTCAGTAAGGAGCTCTCAGGCCAGGTGGGAAAGTAGAGTCATTCAAGAAAGATCCACCCTTGTGGTCAACACAGGAAAATGCTGACTTACAGGGATGTTGCCAGGATTAGCCCTGTTTCAGGGAACCAGATTTACTAGGACCCAGAGGTGCTGGGAATAGATATTGCTATGTGTGCCCCATTATGATAAGCCTATTCTAGAAATTCAAAAAGGTTGATAAGGACAGTGGCAGGTATCAAACTGATCAGTGCTCTGCAAACATAAAAGGAGTTATTTGTTTCTGCATCACAAGCCAGAAAATACTTATTTCCAGTTTCATCACTGGCTTACCACCTATACTTTCACATTTCAACATCTTTGAAATCAGGACACATCTCGATGATGTCTCACAGTTCAATTAATGGTATTTTTTCTTGCTTAGTCATACCATGTTATGGTGCTTCTTACATTTGATCAAGTGTCAGACATCTGCTATGATGTAAATAATCAAACCAAAGCTAACCGACTAAAGCAAACAAAAACTTCAGTGGGATATCTGCATCCAGTTAAAAAGAATCCAGACTTTCTTATAACAGTAAGACCAAATGAAGGACCCTAGGAAACCCTGGGGTGAAGATAAAACGTTTTTTTAAAGAAGGATTTTGGTGAAAGAGTAATAAATTATCTTATTAAACTGAATTCTTACAAATTATTTCTCAACTTATAATTTATACCTATAAGATCAGTAGCAGTAGAGAGCATGTTTTATTTTAATTTCAATTAATACAACAAAGAAAGGATGCAAATCGGAGCATGAGATGAGACTACAGGTCTAGGGTGCTTGATATTTGTGGGAGAAGTTTCTCCATTAAATTATAAAGATGGGAGAATACTCAAGAGACCAGATGAGATGCAATCTATTTGAACATACGCAGGGAGATTTCAGTCATAGACGGGAATCTCAGAATGAAACCTTTTCTTTTAAAAAATCCAGTTTAGGTTGCATTTTCCACTTTACATAATTATGTGTGTTCCTAAAATTTCCTGTGCTACGTTGATAAAATGTTTTTAAGAATATGAGATTTAATAAGCCCTGGGCAAACCATTTTATGAAGCGAGCAAATGTTCTCTGTTTATCTAGCTTATAAATTTGAATTGTCAGGTTAATATACACCTACACTTAAAATAGTAATGATTGTGATGATATAAAACCACCAATTAGTTCTAACTCTGTGATCAGTCTTGTACATAACATAGTCAAAGATAAGACACTCTTGGCCTTAAGGAGCTTGCATTATAAGTCAGAGATAAAATATAAAGAGAGTTTGTATTCATAGGAGGCCCTACCTGGAAAGGCCTGGAGATGGGAGTGAAAAATGCCTCTGAGTTGGCATGAGAGAAACATCATAGTATTATTTAGTAATATTTTCCTTTTGTGCCATGAAAACTGAGTGTCATTTAGCTTTCCCAACTAAGCTGTTAGGTTTTGTGTGATCTTCTTAGGAACACTGAGCCTCTTCACAGCAAATCATCCTGGGCAGCAAGAGGGCTTCACTCTCTGGGATTTGATGGCTACTTACAAAATCTCTGGTGTCCTTAGGTAAAGGCCTCATATGTCCAGTAATTGTGTCCTGTCCTGCGGATGATTCTAGGATCATCTTCATTTCCATGTAACTACAGAAAAACCAGATTGGTAAACTGACCTCTACCTGTAAAATTAAAAAAAAAAAAAAAAAGTAGAAGGCGCATGCTTGATCTAGGAGAAACTGAAAATGAGGCTCTTCATTTCCACCTCATTCCAACAGCAGAAATGTTTCACCAGGGAGTGCTTCATCAGTCTACAGAGAACAGAACTGTTAGCTTTCTACCACTCAACAACGGTCCACTTCCTAGAAATACAAGCAACCCGATGTCTGTGGTGGTGAAGAAGCAGAAAGCAGTGAATAGACAGAGGAAAACAGCAACTTACTTAAGGGACTCTGTCACCCGGGGCGGCTGGTACATCCAATTGAAGAGGCAGATGATACTTTTGACCAAGAAAACCAGAAATGAGACAGCTCAAGTGGATATACTTAGATCACATGCAAAAACAAAAACAAAACCTCTTGGAAAGGTAAAGAGAAATTTGAAAATTTTAAAGTGTAATACAGGAACTGATAAAAGATCATTGTCAAGTTTGTGGCCTACAGGATAAAGTAAAATAAATGCTCACAACACAAAACAGAAAGAGACAGAGACAAAAGAGATGGGAATCATTGGGGGAAAGAGAAGCAGCCTGAAGGGGAACCATGAAGAGTAAGATAGGAGAAACAGGAGTGTGAGGAAAAGAAAGTGAAATTGGCAACTGGGGGGTGATTTGCCAGGTAGTTTTGAAAGTTCTTATGGCTTTAATAAGGCTTTTCGATTGTCGTCATTTGTTTTGTTTTGCTTTAGAAACCAAATTTTACATTACCTTTAGAAAGGGTAATGTCAATGTGTTATGAATCAAGGTTTTAATTAAGCCAAACATCTGTCCCAGACCCCCAAATTTTTAAGTAAGGTTTGGAATAGGTTATATTAGCAAATATTAATTTTCATACAGTAGAGGAAAATTAAAAGTGAGGTGGCAGAATATATGCCCAAAAGCATCAAGCAGAACCAAGAAAATTATCACATATAACAATCACTACCGCTCACCATGACAACAGTCACTAAATGGCACAAACTTTTATGTATCAAACAACATAAAGCAAAATAGATATGGAAAATCATCTGAGATTGATAGAGAATTTAAGATGATAGACTGGATAAATAAAATGTGGGACATATACACCATGGAATACAACACAGCCATAAAAAGGAATGAGATCATGTCCTTTGAAGAGACATGGATGGATGTGGAAAACCTCATTCTCAGCAAACGCAGGACCAGAAAACCAAACAGGACATGTTCACACTTACAAGTGGGGACTGAATCATGAGAACACATGGACAAATGATGGGGAACAACACACACTGGGGTCTGTCCGGGGTGTGTTGTGGGAGAGAGAGAGCATCAGGAAGAATAGCTAATGGATGCTGGGCTTAATACCTAGATGATGGAATAATCTGTGCAGGAAACGACCGTAACGCACATTTACCTATGTAATAAACCTGCACGTGCTGCACATGTGTCCTTAAAATAAAAGTTTAAGAGAATAAATAATAGAAGAAGAAGCTGCAATGTGTTTCTTTATTAATAAACAGATTAGAAATATAAGGTCACATAAGATTTAAGTAATATCACCAACAAGCTTGATATATTGCATATTTACATATAAAACTTACAACCAAAGGAGTTTGTATTTTTTTAGTCAATGGAAGATTTGCAAAAGTTGCTCATAGGCTTAGATTCAAAGGTAACTTCAATAAATTCCAAAAATATACATATGTACCACCTATATAATCTGAATGTAATCCCAGATATCAGAAATAAATAAGAAACATAAATTAAAACTTCTTAACTGCTTAGATATTAACTTTGTTGTTGTTACTGTTATTTGAGATGGAGTCTCACTCTGTCTCCCAGGCTGGAATACAGTGGCGTAATCTTGGTTTACTGCAACCTCTGCCTCTTAGGTTCAAGTGAGTCTCCTGCCTCAGCCTCCCTAGTAGCTGGAATTACAGGCATGTGCCACCACGCCCAGCTAATTTTTGTATTTTTAGTAGAGATGTGGTTTCCCCATGTTGGCCAGGCTGGTCTCAAACTCCTGACCTCAATTGATCCACCCACTTTGGCTTCCCAAAGGGCTGGGGTTACAAGCATAAGCCACCATGTTGGACCATAAATGCTTAGATTTTAAACAGTTTTCCTAAAGAGTCCCTGGACAAAGAAACAATGACAAAAATAACAAAGTATATTTCAGGAAAAAGTATTGCAAAAGAGAATACTCCCTATGAATCTTAGCGGAAAACAGAAGCATGCAGACACACTGAGTTCTACTATATGTCACTGTGATGAAAGGGGAATCCACATCCAAGTTCGAACATCAGTTAAATAGGTGGTTTTTTTGGAAATACTGTCATTTTGTAATGTTTAAACAGACAGTCATAGAAGAAGTTGTCAGAAAGATTTTATGGATAAATAACTTTTTCAGGTCATACTCAGAGGTGTTTAGAAGAGCTCAAAACTAGAAACATGAGAATTGTTTGAGAATGAGGACCCAGAAGACTCGAGGTCACCTTGAAAATGTGGGTGAGATGACAGCTTGCAATAAAATACAAGATTTCAGAATTCTTGGTATGACAGGGAAATAATTAATGTGCAACGCTGGTCATATCTTGATGTATCTGCTGACGGCTACTTTTTGAAAACCTCCAGAGCATGACCATTAGTGTAATGTTCACATTCTTTTTTCCTCTCTCTCATTTTCTTGTTTTTAATGAACAGTTGAAAAAAATGCAAACAAAAAAACAATAAAAAAAACTTCACCATGGTTTGGGCCAAAGAAAGGGGTGCTTCATTTCCCCCCAAAGATCTGCCCTTCCTTCATTTGCTGAACCTCCACTTTGACTCTGAATTGCAGCAGTTTCTTTTTTTGATCCAGCTGCTGTGGAAGTGCATTGTCAAGCCAGATAAAAGGTTGTTATTGGAACAAAAAAAAATGTGTTTTTTCCTTCCTATGTAATATGTAATAAAACTATTCTATGAAGTCTCAATGAACTCTCTCAATTGAGAAAAATACAGACAATTTTCATTATAAGTGAATGTCTCCAATTCATTCCTTTTCTATGGAAGGAAGACATGCAACAGTAACTTACTGTAGGCCACATTTCATAAGATATAATCGATTCCATTATTCTTGTGTATGTTTCATATGAAAAATGTTATGAAGTTTTTTCCCCCTCACAAAAATACATATTCCCTTATCTCATTAAGTCCCTATCTCACACAAAACCATTCCTCTGCTGTCGCCCAGACCCCCGCTCCCCTGCTCCCCCACTGGGGTCTCCCCAGCCTGTATTGCTATTTCAGAAATATAAAAGAAATGCATGCATTTCATTCACACACAGTCAGTCCATTATTCAATTTAAAATCTCTGGCAAATGTAGATGAAATTCTAAGAATGAAATGAACCTGGTTGTGGTTGACTGTGCCTGATGAGATTCAGCATTATCTCCAAAATGCTATGACTTACTTTTTTTTTGTATGTAGAATGTAATTATTTGTTTCTAGAAATGACAGTTTTTTAGCCTAGCAATGACCGTATGCAGGTCACCGGTACCTGTGCATGTGAAAGAAGTTAGTCTGAGCAAGCATTGTGAGTGCTTGAATCTTCATGTTTGATTATAAAACTGATACATGCTTATGGTTGAAAATTTGATTACTGTAAAGCATGTTAACACATTTTTTTCTTTTTCTTTTATTGTACTTTATATTCTGGGGTACATGTGCATATTGTGCAGGTTTGTTCCATAAGTATACACGTGCCATGGTGGTTTGCTGCATCCATCTCCCCGTCATCTACATAAGGTATTTCTCCTAATGTTCTCCCTCCCCAATCCCCCAACCTTCTGCTATCCCTCTCTACCCACCCGATCCCCCGACAGGCCCCAGTATGTGATATTCTCCTCCCTGTGTCCATGTGTTCTCATTGTTCAACACCCACTTATGAGTGAGAACATGCTGTGTAAATTTAAAGTTTTCTACTTCCTCTCTTTTATAGCTAACCTACTTCTGGATAGTCACTGTGTTTAAAGGTTAGGCATGAACACACTGGAACATGTCGGGGGAGGGGGGCTGAAGGAGGAATAGCAGGGGTTGGGGGTACTGGGGAGGGATAATATTAGGAGAAATACCTAATGTAGATGACAGGGGGATGGATGCAGCAAACCACCTTAGCAAGTGTATACCTGTGTAACAAACTTGCACATTCTGCCGATGTACCCCAGAACTTAAAGTATAATAAAACAACAACAACAAAAATAAATAAATAAATAAAAGGTTAGGCATGAACCTTCATACAGATGCTTACCCTCCCTCACTCCCTTACCTAAATATTCATGTGTAATTTACACACTTTTTATTCTTTTTAAAACTATAAAATAATACTGTACATGCTGTTCTGCAGAAATCATTTTTGCTTAGGATATTATAGTAAATCTCCATGTTACTACTTACAGATCTGTTACATTCTTTCGAATAGCTACAAAAAATTTCCTTTTGCTCTTAAAATCAAAGCTGCAATGAAGATCACTTGGCATAAAGATTTCACTGTACTTGGTTCCTGGGTCAAAGAATGTTTATTTTCTTATTTTTATAAAGTATATATTTTAAGATTTTAATAAGATAAAATTTTACTTTAAATGATTTTCATAGCCCTATAAAAATTATACCAAACCTATTCTCTGTTACATATTCCAATAGCATTATTCAATGAGTAAAACATACTCTATTCTTTGTGACATATTTCATATTCCGTTCTTAGAATCATAGACAATATATAGGAACTGGCTAGAAGCATGACTTTTTACAAAAAAATTAGACCTGAAGGCCAGGCATGGTGGCTCACACCTGTAATCCTAGCACTTTGGGAGGATGAGATGGGTGGATTATCTGAGGTCTGGAGTGTGAGACCATCCTGGCCTACATGGCGAAACCCCATCTCTACTAAAAATACAAAAAATATCCATTCATGGTGGCACACATGCCTGTAATCCCAGCTACTTGGGAGGCTAGGGAAGGAGAATTGCTTGAACCTGGGAGGTGGAGGTTGCAGTGAGCTGAGATTGCGCCACTGCCTTCCAGCCCGCGCAACAGGAGCGAGAGTGCATCTCAAAAAAAAAAAATGAGACGTGAAGTTCCTTGGAAATAGGTTTTACCCACAGCCCTATTACCAGCATGCATTTGTGACCACGGGCACAATTGTCCATGTGGTTCTAGTGAAAGTTAGCACATGTCCCAAGTAATTGCAGGTTTGCAATAAACATAAAAAGAAAAATATACAGGGAAGATCTATTCAGTTATATGCACTCTAGAGAAAAATGCATTTGGTTACATATCACACACACACACACACACACACACACACACACACACACACACACAAATAAATGAGATAATATGCCGTAAATGAAACGAGACCAAATCTCATCAGTTTCAGTTTACAAATATTTTAAAACTGTCTAATGACAGATGCCTCATCGTTTTCAAGCAAGACATAGTATAAGCCAGTAAGTAATAGCTAGTTATTCATTAAGTAGGTTTTGAATGTGTGTATTTGACATTCAGAAAAATAGTTTCTTAGCAGCTTGCATTAGATTCCCTTTTAATTCAACTCTTTGAGTTTGGAAGACACTTTAATAAGCCTGTTCCTGTTAATAGCAGTAATGATAGTAAATAGTTTTGTGGCACTTATTGTAAGACAGATACTATGATAAGGGTTATATGTACCTTAATCCATTTAATCTTCCTGACAACCCCTGAGGCGGTATTACAGGTGAGGCACAGAGAGGGTAAGCCGTCTGCTCAATGTCACAGCAAGTAAATGACAGAGTCTGGACTTAAATCCAAACAATCTGGATCCAAGTCTATGCTATTATCCAGAATACTACATAATATTCCTTCTATGTCTTGACAGCACTTTAAAATGTAGTTATTAGCTAGTACCAACTTTTCAGACAAGATAAGTAATAAAATGAGGATAGAAACTTACTTGATCCTGAGTAGGAAAAAGAAAGAACATCTTTCTAGTTATAAGTGGCTGTCGTGGGTGTGCAAAGAAACCCATTTCATGACAGTCCATATCTTCCATTAAAGTATGAAAACAATAAGATGTTTAACTTGAATAACTTTTGGTTGAGACTGGTGAGAAGGCAGAGGTTTGCCCCCAGAAGAGCACAGGATGAAAACGGAGAGTGCACCCATGGCTACGGAAGGCAGGCAGATGAGCTATTCCCCTTATAACAAGAAAAATTCCTGGAGAGCTTTGATTTAAAGTATACATCCTCACAGGCCATGTAATGGGAGGTTGAATCTGATTTAGATAGGTCCCTGCTGGGAAGAACTCAGCTAAACCTCTGGGTTTCATCTGCTAAATGCCAAGCACTGATAACATTTTAGCAATGCAAAGATATTCATCAAATCAATTAACCAGGACGACCTGAGCTACTCTGAGTTGAAGACAAGGTGGTGGTGGGTGGGTTATGATATAGAACACTGTCCTGAAAATTGGCACTTGAACCTGGACCAGAAAAGATACCTGGAAAACAAGTGTGAAACCCAAGAGAGAGCCAGGGAAAAAATGATATGATTAGGATCAAGAGGGTTCCCTTCATTAGATAGATTGTTTCCAAGAAAACAGCTCCAGCTAACACTGAGTAGCTTTTCTTCTTAATCTGCCAATTCTTTAGTTAATTAATTGTGGTAGTTGCCATATAGAAATGGATTTGGAAACTTGATGGTCAGTTTAAAGATTGTTTTATTTCCTTTTTTAAACAACTATATATTGAGGTATGATTGACATACAATATGCTGTACATATTTAATGAACACAACTTGATGAGCGTGGGGAAAAGTAGACACTCATTAAACTATCACCACAATCGATGCAATAAGCATATCCATCACCTCCCAAAGTTTTGTTTTTTTCTTATTTATGTATTTATTGAGATGGGATCTCACTCTGTCGCCCAGGCTGGAGTACAATGGCATGATCTTGGCTAACAGCAACCTCCGCCTCCCAGGTTCAATCAATTCTTTTGCCTCAGCCTCCCAAGTAGCTGGGATTACTAGTGTGTACCACCACACCTCTATATTATTATAGAGACAGGCTTTCAGCATGTTGGCCAGGCTGGTCTCAAACTCCTGACCTCAGGTGATCCCCCTGCCTCAGCCTCCCAAAGTGCTGGGATTACAGGCAGGAGTCATCGCATCTGGCCCTGTGTTTATTTAATATTACTATTTTTTGTGATGATACTTAACATAAGATCTACCCCCATAACGAATATTTAGCATGTGATACAGTTGTTAACTATAAACACTGTGCTACAGAGTCAATGTCTAGGACGCATGCATCTTGCATAGCTGAAACTTTGTACCCTTTGACTAACTCCACATTCCTCCTAACCCCTGACAGCCACCATTTCACGCTCTGCTTCTATGAGTTTGACTGTTTTTGATTCCTCACATAAGTGGTATCATTCAGTATTTGTTTTCTGGGTCTCAATTATTTCGGATAATTTTATAATCGATTTGAAGAGATGAATGTGATATATGTATATAAAACAATGAAAAAAGAATGAAGTGTCAAAGTGCTTTGCCTTATCTCTAAGGGTAAGTATGAGTTCAGAATGTAAGAAGAAAAACCTGCACCAGAATAGTAACGACCTAGGTCAGTTTAAAAAAACAACTTTTATCATATTTTTAAGAAAATTAAGAACTTCTGATAATAATCCTGTGGAGACAAAGGAGAATCTGATGGAGGCATTTGCACACTAAGTCCATTATGTTACTCCAAGTCACATCCGAATCACAGACTAGCAAAGGCCAGTGATTCTCTGCAAGAATTGAGAAGGCCAGCATTTCAGGATCCTTTTTACCCAGATTATTTCCTGTCTGAAAGGAAGCAGTGTGGATTTGAGTTATTGAAGCTTCCTTTCCTTGCAGAAATTAGACAGGGAAGAGAAGCAGGTCTCCAGGGACTGTGTCCTTGATTAGTGGCTGAGATCCTGGGACACACTTCATCCTCTCCAGTCCCCATCGATGTTGGCATTTTCCTACTCAATTGATGCCCTCATATTTTCCCAGCTCCATCTAAACACCATATATTTCTTCAGGTTAGTCCATAACTCTTACTCTTTTCTCCTGTTGCTTGATCTGAAAAATAAATTGTACTCACATGTTCACATAACCTAAGAAACAATCACACTCAAGGTCAGGATCTAGCAAAATTGCTTACATTTCTTCTCTCTCTCTTTTTTTCTCCAGAACTATGTAATTGAACCCCATGTATTATCCTCAATTAGGGATTTTAGAGGAGTCAGTTTTCCAATTTCTGGTTTTATGTATGTAACCATAAGCACACATATGTGTATATACATGTATATACATGAAGAGAGGCAGTTCACTTATGTATGTATATATGATGTGTGAGGGTGTGTGTATGATTTGTGTGTGTGTTTGTGAGCAATATATAACTTTGGCATCAAAAATGATATGATATCAAAAATGGCTATTGAAGTCTCATATCAGATAATTCTAGCTGAATATCTGAAATGGCTAAAAGGCTTTTATCAAAGTTGGATAATTCATTTATTTATCATCTCATTTTTTTCATGCATAAGCAAAACCTAGTGATTAGGATGGCTTGAGAGTTTTCTTGTCTGAGAGTTGTAAGAACACAAAAAGAACTCCACCCATCTACCTGAGAAGAAATTATGTTCCCAAATAATTGAGAGCTTTTAGAAAAGAAAAAAAAACAGCATATTGCTTATAGAGTTTGTTAAACGTTGCATTTCAGGCAACAGCCACCTAGAGATATCAGTTTCACCTGAATATACATGGAATAAAATACCGTGCTCCACAACTGCCTCTGCACCCTCTGTGCCCTCTCTGTTCATCCCTCATCCACATTCTCACCCCAGGCTACACATCTACAGAATAAGCTCCGTGTCTGTCATTTGGGGAGGGTAGAAACAATGTCTCATTCATTCATTGTAGTGTTCCTACCACTTAAAATACAGTCAATGTCTATTTATTTTTACTTTTTATTTTTTAACTTTTAGTTTCAGGGGATACATGTGCAGGTTTGTTATATAGGTAAATGTATGTCACAGGGGTTTATTGTACAGATTATTTCATGACCCATGTCATGAAATAAACTTAGACCCCAACAGTTGACTTTCTCTGCTCCTCCCACCCTCCATTTCCACGTTGACCGCAGTGTCTGTCGTTTCCTTCTTTGTGTCCATGTGTTCTCATCATTTAGCTCCCACTTATAAGTGAGAACATGCGGTATTTGGTTTTCTGTTCCTGTGTAGTTTGCTGAGGATAATGGTTCCCACCTCCATCTATGTCCCTGCAAAGGACATGATCTCATTCCTTTTTGTGTCTGTGTAGTATTCCATGGTGTATATGTACCATATTTTCTTTATCCAATCTGTTATTGATGACCATTGGATTGATTCCATGTCTTTGCTTCTGTGAATAGTGCTGCAATAAACATTCATGTGCATGTGTCTTTATGGTAGATTTTATGACAAAGACACCAAAAGTAATCTCAACAAAAGCAAAAATTGACAAGTGGGATCTAATTAAACTTAAGAGCTTCTGCACAGCAAAATAAACTATCAACAGGGAAAACAGACAACCTCCAGAATGGGAGAAAATATTTGTAAACAATGTGTCTGAAAAAGGTCCAGCATCCAGTATCTAAAAGGAACTTAACGTTTCAAAAGAAAAACAAACAACTCCATTAAAAAGTGAACCAAGGACATAAACAGACACTTTCAAAAGAAGATATACCTGTGGCCAACAAGCATAGAGTGGATGTGTAATCACTATGTATTGAATCCTATGTACTGAATCAAGAATTAAATGGCCACGTATCACAATGGCTCCACGCAGAATAGCATTGTGAGGTGCTTGGGAGCAAGTACAGGGTTGAAGATGATGCAGAGGCAGGGAGTCGGGGGATGACATAACCCAGCCTTGGCATTTCCATCTGACTCCCCACTTCTCCTTCTGGCCTCGTGTTGGCTAATCCTACCTAGTCTGCACACACAATCTCTTTTAACACTAATGACCATATTGTTGGTAAGAATTAATACCCATGTTTTACTGCCAACAAATCACCCAATGGATACATTTCACTCAGTAAAAAGCATCCCTCTTCTCCAACCATTAAACATTTTCCTACCTATCTCCAACTCAAAATAATCCCCCTGCTCACTTGGATATATCCCAGAATCTAGTAGTATTTTTTGCAATTCCCATCTGATATTAAAAATATATTTTCCCACAGGTCAAAGGAGTCACCCTTCAAGTAATAAACTTAGCCTGACATTCTAGACTTTCTTTCCTCATGGCCCATGATTGTAGTAGAGACACTGCTGGATACATGGATAGATGGATGGGTAGATATTGGAGTATGCACAATACGGAAAGGTGAACAGTGATTTCCACACATTTTTATATGTCCAGGTCTCAACATGATTGTGTGTCAGAGTCTGACGTATGCCTCTTGTGTCACTTCCCCACCTCACATGTTCTTACACTGATGTCCTAATGCATATTCTCAGACTTTCCAAGCGTCTGAGAAGTAGAGGCTAAGGTAATAACCCCATGATTCCATCCACTTTTTTACTCTTTCTGTTTGAAAGAATGCAGTTGTATTCCTCATACTCGTTAAACTTCAGAGCTCTGGATTCACCCCGGAAACTGAATCAGAGTCAAATTTTCACTTTCTAATGTAAACTAAATACAGCAAATTCAGGACCATGCAATGTTCCCTAGACTCTCACACTTCATTGTCTTACTAAATCTAATTGCGGCACATAATTTTTATATCCCTTTATGATGTAAAGTATTTCTCTCTTCTTGATTTCATTTTTTCAAAGCGTATATGGTCATTCAATATATCAAATGTTAAGTTTAAGGAAAGGTATCCCCTAATGTAGATAATATGGAAGATTAAAAAAATAACCATATGGCATTTAATTTGGGACAAATAGCATATATTTCTATACAGGTTGAGTTAAGGTGTACACTTTTCAAGTTTACATCGTTTGTCATGGTCCAGTGACTTAGAATTAAACCTCCAATATCACCTGCTGAGCTCCTTGTCCCACTTTTCTCCCACCTTCTATATGAATAACATTCCATTTTCCTTCTTTCAAAATTCAAAGAAACTGACATATTTTATCAGAGATAACAGATTTTAATAGACCAAAGGCATGAGGAAAAATATCCAGGTGTTATTCCTCAACTGCAATTAATAAAGTTTCATGGTGGTTCAATTCATTAGGACAAATTAAGAGTCTATAATACATCCTTTAATTAACTTTCTAACTTTTAGCTTTTTAAAATGATTAGTGTTGCTTGTACAAAGGAGTCTACTATGGCACGAATGACCAGAAACATAATAAGCAAATCCAATTATTATATTGTTATATGAACCTGACTTCAAACTGGACCCAGAGGACCATTCTTTAAAAAATCACACAAATAAGCTACTTAAGTATTTGACTAGTGTGAGAAAAATATCCATTAGCTTAACAAATTTCATGGGTTTTTAAACGTGAAATACCCTGGCTGCCTGTTTACTATATAGCATTGTTTCCTACATAATGGTCAACATTCAACTTATTTTTTGTTAGATACAAATAGAGTTGTATTTAATAGAACAGATATAGTAATATCTGTATAGCATTAGATTTATAGACTTTAAATTGCCTAACAACTTCACATAAATATATTAAATATTTTATCATTTTCTGTATAATTAAGAACTAAATTATTTAGGTAAATTACCAACCTTCATTTCTTTAACTATCCAGTCTTAAGGCTTTACTAAGAAAAGAAATGATATAATTGAGCATTATGAACACAGTGTAAAATTGTTATGTGTTTTTAGTATGGTTTTTATAAGTCATTCATTTTCTTTCTGATGGTACAAGATAACATATAATTATTAATAGCATTTATCTTTACTTTGTCAACCTTAGAACATAACTGGCATTCCTTTTCTGACCCCTCTAATGTTAGTTAGAGAAACTTGGGTTTTCTGTTACTAAAAAAGTCGTTTTTAAGTTGCTGGCATTTCTTATTTGTTATCTTATAACCGCACTTCCCTTTAAAAAAATTAATGTATCTTAGTGATTTGGCACAAAGGAGAGCTATAAAATACAACACAACTACTTTGCATTTATATTTTTTTTCTAAAAATAAATTTGGTTGGATCTCTAAAATTTGGTTTATTTTAGATCCATAAGCATTCAACATATTTATAGTTAAAAAAAAGTTCACTATCATAAAACTGCGTAAATGAATGAACCCATACTTATGGAAACATATGTAATGAGAAGGTTACAATTCTTAGCAGTAGTTGGTCACCAAATGCAGTACAGAAACAAGGAAGGAATTCTGTCTTCAGGAAAACTTATTATTCTAAAAAATTAAATCTGCCAATCACGCTAGTCCTTTGCATAGTAAAGCTGTTGATAATCTAATATCTACCTAATAAAATTAGCTTAAAAGTTTGTTTAACCTCTGATGGTGGTGAGTATTGCATATAAGTATAATCAGCAATGCTTGTCAGCTTTAAAAGTCAGCAGGAAACTTCCCTCTTCTATATGGCTTTTCTGGCCACCCTTATTCATGCCCAGATGTGAGATGGACAGACCGCTCCTGATCTTCATTCACTGTTATCTCCATTACATAACTCTTATACGTTACTGAGATACAGCAGCCATTATGTATTTGTGTCTGGGATCCTAATTATTGTGTTATCTTACAGCTCTATTACCTATAATTTTCACATTTCATATTCATTTTTAAATGTATATTCATTCTGTAAATATTTATATTGTTTCTATTGTATATACATGGATATAAATATATATTTATATACATTTCCTTATATCAGCCACATATAAAAAGCACCTCACTTTGTGAGGCAATGAGATGATTTAAAAGTAGATACCACTTGTTTCAAAAAGTATACTACCTGTGCAGGGACACCTGCTGGGGATTAAGTATGCAGTAACTGGGCATTGCTGAACACAGTGCAAGGGGACCACAGGAAGTAGTTTGAGTATTCAGAAGGGATCAAGATTTCTTATACTGAGGCAAGTAGCAAAGAAGGGACATCTGACTTACATTTTACAAAGAAAATAGAAGAAGCTGGTCATGTAGAAATATTAAAGAAGTAGGTACCAAGCAGGTAAAACAAAAACAACTATAAGGGTGGGAGTTTGGGGAACAGAGAATAATTTCGCTCGAATGTAGTCCTAGAAAGGGAAGTAATGCTAGGATAACATGCAGTAAGTGAGACTTGGTGAAAACATTAAGCCTCTTGAGTTTAAAATAATAAATTAGGACTTTGTTTGAGTAAAATGCTAGCTTTGTGTTCTGCTGACTCTTCGAAACTATAGTTTTGAAGTTTGAGCTATAATTTTACATTTTCTGTAAGCTTCTGCACATTGTACTCCTATACTTGGGATCTAGTGAATCCATCCTTCCTCTGGTGATGTAGTTAAAATTTTGGGAGCCATAAGTATACCAGATCCAATGTTTATGCACAGTATTAAGTAATGATAGGGTAAACCTTCAGTCGTTGGTATGCCTGCCAAAAATTTATCTAAATATAATCAGTCACTTTGCCCTTCAAGTTTGCTTAGAAATATTGATAAAGCACGCTTTCCGCAGAATGGTTATTTCCTTTCTAACTTGCACGAAACAAAATTTACTCTGACAATGGACTTTTCACCTAGCATTTTGACATAAGTGCTGAAACTAGAAAGTCAACAATGCACAGAAAGATCTCTGTTCCCCTTCAGTACAAATCTGGCATTATTTAATATTCAGAACAACAACAAAAAAAAACCTCAAGTAGCCTCGCTCTGTAATTTAGCTCTTCTTTCATTCAATGTTAAATGAGCAATTACTACATACTAGATATTGTGCCAGATGACACGACTACCAAAAGGAATATGTCTCTGACCTCTGAGACCTCCACTTGGGTAGAGAGTACGCACAATGAAATAGTGATAATAAATTGTGATAAGCACTGCAACAGGGATATTAAATCTTTAGTACTTACTGAAAGCCCAGAGGAAATAGTTATTGCTGCATAGGCTGGCTATTACTACTGAATGTCCATTTAATAATGTTTTAAATAATCATATTAATCCAGATAAAACAATCCATTGATTCATATAAACCTCCTATATTTCTGTGTTGGTAGGCAGCAATATGTTTCATAACTATGGTGGTTTAAAGCCCTTTCTATTAAATATAAGCTCAATAAGAGATTCAAAGGGAAAGCTCTTTGCTATGCTTAGCCCCCAACTCCTCCTCTCTGTCAGTGAGATTATGCATACCACATGGTCTATTGCCTTAGATAACTAAATTATGATGGACGTGTCAATCAGAAAAGAAAATTATTGGTTTATTAACAGCTTACTTTATGAATTCTGACAGTCATTCCCTATACTATTGGTCACAGTAATTTATGCAACATTTAGTATGCATTTGCTGAAGATTTAAAATATTTCATTACTTCAATGTCTAAGACCTTATAAAGTCTAATTGAGAAATAGAAGACCCAAAGCAATGAGGATTTATATCATTCACCTTTGGTCAAAAACTGATCTTTATAAAAATGCAATTCAAAATCTTCATTCCTCCATTAGAAAATGAAGTGAAACTCCGAAAACTTCTAATGCCTTTCCCCCAAATGTCTCACCCTGCATTTTTCATGTTTTGGTTAAGCTGTACAGAGAGATTTAATAGGACTATTATCGTTTGCTTTGCATACACAGCATATTCCACTTGAAGATGCTTATTCCACTTTAGCAATCCTTAGAGCTGGCAAATTCCTAACACTATGATTTTTGTTCTCATTGACTGTACTTGTGTGGCTCCAAAACACCTTTCCATAGTTAGAAAGATAACAGAACCATAGGAGATGACACACAGACTTGGAATGATCCTTATCTCTCATGTGGTAATACGATGCTGCTGTGTGACCAAGGCTCTGGGAACGTTACCTCAAACCCACATATCAACAAGATACTGGATCTTGAATAACAAATTAGAGGCCTTGGAGTGAAAAGCAGAGAAAGCATTCTCTTCAATAATATAAAATCACTCCTAGAGAGAGGCTTGTCCTCCACGAGCACGATGGTCTCCCTTTGGGTCCCTCTAGATGCAATCCGCTTTGAATTTTGTGAAAAGTTTTAGCTATTTCTCCCAGAAGTCAAGTTCATTTCAGGAAGAGAGTTTACAATCTTTTCTTATTCTTCTGATTACAACTTTCTCCCAGCCAAGCGTTTGGGGAAAATGCTGTCTAGAAATAGGCTGCTATTTCGGGGTCCCCAAGCCTTCTACTGTGTCCCTCTGAACTTAGTGAGTCTGTATTCTTTCTTTTCAGTGATTCTGCTCTGTTCCCTAAAGCTGTTTTGTGAACTTCCTTTTCCTTCCTGTTTTAAGATGTTATGATTTAGAAGGCTGAAAACATAGAACAAGTACTTTATGCAAAGGTTTATAATATTTTGTTAAGTTTTTCAGGTTGGTCAATTCATGAGAGGCAGGAATTCGTGCATGGAACTGTATGCTTAAATCAAACCAAACCTAAAACCATCCAGCAGGGGAAAATACCCCTCTATGGTTTCTAGCTTGACAGGGTATAACTAACATGGTCAAATCTCTATGTAAGCAACTTAGTTATTTAGTTAAAAACTGATACTAATAAATCCTTTAAAAGAAAATTGACCACAGCACAGATAAAAGCATTAAGGCTTCTTGAATTTTCTCAATTGGTGACTTTTCAAGCAGATGCCATGTTTTCGGTGGTAATCTAGCAATTATGTGATGAATTAGTTTTAATACATGCATATCCTAATCCAAAATCAATATATTTAACATATCGGATTACCAAATATAATATCACCAATTTAGCTACAGCAGAACTTGCTTTAGACACAAACCTGTATCCTAAAAATAAGTTTGGGGTATGGAGAATGTTCTGGTTATAAATCTTGTACTTGTTCGTGATCTTAAATGGACTGGAGTTCTAATGAGATGTAATTTCTTCCATGTTATGTTGCATGTTGCCTGAATTAATTCACAAAGTGTTGTAAAGGACAACCACACCAAATACTATTTTCTTTCTTTCTTTTTTTTTTTTTTTTTTTTTTTGAGACAGAGTTTCACTCTTGTTACCCAGGCTGGAGTACAATGGCACGATCTCGCGGCTCACCACAACCTCCGCCTCCCGGGTTCAGGCAATTCTCCTGCTTCAGCCTCCCGAGTAGCTGGGATTACAGGCACGCGCCACCATGCCCAGCTAATTTTTTTGTATTTTTAGTAGAGACGGGGTTTCACCAGGTTGACCAGGATGGTCTCGATCTCTTGACCTCGTGATCCACCCTCCTCGGACTCCTAAAGTGCTGTGATTATAGGCGTGAGCCACCGCGCCCAGCCCAAATACTATTTTCTTGATGCAAGATCCTAAGAAAGTATGCACAAACAACTGATAGGCAACATCAAGGCAAATAAAATATCCAGGAGGAATAATTATTTGTAGTCAGTTGCAGAGCCTTTGATTCATGGTATACTAGAACCATTTTCAAGCATTTTTTCTACAACAGGACTTCATCCACACACAGAACATTTAGACCTACTAGTCCTGGTTGTAGCTGGAATTGTTCTGGTTTAAATGGGTGGCAATTTTAAAGCTTTTAAGAAATTACTGGAAAAATAGAATCCTATCAGAGATAGTTAGGGAGGGAGTGGAACAAGTAAGGCTGGAAAAATTAAATCGATATCCTTGAGCATTTACCCTTGTGCTCTCTCCCTTCCTCCAGTGACATGAATATCACATGGCATCTGTTATTTTTCACTGAGAATGTGAAGGTAAGAGATATGGTTTCAGAAAAATACTATTCCCAAAGGAAAGTGCTGAAAAGCAATGTAAACCCAGCCATTAAGAGAACCCCAAACCCAACATATATAGGGGATTGAAATTAGAAGTTCAATGTGGGCATAAAGTGAGGAGGGTTACCCATAACATCCAACACATTAGCAAAACATTTTATGCCAATTGTGCCAAAGGGAAATGCAATGGACATTGACATTCAATGTTTTTAGTGGATATAAATAAAATATCAGTTTTTCATTTTTACAATTTATTTTTAATGAGGCAGAAAGAAAAGATGAAAGATGCAAATTTGAGAAAATAGAGTAATTATTGAAAAAGCATCATCTTACTTTGGACAAATAAATATGGAACAGATGGCTTGGGTTAAGAGGTCATAGAAAAACAAATTTAAAGTCTTAAGGCTGAAGTGTTCATAGCAAAATGCTTGTTGAGTTTTATGAGAATTCATAATTATATTAAGAGCTTTGAACATCCCAAGGGACCTCAGAGGCATACTTCAGTGACAGATCTCTCAGGTCATAAAACTAAGAAAAAATGTCCCAACTGAAGTATTCTCAAGGAATTTGCAAGTGCCTCGTCACTGTGGGCACAGACACTGGGAAAAGTGTTTCTGTTGTTACCAATGGGACATTTGGAATTTGGAGTCTGCCAGTGCAGGTGGAAGCCATCCTGGGAGTCAAATGATGGGGGTATGGTGATGGAGAGCAAATCTGGTCTGGAATAGTGGAGGCTTGAAGCTAGACCTACTGATTTCATAGCCCTTGGCTAGGAAACTGATTTTGTGCTACGTGCAGTTGAATCACATTCTAGGTTTCAGCTGGTAGGAGGCGTTTTACATTCTCATAGAATTACCCTTCATGCAATGGGGGAGAATTAATTGGAATGAGAGAGGTTTGGAAGCTAAATGGTCGGTCCACAGGTGACGGCTTGCTGGAAAAGGTGGCAGGAAGAAGTGGGATATAAGACTGAGCACCCTGGAATGACTTTTAGATACAAGAGAATGCAAAGGGGAAACCCAGATTCTAGATTGAGCGAACCGATTGCTAAGACGTGGGAGGCACTGAATGGTCGCAAAGACTAAAAATCAAGGACTGGGTTTTGGACATGCTAACTGGAGATGCCTACAGATAATAAAAAAAGAATAGCTAATATTCATCATGTTTTTCACTGTGTGCCAGTGAGAGTTTTCATCACTGTGAATTAAAATATTTTATTATGATGATAACTTTGCTACTATTGCTGTTGCCCAAAATTATTCAGTAAAATAAATCTCATGCCATATAACTAAGAAATGGCAAAGGTGCAATTCCACTTGCTTACTTGGTCTCCTTATTATTATTATTATTATTATGATACTTTAAGTTCTGGGATATGTCTGCAGAATATGCAGTTTGTTACATAGAAATACAAGTGCCATTGTGGTTTGTTGCACCTACGAACCCGTCATCTACATTAGGTATATCTCCTAATGCTATCCCTCTCCTAAACCCCACCCCCCGACAGGCCCCAGTGTGTGATGTTCCCCTCCCTGTGTCCTTATCTTTAAATACTTCATTTATACTACCTCTCTTTATACTACATTATTTAGATCATAAGTGAGCAATTAGATAATTGAATTTGAAATTCAGAAGAGAAGTCCATACTGCACATAGACATTTAGGAGTCATGATGAGAACAGTTTCAATGGAGCTATGACAGCCATTGCACATGGAAGTGGGAAGAACTGGGTGTGCAAAATAGATGCATGGAGACTGCATACATGAAGGAGTCAACAAGTTGTCTCGGAAGAGGAAAAAAGAAATAAAATTCCCTGAAGGGACTTTAGAGTTAGGAAGTTTTAGTATTTTATGGTATTAGTGTGTATTTGCTTTCAAGATGGAGTATTTTTGGTATAGGAATGAGAAAAATTTAGGAGAAAATAAGAGGCGTGTGATCCAGGAGAGAAAAAGAATAGGTGAGGGAGCACACCACTGCAAACAGCATGCAAATGGAGTCACAATTGAGGGTTTGTTGGCAAAATTCAGGTCATGTTGCTTTTAGTTTTTTCATGGTGAAGTGACAAGTTCATTAATTGAGAAACTAGGGTAAAAAGGAGATGGTGTGTGCATGTTCTCATTTACAAGTGTGAGCTGAACAATGTGAACACATAGACACAAGGAGGAGAACAATACATACTGGGGCCTGTTGGGGAGGGTAGGGGGGTAGGCAGAACATCAGGAAAAATAGCTAATGCATGCCAGGCTTAACACCTATGTGACGGTTGATAGGCATAGCAAGTCACCATAGCACACGTTTACCTATGTAACAATACTGCACAACCTCCACGTGTACCCTGGAATTTAAAATAAAATAAAAAAGAGAGACAGTGTGATATGTAATTGGTATACCAGACCTCTCTCTTGGTTTCAGATTCTCTCAGGGATATGGCTTCACAGATCTATTTTACAGATCACAACTCCGTGAGATATCCATAGTGACAATACTGTGCTTGGCACGGTAAACACACACACCCCTGCCACCCCACAGTATTACAGAATGCTGAGAAACTTGATGTTGTCAACTGTATAAAATACAAAAGTAAAGTCAAGTAAATAATTTTTTAAAAGATCATCAAATAGTAATTTAAAAAGGATTGCGATTAACTGTTTAAACCATGCAACCCTGAGAAAGCAGGTTTTTCCTGAAGTTCTGATTACAGTACTATTAAACAATGCAAATATCTCATGCTACACATTCGGTCCTTGGTTTTACTCTCCTTGTCTTAAATATTTATACCTGGCCGGGCGCGGTGGCTCACACCTGTAATCCCAGCTCTTTGAAAGGCCGGGGCAAGTGGATGACAAGGTCAAGAGATAGAGACCATCCTGGCCCACATGGTGAAACCCCATCTCTACTAAAAATATGAAAAAATTGCTGGGCATGGTGGCATGTGCCTGTAGTCCCAGCTACTCGGGGGTTGAGGCAGGAGAATCCCCTGAACCCGGGAGGCGGAGGTTGCAGTGAGCCAAGATTGTACCACTGCACTCTGGCCTGGCAACAGAGTGAGACTCTGTCTCAAAAAAATACATACATATATATATACTTCATGGATTAGCATCCAGAGGATTGGATCCATCAACTTTCCAGGGCTTCCTGGAGAAATGTCTCTCTCCTCAACAGTATCCTGTGAAAAACTGTGTCAACATGTACATTTTCACATTTTTAATCTACATTCTTTTATTCTCAAAATTTATCTAACTAGCCTGGAATATTATTTGCAAGGAGCTACCTGCACCACTCACCATATATGACTACATTCTAAATAATAAAAAATAGATTAACTTTCATGAGCTAACCAATGCTTACATGTCAAATTTAATTATTCTTTATAAATCAGTAGGGAAATGGCAGTGTTCAGTTTAGTAATTGCCTGATATGTGTGTGTTTCATGTAAAAATATGTTTATTATAATTGTTAATCCAAAAGTGTCATGATAATCAAGCTTGGAAAATACACAGAGTTTATTATCTGATTTTAAAAGAAAGCAAACAAATAACAAGTAGTTTTAATTGTAGAAGAATTGAACAGCTTATAAATGATGCATATGCCAAATATTTCTTCATTCATTTATACCTCTATTTGTTCAAGAATGTCTTGATGGATAATCAACAATATTCAAGGATATTTCATTGGACAGATTTTGTGGCCAGCTCATATTACTTTAATAAATAAATAAGATACATTTAATAATTCATTATTTCAATAATAGTTTGTTGAACATTTTTATAAGACATTTATTTTGTGAGCTGTTTGTGTAAAATTTATATTTCCAAAATGAATCAGGAAAACTCTGCCTTCAGAAATTAATCACAATGATAAGAGATGCTCACAAATAATTTTAATAATAGTCAAATAACTAATAACAGTCAAAATTAAAAAAAAAAAAATCTATTATCATGTCTCTTTTGGTTGCTTGTTTTCTAATGTAATGAAGTATCTGAACTCTAAATCCAAGGACTTACCCTGATTCCAGCTTCCTCAGAGTTAAAACGTTATTGAAGAAGCAATTTATATCTATAAGTTTAATTCTGACAGTTTCTAAGAGCTATCCTGTAGTATCCAGAGGATATTTCAGTTCTTATTCTTTAGCGTTTAGAGTTATTACTCCTCTTATTCTTAGAGGAGTAATCAATGAATTAACCTTCTTACAACTATTTTGCTTCTGGATGCAAAAAAAAAAAAGTAGAAATTGGACTTGTCCTTGGTTTTGTGATCAAGTTCCTAGTATATAGCTCCAGTATCCGGATTCCCACTTTATTTAAGTGCTTGATTCCTTTTCTCCTTATCTTTTTATATTTTATGCAACCCTCTAACTATGGGTAAGTCCAACTATCTGTGATTTCTGTTCCCACCTTTACATGGCTGACCCCTTTTCAAGGAAATCACTCAGACTTCCAACTGATGCCACTACTAACTGCTAAGGCGTGGCGTTTCGGGGAAGGTCATGCTGTAGCTCAACAGTTTTGTTTCACGTCCTGGCTCAACATCTGCCGTTTTCCTTATCACTGATGACAACCCAGATCTCTTCTCCTCAAAGGGCCTAACAACCGTCTACCACCTCTTCCTCTTAGCCAGCATCTTCCTTTGTATTAGAAACACTCCAACCCCCTCCCCATTATTAAGGATGAATAATCTCAAAGAGAAAATAAAAGCTATAATAAAGGAAACTCTCCTAAATCTTCCCCCACTTATATGTTTTGGCTTCTCCACTACTCTTGACTCTATTCACCATGGTACAATATGTTCTTATCTACAAAGTTAAGCCATTTGCATGTTCCTTTCCCTTCTGTCTCCTCTGCAACCATACTCCATCAATTGCCTCAGCCGCCTTCTTCTGTGTCACATCTCAGTAACTATCTCTCATCCTTTAGCCATGTCTCTAACCAATTCCTACAGAATCTTTCAACTCTCAAAGTGGGGACATCTCCCCTGGAAGTGTCATCCAATCTCTTCCCTATGCTGTCTAGAAACACTCTATACCTGCCCTCCTCCCCAGTGATTTTCCAATACTGCATAGTCTGTGCCTGTTACATTGAAATGATCAGTTTATGTAGCTGTATCCTCAAAAAGACCATCATCTATCGGAGAAGGAGACTCTGTCATATTCATTGTTATGTTCTGCTTCAGCCCAGGGCACTCTATGTAAGAGGGAGCTAGTTTAATGATCACTGAATTCAAGGATACAATGCTATGTAATTTTTTTTTCCCTTTTGAAACAGAGTCTCACTCCGTCACCAGGCTGGAGTGCGGTGATGTAAACTTGGCTCACTGTAACTTCTGCCTCCCTGGTTCAAATGATTCTCCTGCCTCAGCTTCTGGAATAGCTTGGATTACAGGCGACCACCACCATGCCTGGCTAATATTTGTATTTTTGGTAGAGACTTAAAACTTTTTAGCTATTTTTGTATTTTTTTTGTAGTATCATCTGGATATGCAAAAATTACAAAAATAATACTAAAACAGTTACTTCAGTATTTTTAGTATAGTACTAAAATAATTATCTTAGCATTATTTTTGTAATTTTGTATTTCGCCATGTTGGCCAGAATGATCTCTATCCCCTGACCTCCTGATCCACCCACCTCAGCCTCCCAAAGTGCTGGGATTACAGGTGTGAGCCACCATACCCAGCTTCCTTGTGATTTTGCAGTTGTCTCAAATGCCCATGCTAATAAAAAACAAAAGCTGTTCTCCCCTGTGTTGGTCCCTGCTTCCAACGTTATGTCCAACGTGGAAGGAAATATTTATCAAGGGAAACAGACATAACATAACAGGAGATAGCAACTGTATTTTAATTAATTAAGGAGAAAAGTGAAGAGAATGAGAAAAAATGGTGCAAAGCCACATATCTGAGAAATGCAGAAGTCACAATCGAGAATTATTTTGTAAAACAAAATGTTGGAGAGACAAGAACTTCATCAAATGAAGACAGTTAATCAGATAGAACCAGTCAAACACCAAGATGATTGACAATTGGAGTATGTTTGGGGTCCAGATAAATGAATGACTGAACATGAAAGTAAGACTAAAGATGGAAATGCTTGTGCTAGATGGGTTCTCTCCTTATTTTATTGTGTGCATGAGTGCTGCTACCATTTACCTCGCTCCCCCAACCAGAAGGTCATGCAATGTGAATTCTCCATTTTCCACCTCCCTTCCTGTATTCAGTGAATTATTACATCCTATAAACTCTATCTCACTTGTCAGTATTCCTCTCTAGCCCATTTTGTTGCTTGAGGTCAGACACGTGTCTTGTTAGGACTACACAATAAACTCTCTCCCCCTTTAGCTAATTCTTCATCCTCCTTCCAGGTGGGTCTTTCTGACACACAAATATAATTGGGCTCAAACAAAAATTCCAGAGGCTCCCTAGAACCTATGTCTATTCTTCACATCTAGGCAACTCCAGATTACCTTCTCTCACCACCTAAATCACCTGTAGCCATCATTTTTGTTGCTATTTTTATTCTATTGCTTTACAGTTCTCTTGAATGGAAAATGTCCCAAAGAAATAGCACTAGTTGGTACAATATTCCCCAACTGACTCAACTAATTCAGGGGAAAGATAAGAAAATGCTCCTTTCAGGCTGGCCAACATGGTAAAACCCCATCTCTACTACAAATATAGGAAGTTAGCTGAGTATGGTGGTGTGCACCTGTAGTCCCAGCTGCTCAGGAGGCTGAGGCAGGAGAATCGCTTGAATCCAGGAGGTGGAGGTTGCAGTGAGCCAAGATCACATCACTGCACTCCAGCCCGGGCAACAAAGTGAGACTCCATCAAAAAAAAAAAAAAAAAAAAAAAAAAAGAGAAGAAAGGAAGATGAAAGGAGGGAAGAAAGGAAGGAAGGAAGGAGGGAAGGAGGGAAGGAAGGAAGGAATGAAGGAAGGGGAAGGAAGGAAAGAAAAGAAAGGAAAGAAAGAAAAAAGGAAAGAAAGAAGAAAGAGAAAGAAAAAGAGAGAAAGAGAGACAAAGAAATGCTCCAATCTCTTCACTGCATCCTCCTTCCCAAAATGTCTAGGTAATTTCTTTGGTGCTAAGTAATTGCTTAGTTGGTTCTTGTGCTTTTGGTGATGTTTTATGGAGTGACAGCCTGTAGCACAAGATGAAAGTCTTCTCCAAACTGTTCTCAAAAAAATGCCAAAAAGGGGAGAGTGCAATAGTCTATTAAAATAATATAATACTGTTCTATTTAGGCAACAGTATTAATGTTTTACAGAGAAGCTAACTCGGGGTAAGGATAGATAAACAAACTGGATCAAAAGTCAGAGTTGTATTTGGGAATAGACATTTTTATACATTCATAGAGTTATTTTAAGTCCTGAAAGTAGCATGTGGAATTAATAATTTGAATCATCATGACTAAGAGGAGAATAATCACAAATAGAGAGTAAGTTGTTTCTTAGATGAGTCTCCTTTAACCCCTTTTAGGAAGTTAAGAAAAAGCATTTCATAGCTGAAATATAATAGAGTACATCTGGATTGGTAAATGCTAGATAATCAGGATCAAAAATCTGACATACAAAAGGCTGGTTTAACTCCTCAATTAATGACTATAGATATCATATGTGCCTACTATCTGAGGCATTAACACTTGACATGAAATCCACTCACAAGAAACAAAATCTCTGACCCTTATTTCTGTTGGTAACAGAAAATGTAGGAACTTGTTATGGTTTGTAAACTCAGTATTTTTTAAAAGGAGAAATAATTAAAAGAAATATTCTGGTAGTGCCACATTTCAACTTTGTATATATTTTTTAAATATAAAAAGTTTTCAACATCATTTTAATGCCTGATATCTGATGCATTTGTGAGTAAAGACTGCCTCTGTCTTTTTCATTCTTTCTTTCTTTTTAAAATGAACTTCCACATTATTAAGTTACCAGTGAGTCCTTAGTGTCCTGTATCTCAGGTAGGGATTTCCCCAGTGAAAGATAATCTATTTCATAGGCTTTTCATTTTGTGGAAAAGGTTTTATTATTTGGTAAGGACAATTGGAAAATAATTCTGAAGAGTAATTTTTATAAGAAATGTATTATTTTATCTAAGCCACAGCCATTAATTAGATTTAGTTTATTGAGGTAAAACACAGACCCAGTTGAACTGTTTTACCTACTTGTTAATGACAGAGAGCCATCCAATTGATAGACAATAGGAAATATCAATCATTAGATGCACATAGACTTTTTTCTATTACAGCGGTAATTAAATTTGGCACCATATTTTGATCAATTTAGTTAGAATATCTCTTCATTTCTACAAATGCTGAGAAACAATATGCAAATTAATATCTAGAAATTTATGTAGGAAGATTGGTATTGATTTTCTATATAAAGATTCTGCTTTGAAAACAATTTTGCTTCTTATGAAATAGTAAATTTTGGAAATCCCATTTAAGACCAATCATCTGAAAAAGATTGAAAGATTTAAAAAGCTGGTTTTCAAATTTGGTGGCGGGGGGGGGGGCGCCGGGGGGAGAATGTAGGCTTTAAAAACCAGAAAAAAAAAAAAGGTATGTTTATTTTTGCATCTGAACTCTGCTCTAAATTTTTACCATAGAGTTATATTAGGTATTATGACTCAGGGCAAATGTTTATCTCTCTCATAAGCTTTTTTTGGCAAAAATCCAGCATCAGATTCCATAATAAAACAGAGAAGGAAATGGGCATATAGAAAGAGGGGGGATAGTATTTGTTTTATGTAGCCTCAATTAGAACCATAGGTAAAGATGATAAAGTTTTGTAATGGTTTTGTTTTGACAAAGTTCCAAATTGCTATATACCTTAAAAGAAATAGAGCTTGACTTAATATGAAGTTTTAAATGTGGCAGTAGTGTCCAATCTAAACATTTCTGAGAATTAACTTTCATTAACATTATAACATTGTTTTGATGTAAATGAATGAGAAAAACAAACTTTAATATTGTGGGTGGATATCTCTATCTGTCTTTCTTTGTTAAAGTTCCAAATGCTAGTATAATAAAAATATTCATTTGCCAAAGGGACCACTGTGGTGAGTACACAAAGACATGAGTCTTTTGTGAGAAAGGATAAAGATGGCACAGAATTGGCTTTGTGGGTGAAAAGAAACAAAACTTCATCTATTTTTTCTGTGTAAATGCTCCAATGACAAATTTTACATGATGATTAATTTTCAGAGAGGTCTGGTAATCTTTGTTCCCATGCTTTTTCTTCCTATAGTGTATTTCACAACATATTTTAAAACCTAGAATTATAGTGGGATTTATTCTAAATTCATTTGTTTTTCTATTGAACATTAAATTGCCGTGCATTTATTAGACCTATGTTAAGATAGATTAAATAAGTTTTGCAAATACTCTTCATTAATAATTAAATTATAATAAAATTGAAGATGTAAACTAGCAGGAATTGTAACATTGATCTGCCTTTTACGTTTGTAACTAATTAGGTGTTGCGAAACTTCAAAGTCCATAGTATATTTGTTCATTTAGGTCATGTATTTTCTTTTTTCCCCCCTCATCCCCTCAAGCATTTATCCTTTGTGTTACAAACAATCCAATTACACTCTTTAAGTTATTTTTAAATATACAATTAAATTATTATTACTAAAGTCCCAGTGTTTAGCTATCAAGTACTATCTCATTCTTTCTTTATTTTTGTTGTTGTTATTATTATTATTATTATTTTAGACAGCCTTTCCCTCTGTTGCCAGGCTGGAGTGCAATGGCATGATCTCTGCTCACTGCAACCTCTGCCTCCTGGGTTCAAGCGCCTGCCTCAGCCTCCTGAGTAGCTGGGATTACAGGCGTGTGCCACCATACTCAGCTAACTTTTGTATTTTTAGTAGAGATGGGGTTTCACCATGTTCATTAGGCTGGTCTGGAACTCCTGACCTTGTGATCTGCCTGCCTCGACCTCCCAAGGTGCTGGGATTACAGGCGTGAGCCACCTCACCCAGCCTTATTCATTCTAACAATTTTTTTTGTATTTATTAACAATTTCCATCTCCCTCCCCTCAGCCCCTCACTACCATTTCCAGTCTCTAATAATCATCATTCTACTCCCTATCTTCATAAGTTCAATTCTTTTGATTTTTAGATCCCACAAATAAGTGAGAACATGTGATAATTGTCTCTCCATGCCTGGCTTATGTCACTTAACATAATGTCTTTCAGCTCCATCCATGCTGCTGCAAATGGCAGGATCTTATTCTCTTTTGTAGCTAAATGGTACCCCAATTGTGTATAAGTACTGCATTTTTGGGGGGAGAGGATGTGCTTTAATGAAAATTTTGTTTTATTTTAAAATTTCTATGTATGTGTGTTGGGTTACAATGTAAAATATATTTCTTTTATTATTTTTATTTTTTTGAGACAGAGTCTTGCTCTGTCACCAGGCTGGATGGCATACTGCAACCTCAGCCTCCCAGGTTCAAGTGATTCTACTGCCTCAGTCTCCCAAGTAGCTGGGATTACAGACATGAACCACTGCACCCTGCCTGTAAAATATATTTCTTACAGTGGGTCTCAGTAAAATAAAATAAAAACCATTTGAAAGCCACTATGTTAAAAGATGAAAAAGATTTCATGGAGAAAAACCAGCCAGAATAATGAATACATTTTTGGCAAAGGCATAGGTCAAAAGATGGAAACCTGTTGAAGGATGGAGTCGCTCACTAACTGGAAGAGAGATGTCAGTAGGGAGTGAGATGGGGCTGAAAAAGTAAGATGAGGTGAGGAAAGTGGTAAAATGTCAGGACTTGAAATCCAAGCCGAAGATTGCAGGTTTTATTCTAACCTATGGACAGCCATTGTAGATTTTGGGACGGGGAGGATCAATATTGGAGTTATAGTACTGTTTTCTTTACCCAGTCATCTGTTGATGAACACTGAAGTGGCTTCTAAACCTTGGCTATTGTGAACAGTGCTGCAACAAGCATGGGAGTGCAGGTATCTCTTCGATATACGGATTTCCTTTCTTTTGGAAATATACCCAGCAGTGGGATCTCTGGGTTGTATGGTAGCTCTATTTTTAGTTGTTTGAGGAGCCTCCAAACTGTTCTCCATGTTGGTTGTACTAATTTACATTCCTACCAACAATATACAAAGGTTCCCTTTTCTTCACATCCTCACCAGAATCTGTTATTGCCTGACTTTTGAATAAAAGCCATTTTAACTGGAATGAGATGATATCCCATTGAAGTTTTTATTTGCATTTCTCTGATTATCAATAATATTGAGCACCTTTTGTAGATCTGTTTGCCATTTGTAAATTTTCTTTTGAAAAATGTCTATTCAAATTTTGTCCATTTTTAATAGAATTATCCAATTTTTTTTTTCGAGACGGAGTTTCGCCCTTGTTACCCAGGCTGGAGTGCAATGGCGCGATCTCGGCTCACCGCAACCTCCGCCTCCTGGGTTCAGGCAATTCTCCTGCCTCAGCCTCCTGAGTAGCTGGGATTACAGGCACGGGCCACTGTGCCCAGCTAATTTTTTTGTATTTTGAATAGAGACGGGGTTTCACCATGTTGACCAGGATGGTCTCGATCTCTTGACCTTGTGATCCACCCGCCTTGGCCTCCCAAAGTGCTGGGATTACAGGCGTGAGCTACCGCGCCCGGCCCCAATTTTTTTTATAAAGTTGTTTGAGTGCCTTATATATTCTGGTTATTACTCCCTTGTCAGATGGGTGGTTTGCAAATATTTTCTCCCAGTCTGTGGATTGTGTCTTCCCTTTCTTAGTTGTTTCACTTCCTGTGCAGAAGCTTTTTAACTTGATGTGATCAGATTCATTCATTTTTGCCTCAGTTGCCTGTGCTTTTGGTGTATTACTCAATACATTTTTGCCTGGACCAATGTCCTGGAGAGTTTCCCCAGCCTTGCAGTAGTTTTGTAGTTTGAAGTCTTAGACTTAAGTTTTTAGGCCATTTTGATTTGATTTTTGTATAACATGAGAGATAAGGGTCAAATTTCATTCTTCTGCATATGAACATCCAGTTTTCCCAGGACCATTTATTGAAGAGACTGTCTTTGCCCCAAAGTACATTCTTGGCATCTTTGTCAAAAATGATTTCACTGTAAGTGGGTGGATTTGTTTCTGGGTTTTCTCTTCTGTTCCATTGGTCTGTCTGTCTTTTTTTATGCCAGTACCATACTGTTTTGATCACTACCACTATGTAGTACAATTTGAACTTAGGTAATGTGATTCTTCCAGTTTCATTCCTTTTCTAAGAATGGTTTTTGCTATTCGGGATCTTTTGCGATTTCATATAAATTTTAGTTTGTTTTTTTTTTTTTTTTTCTATTTATGTGAAGAATGTCATTGGCATTTTGATGTGGATTGCTTTGAATCTGTAGATTGCTTTGGGTAGTGTGAACATTTTAACAGTATTGATTTTTCCAGGCCATGAGCATGGCATATATTTTCATTTTTTGGTTTTCTCTTCAATTCCTGTCATCACTGTTTCATAGTTTTCATCGTAGAGACTTTTCACTTCTTTGATTAACTCCTAGGCATTTAATTTTATTTGTGGCTACTGTAAATGTGATTACTTTTTAAATTTCTTTTTCAGATTCTTCACTGTTGGCATTTAGAAATGATAATTTTTGCATATTGATTTTGTGTCCTGCAACTTTACTGATTTTTAAAATAAGTTCTAATCATTTTTTGGTGGAGTCTTTAAGTCTTTCAAAATATAAGGTTATAACAAGGATAATTTGACTTCTTCCTTTCCAATTTGGATGGCTTTTAGTTCTTTTTCTTGTCCGATTACTCTAGCTAGGAATTCTAGTACTATGTTGAATAACAATGGTGATAGTGGACATTTTTGTCATATTTCAGATATAAGAAGAGAAACTTTCAGTTTTCCCCAATTCGGTGTCATACAAGCTGTGGATCTGCCATACGTGGTGTTCATGATGTTGAAGTATGCTCCTTCTATACCTCTATAGTTTTCGAAGGTTTTCATCATGAAGGGGTATTCAGCTTTATCAAATGCTTTTCAAGCATCCACTGAAATGATTATACAGTATTTGTCCTGCATTCTGTTGATACGATGTATCACATTGATTGATTTGCCTGTATAGAACTATCCTGGCGTCCCTGGGATAAATCCCACTTAGTAATAATGAGTGATCTTTTTAATATATTGTTGAATTCTGTTTGCTGGTATTTTATGGAGGATGTTTGCATCAACACTTTTCAGTGATTTTGGCCTATAGTTTTCTGGTTTTTTTCATGTCTGTCTAACTGGTTTGGCTATCAGGGTAATTACAGAATGGGTTTGGAAGTATTCCCTGCTTTTCAGAACAGTTTGAGTAGGAGAGGTATTAGTTCTTCCTTAAATGTTTGGCAAAATTCAACAGTGGAGGCATTAAGTCGTAGGCTTTTCTTTACTGGAAGATATTTTATTATGAATAAATCTTGTTATTTGTTATTAGTCTGTTCAGATTTTTAATTTCTTCATGGTTCAACTTTAATATATTGAATATGTCTAGGAATTTATTGATTTCTTCTATATTTTCCAACTTACATATAGTTGTTCATAGTGGTCACAAATGATCCTTTGAGTTTCTGCAAGATCAGTTGTGATGTCTCTTTTTTCATCTCTGATTTTATTTATTTGGATCTTCTTTATTTCTTAGACTGGCTAAAATATTTGTGATTTTTGTTTTATTTTTATGAGAAACCAACTTTTGTTTAATTGATCTCTTGTATTGTTTTTCTTAATTTCAAGCTCATTTATTTCTGCCCTGATCTTTATTTTTTCTTCCAGTATTTTTTTGATTTGGTTTGCTCTTGCTTTTCTAGTTATTGAAGGTACGTCATTTCTTGTTTATTGATGTAGGCACTTACAGCTTTAAATTTATCTCTTATTACTGTGTTTCCCGTGTCTCATAGATGTTTCCATATTGTGTTTCCATTTTCATTTGTTTTAAGAAAATTTTTAGTTTCCTTCTTAATTTATTCAGGAGCATATTGTTTAATTTTTATGTATTTCTATAGTTTCCAAAATTCATCTTGTTTTGATTTCCAGTTTTATTCCTTTGTGGTCAGGGAAGATGCTTGATATTATTTCAATTTTCTGAATGTTTTGTGATCTAAGACATTGTCTGTCCTTAAAAGCCATCCATGTACTGAGGAGAAAATATGTATTCTGCAGTTGCTGGATGAAATGTTCTGTGAATATCTATTAGGTCCATTTGTTCTATAGTGCAGTTTAAGTCTTATGTTTCTTTGTTGATTTTCTATTTTAGGAGACCTGTCCAATGTTGAAAATAGGGTGTTGAAGTCTTCAGCTGTTATTGTATTTGGGTCTGTCTCTCTCTTTAGCTCTAATAGTACTTTCTTTATGTAACTGGATGCTCTAGTGTTGGATGCATATATACTTATAATTCTTAAATCTTCTTCCTGAATTGATCCATTTATTATTACATGATGACTTTCTTAGTCTCCTCCTACAGGTTTTGTTTTAAAATCTATTTTTTGTAATATAAGTATAGCTAACCTTATTCTTTTTTGGTTTCCATTGGCATGGTAATATGTTTTCTATCCCTTTAGTTTTAGTCTATGTTAATTTTTATAGGTGAAGTGTGTTTCTTGTAGGCAATAGATTAATGGGTCTTCTTATTTTCATCCATTCAGCCAGTCAATGTCTTTTGATTGGCTAATTTAGTCCATTTACATTCAATGTTATTATTGATAAGAAAGGACTTACTCCTGCCATTTTGTTATTTGTTTCCTGGTTGTTTGTGGTCTTCTTTTCCTTCTTTCCTTCCTTTCTTCCCATCATCTTTTCAGTGAAGTTGACTTTCTCTCGTGATACGATTGAGTTTCTTGCTTTTTATTTTTTGTGTATTGATTATATGTTTTTTTCATTTGAGGCTGCCATGAGGTGTGTGAATAGTAGTTTAGACACCACAGTTACATTATACTATTCTAAGTTTTTCTCTGTGTTACTTTTACCAGTCAATTTTATGCCATCGGATGATTTCTTCTTGCTCATAAACTTCCTTTTATTTCAGATTAAAGAACTCTCTTGAGCATTTCTTGTAGGACAGGTCTGGTGTCAATGAAGGCCCTCAGCTTTTGTTTGTCTGAGGAAGATCTTTATTTCTTCTCTCTGCTTAAAGGATATTTTTATGCTCTCACTCCTCAAAGTGAACAGATTCTCTCTGTGTGTTGCAAGGCCACTGCCAAAGGATGTGGAAGGGGTGGCATTGGCCATTTAAGACAGATTTTCCACCTTTTCCAATGCCTGTTTTGGTGATACAAAGTTAAAATCAGTTGTATGATTGCTCACCTGAGTTTTGCTTCTTGGAATGGTGCTTTTCTGTGTGGAGATAGTTGTTAAAATTTGGTGTTCCAGTGGGGAGAGAGGGATGATTGGTGTGGACTTCTCTTCTGCCGTCTTCTCCATGCTCCCTAGGCAATGTATTTTCATTTAAAATATACCAAAGAATTTGCCACTCATATAATCCATGACTTGACTTGTGTGGTGGACATAGTTGAGACATAAATGTGTGCAATAACGATGGGAATGGAGTGTTGAAAGTTGAGACTGAGCTCTAAATAAAGAGGTTATGATTTATGGAATGTGATCTGCTGAAGCTACATGGCATTTTCTGTTTATATCCCCAAACCATGATAACTGTAGTTTGCCATAGCTTTAGTAAGTTTATTAACAAAGAAGAGTACTAAGTGATCCATAAACTTGGTACTTTTTCTAGTTATTCTCAGAATATGCTACACTGACTTTCTGGTTAATAACTGGCAATGCTTTCGCAGGCACAAAACGTTGTAAGATACACAACTAGGAGTAATCTGAAATACAGAGAAAGAAGATAAGTAAGTGTTGGAAAGAGGATTTTGATTCTATTTTAGAGATATGAAGTTTAAAGCAATGATGAGATCTATAAGTCGAGATGTCAGGTCAGCAGTTGGACATGTAAGTGTGCTTAAACATATATGTATTCAATTTAATATGAACTATAGGTTTCATTCAATTTGTTATAAAATTGAAAGGTTACCTCTATCTTCCTTTTATCTTTTCATCTTGCATATTTGTAAATGTAACTTTTCATCATATAACTCTGAAGAATGGAAATGATTACTCCTTCCATTAATATGATGAGAATGATTGAGTCAATGAGGGATGTATTATGGCTTACAGTAAGAACATGCTAAATTCAAATTATTTAAAATTATTTGGAAATTAGAGCATCTCTATCATGCTATTATAATATGCTTAGTATAAATAAGTACAATTATAAATGAACAAGATATATTTAATAATCAGGTTGGCTCTAATCTTTCTATTTGTTTTACTTGTCTCATTTATTCTTTGTTTCCTCTATCCTCTTCTTTCTTCTTTTGGATTAATCAATTACGATTTCATTTTATCTCCTTTATTGGCTTATCAGCTATATCGTTTTGTAGCATTTTTTAGGTATTACAATATATAGCCTTAGTTTATCACAATGTAACTTCAAGAATATTATATCACCTTTAATATATAGGAACCTTATAAAGGTAAACTATATTTGTTCATTCCTAGTGCTTATGAAATTGTTGAAATTCATTTGATTTCTATAATGTATCTCACATATATCTATTTTTGTTTTAAGCAGTCAATTATATGTTAAAGGAATTAAAAATAAGGAAAAGTATTAAACTTATTTACATATTACCATTTTCAGTGAACTTGATTTGTTTGTGGAGATTGAGGTTGGTAGTGTGAGTCATCTAGTAATGGATTTCTCAATTTTTGTATGTCTGAAAGAATATTTAACCTTTGTATTTGAAAAACATTTTACTAGGCATGTAATTCTAGCTTTACATTTTTTTCTTAAAATACAGAAACATATAATTCTGTCTTTCATTGCTTCCTTGTTTCCATCAAAAAAGTTTTCTCTTCATCACTGATTCTGAGTAATTTTTCATGATGCACTTTAATCTAATTTCCTTATGTTTCCTATGTTTGCGGTTCATTGAGCTTCTTGGATCTTTGAGTTTATATTTTTAACTCACTTTTAAGAAATATTTGGTTATTAGTTTTTCAAATATATTTTTGTTCACACATTCTCTCTCCTCTGTTTCAGAGACTTCAAATACACGTGCATTCAGTCATGTGAAGTTGTCACACATTCTGAGGTCATGTATTTTTGTATATTTTCTCTATATTTTCAGTAGTTTCTATTGCATGTCTTCAGGTACACAAATATTTCTTTTGTGGTATCTAATCTACTATTAATTTCATCTATATTAATTTCCTTTTACCACCATATGTATGACTGCAAATTTAGTGGCTTAAGACAAATTTATAATCTTATTGTTCTGGACATCAGCTGTAAGGCATCTTAATGGGCTAACATCAAGGTGTTGACCAGGCTATAATAGTTTTGGAAGACTTTAAGAGGGAATTGCTTTCTTGTCTTTATCATCTTTTAAATATCATCCATATTTCTTGGCTTAAGGCTGCCTGCCTTCTTTTTCTTTTCTTTTTTTTTCTTTCTTTGTTTTTTGAGACAAAGTCTCATTTTTGTCACCCAAGCTGGATGGAGTGCAATGGTGCACCTTGGCTCACAGCAATCTCTGCCTCCCAGGTTCAGCTATTCTTCTGCCTCAGCCTCCCGACTAGCTGGGATTACAGGTGCCTGCCACCACACCTGGCTAATTTTGTATTTTTAGTAGAGATGAGATTTTATCATGTTGGCAAGGCTGGTCTCAAACTCCTGACCTCAGGTAACCCACCCACCATGGCCTCACAAAGTGCTGGGATTACAGGCATGAGCCACTGCACCCAGCTTTTGCTTTCTTGAAAGACAGTCATATGGTAACCCTGTGACCCAACTTTCTGTGTCACATCTAAGAAAAAAAGAAAAGAAGGACAGAAAGGGAGAAAGAGAGAAAAAGAAAGAAAGGAGGAAAGGAAAGGGAAAAGGGAAAGGGGGAAAGAAAAGACCTTTTTCTCTATCTCCTTTTTTGACTTTTAAGAAGAAAGAGAGAAGAAAGAAAGATCTATTTCTCTACCTCCCTCCTTGACTTTTAAGGACAGTTGTGATAACATTGGACCCACCCAAATAATTCTGGAGAATATCCCCATTTCAAATCTTTAACTTAATCACATCCACAGAGTTTCCTTTACCATGTAAAGTAACATATTCACAATTTCTGGAATTAGAATGTGGCCCTATCTGGGGAGCCACTGTTTTGCATGCCACATCATCAAATATGTCTCATAATTTGTGAATTTAATCTTTGTAAGTTTGATTTGGACTTTATCTTCTGCATCTCTACTGAAACATGCTCAGTCTTCCCTCTGCCTTCTTAAACATATGGAATACAGTGACAATAACTGTTTTAATGTCACTGTTTACTACCATCTATGTCATTTCTAGTTCTCTTTTTATTGATTAATTTTTCTTATCATTTTAAGCAATAACTTTTGTTTTATTAATACCTGATATTTTTGGCTGAATGCCAGAAATTGTGAATTTTACTTTATTCAATGCTAGATAGATTTGTTTTTGATTAAAAAAAAATACTGAGCTTTTTTCCAGAAATGGATAAGTCAGTTGGAAACAGTTTGAAACTTTTGAGACTTGCCTTTAACGTTTTTTAGTTTATCAGAGAAGACTTATTCTAAATGTCCCCCTCTACTGAGGGAAGATGCTACTGAGCACTCTAACCAATGTCCTTTGAATTATAAAATTTTTCATTCTAGATGATGGGAAAATATTTGTGTGTGTGTGTGTGTGTGTGTGTGTGTGTGTGTGTGTGTGTGTGTGTGTGTGTGGTGTTTTCCCCAGCCTTGGGTAGACCCTTCCCTGGTACCCGTGGCTACAAATCTCTTTAATGTGATTAAGTTAAAGCCTTTGCATGCACTTCTCAGTACTCAGCCGAAGGCTTACTGGATCTCCTCTAGATGTCTGGGAGCTCTTGCTGTGTGGCCCCTCCTGTCTTCACCACTCAGCCCTGCATACTCTGGATGCGTTGGCCATTGCTAAATTCCTAATTCCATCCTCTCAAGTCAGGGAGACCTTTAGGCTCACTTGAACTCCTCCTCTCTGACTGTGGTCTGGAAAATCTCACCAGGCAATAAATGGGGGATCATCTTAGCGCTCGACTTACTTGTCCCCCTACCCCTAGAATCGCTGCTTTGTGCTGCCAAATATCCAACATCTAAAAAAGTTTTTTAGATATTTTATCTGTTTCTGATTCTCCATTGTTTCTTGTTTCAGGCTGAAGAATAAATTCAATCTCTGTTATCCCATCATGATTGAAACTATGAGTCTTTCTATTCTTTCACTCCAACGTGAGTGCTGATTTTCAATACTTGATACATTACATCCTATGAACTCTCCAAGAAAAGGGACTGAGAAGGCGTACTCTTTAGTGTCTTAGGAGGATTTTATTCTCTGCATAGTATATCTTTAATAACTTTGTAATTGGTACAGATTTATGGTTCAAGATTTTAAATTCAAACTTTAGAAGAAACGCCTATCAGGAGGATTATATCATGGAGGGTGATGTGTGAAATGGAAGTATTTACCCTGGAAGTGTTTGGATACTGTTGCTTTAAAGGAAAGCAGTGCAATTGACCTGGTTGGCACTGGGGAAACAGGAGGAAGTGCTGCTGGGAGACCAGAGCCAGAGAGCTGGGAATTAGGACAGCTGCTCTTTTTGTTTAAGCTGCCACTGGCCTTGCCAACGCATGGGAGCGTCTCACAAATCATGCAAATTTCAGGGTCTTCATGATGCCACCTTTGATTCATGCAGGCAACGCAAGGGAGAGAAAACACTTACGTGTCAGTGTGTGTGATTCCATAAACACACCCAGAGACACATGTGAGCACACCAATGCAAGATATGGCGAGGATTGTGTAGCTGCTAAGTCGTGTGAAAAGAGGTGTGAAAAGAGAGCAGAGCTGTTCTCACACCGCTGAGCCTGATGGACTGAGAGAGGTAGACAGTTTAAATTTCCCCAGCAGAATGAGGGCAGTGTATCACCTAGAATGACCAGCTGCTCTGTCCTATTCAGGGATCTTAGAGATCTTAAAGCATGTCTTTCTCTGACCTTGCCAACACTCATTGGTTTTCCTTTTCTAAATGCCAACAGCACTCACATTATGTCCCATGTGATTTAGCACACAACAGCCTGTATATATTTATTTATTTATTTTCAGCTGTATCCTGTTGAGAAGTGTTAGCACTTCAATCAAATGGAATGCTTCATGAAGCTAGGACTTCCATGTGATACATTTATGACACCATAGCAGACCGACTGCCCCCCATCTTGGGTGCTCCCTCTGTGAAGCTAGATTATTGGTTATGGTCCAATAGGTAAAGCTTCAATTGGTTTGCTAGAGAAGCCACAGTCGTTGGTTAAAAATGATTTTTAGTGATTTCTTTTTTATAAAAATTAACACACATTTAATTATTTGGCAAACTATCAAGTACAATAATAGGCTTATGGAATAGTGTTTCAATAAAATAAAAATTTCATAATTATACCACTTATTTGTACATTTCTAACCAATTTGTGCACAAGTATCATACCCACAGATTTGATTGCCTCAACCAGGGGAAGGTGGTATTCTATAAGGAATTTATTTTCAGTCTTTGCTTGCTCTAATGTGATTATCATACACAATAACATTTACATCATTTTGATCTTGGATGTTATAATTTTCAGACTTTACTCTTTTCATTTGCATTTGACAATACAACATATCATAATGGTGACAATGAAAAAATATTTAAGAAATGTAAACAATAACTCAGAAAAGTCCCTATAAGCATTAACTGAAGCAAACATCACTTGTTGATAGCCTTTTAGCTAGGATTAACTAATCAAATCAATCTTCTTGGCTCATGAGTAAAATTTCAATATGTGAGTTCTTAACAGATTTCTTCTTCAAGATGGCAGATAAGACACGCTTGTATATCTTGACTTATTCTGTGTATTCCATTAGAATGATCATGAAGAAATAAAGGAATAAAGTAAGTATAGAAGATATTGGGAAAAATTAACTTTAGCATTTCTCAGAGTAAGATGAGTAAATACACACACACACAAGCACACACACACACACACACGCACACGAGAAAGACCAACAGGAAAAGAACAAATGCTGTGAAAAGGTAACTCGTAGAAATTGAAAGTAAACTGCCAAATAAAAGCTTCATAATAGACTTGGAATATAAATGCAGGAAAGTTAGGATATGGAGCACGGAGTGAAACTACACGGTGAAATGTAGGAGACGTAAATACTCTCTTTGTCACCAGGAAATCCAGCATTAGGTTACTAGGAATTCAAAGAAGAAAACAGAAAATGGATGGAAAACACTTATCAAGGAAATAATAAATGCTATTCAGTATAAATGACACTAGAAAAATTGGATTGCTAAGGACCACTGAATACCATGTTCTATGGAGTAAGTGCTCTGTATCGAGACTTGGTAACTGAGAACCAACTGGTAGACCACTGAGAAGGTCAATGGTGGGCCTTGATGCACCATAGAGTATTACACAGTAAGATGAGAAATACAGCTCTGTACTCACATATTACAGAGCCCAAAAAGTTGCTTCTAATAGATAATGTGCATCAAAATGCTAATGTAAATAAATATTTGTGTTCCTTTTACTTCAACAGAAAATGCCCCCTTCTACCTTAAATTAATAGTTTACAGAGAACTTTAAACATTTAGAGATGTATACAAGACAAACTAATTTTTCTTATCATTTCTGATTCTGAAACACTAAGGTTTTCCTGCATACATTTCATTAAAATAATAAAAAATTTGTTTAAATATGTTATATGCCATATATCTTATATTGTATACAGATAGATAGATATAGTGCACTAGATCTATAATGCACTGGTATATATATAATATAATATATAATGCACTATATATATAGTACAAAATATATATTACATATATTATAAAATATATATTATATGTTATATATTTTATAGTATATACCATAATATAAATATATAATGTATATATTTGTATATGTTTGTTTATAAAATAAATATATAAAATATACATATTATATATTATAATATATGTAGTGCATTGGGAAACTCAGTTTCTCATCTGTAAAATGGGCAGAATAATGGTATCATGTCATATGATGACTCTTATAATTAAATGCACTAATGCATATAAAATGGGGCAAGGCCTGGCACAGACTAATTGTTTAGTAAGGGCTAGGTATTATCGTTAGAACATTGCAAATAAGCCAATTTATTTCTATTTCAAAGGATATGATGGTTGTGAGAAATAGAACTTTAAAGTATAAAAACAAATAAAAACAAAGTGTGTGAAAACATTGATTTTACAGCGGATGGCTGGAGTTGTGTGGGACAGAGTAGTTTTACCTTTTTATTTAAGTCCTTTTGTACTATTTAACTTTTAGCCATATTCATATGTAAGTAAAATTACTTCCTTGAAAATTGTTCCCATTGAATGCATTTGTTTATGCTGGATCTCTTAGTGTGCCTGTACATAATAACCATAGAGTAAATATTTGTAGATTATGAGAAAATAATCTGTAGAATCTTAATTATCTATCTTATTCTGTCACCGTTGGCTTTGAACATACATTTCTACTGTACTTTGAGACCATAGATTAGTGAACCTTTTATACTGCAACAGTAACTTGTTTCTTTCTTTACTTCAGCAATCCAAATGCTAGATAGAGATAAAAATATCCTCCATTAATTGCAGCCAGCATGTTTTCTTTTGTTTCAGAACTTAAATCTTCCGACATTTTTTTTCTATATCTCTTAAGAATCTTTCTAAGAAAGAAGTGCATTACATGACCGGAAGTTGACTCATCGTCCTGAATTCTGCCCCGTTCTGCCACGAGTTTCACGGTTTACCATCAGGTCACTCACTTGTTTCTGCACAGAATTAGGGCACAAAGGTGAACTCTCTTCTGATTCCTTACCCTGAAGCAATAGAGTGAATTTGTACCACAGGCCTTAGTGGAAGAAGTGAGCTGGGATCCGGTCTTCATTATTTATTGCATAACTTTCTCTAAGTGACCTAAACAATCTAAAACTTAGAGTTCTTTTTTCTTTTTAATTGAAGGTGGCTATAGAAAGGAGAAATTATGTTTACCCTAAAGAGTTTTTGTGGGCCTTGATAGAAATAAATGTTTGCAAATGAATTGGAAACTGTCCAGTGCTAAGGCAATGTCAGCACCTTGCCCAGACTTAATCACAGCAATGCCAATTATTATTCTGCTTAAAGACGTTAGAAGAGTAAAATCTGAAAAATGTCATAAATAGTAATTACCATGCAATATCAATCCTAGAACATCACATCTGCCATCTATTTTTTTTGGCAATAAACAATGTAAAATACTAGTGAGACTGAAAATTTAAAAGTTGCACTAAACATGACTAAGTTGTCAATGCTCTCATATTTTGGTTACTCATAATTATTCTTTTGGAGAAAAGTCCAGGTAATATTCAATTAATTTGGGGAGGAAATATTAAGCACAAAAGAGAAGTCTGTTGAACAATGATTGTTGCTTCTTGAGTTATAAAGAAAATTTAGAAAACTTACACAAAACATTGTGTTTTTAATTGTTATACTGTATTTTCCTGTGTACAGAGCACTTTAATGAAATGCATCTTTAAAAATTCCAGTTTCCTGATCCTACTTTTATAGATAAAATAATCTGATTATGGCAACATCCTCAATCAGAATATATTTAAAAGGCTCATGTGCAAGAATAATTTTAAAAAATAAAATATGCTTTAAATGTGCTTTTAGAAAAAAAATTCACAGTTTGCTACCTGTGCTTCCAACCTAAAAATGAAAATACCCTACTGCATTTACCTATATATATCTTAGGTTATGTTTCTGAATGATATTGTAGCTTTTGCTGCAACATCCATCAAATCAAACTTTAACTATTTCTAGTTTTTCCCCCTTGAAATAGCAATAACAACTCTTTTCCTGGGGGTAGGAGAGAGGGGTTAGGCCATCAAAGCTATCTTAAAATGAGCATTTTATTTATGCTGTTTTTCTTAGGGCCTAGGAAAGGTTGGAAGTGTTGAAAACTATTCAGGACTTTATGCCATCTGCCCTTATTTCATATGTTCCCTCATATGAGTTGGAACAAAGGAGTGGGCTGGATGGAATTAAAGAATGTATATATAAAAAAAAGAAAGTAGTGATCAAACGCGACTGATAAGGGAAGCCAGTGTGCTCCCGGGTGATGTGTGTATTCAACTCCAGGCTGACTCCTCTTATGCTAATACAGCCAATTTCCTCTTTTATTTCATTTCTGGAGCCTGAATCTGTGATCTCTGATAAGGTTCCCAAGGATACCGCCTTCACTCACAAACGGGGAGGCGGAAGGGGGAGTGGATGATGGAGATGTGTAACTCGGAGAGAGCACTAGTGGATGAATAATTTAAAGCTCCGCCCGGAGATTTGAGGCAAAATGCAGAGATAAGAGACACCACAGGGTCCTCTCTGTTTATTCAGAGCTTCATCTTCCAATGACAGGTGACCTCCAAGGTCAAGGGCATGATGGGAAATGGAACCGACAGTGGGAAAAGGTAGTGCATCCCAGAAGAAAGTAATGATTTACTTTGTGTCAAATGAAAAATTGATCTTTTTATGTAACTACTCCTTTTTTTTTGTTCATCAGTGGAAAACCTGTGATAGAAGACACTTTGCATAAACCACAGAGTGTATCCCCATGATATTGAGATATTCCCATAGGCTTTTTCTTAGCAACTTCAACTTGGTATTTTTAAATACTGTATTTATTAAGGAAATCGTGAAGGTCAGAATGAACTTTGATTGGGTACCAAGTGTATATAACTTCAGCCCTCAAGTGACAAACACAATATCTGGGTTCAGAGTCAGTTTGGTCTTTACCATCCCTTGGGCAAGGGCTGTATTTCCTTCGCTTCCTACCTTTAAACTTTGTCCTGAAAAGTCTCTGTGTGTTCCCCTCATTACAATTTTCTGGAACCTTACATAATCCCTTTTGCAGCATTACACAACATTACATACATTTAACCTAATCAAATCTTTGTGTTTTCACTAGTTTGCTGCCTAAATCCCTGAATCCAATAACTCTTTTCAGTTCAGAAAATTTGAAGCCATTTGTCCCGGGTAGACCCGTGCTGTTAGCTTTAGGATCATACAAATTCTGACAGTGAGACACGCACCTAGGAAAGCTCTGGTCCCCGTGATCAAAACCGTCTGCTGGGTCGCTCCTATTTGTTTCAATAGAATACAACCATGACCTCTACGGAGAGAGAGGCAATGTCAAATGTTTCTCAGGGCTGGTTTACATTTCCCTCATAGTCTTAAACTGCTGTTTCTGCTTTCCTCTGTTTGAATGTTACCCATGTTTTCATTCCTGAGCAATCATACCTTTTATCTTTTTTAGATAAACATGAAAACATACTAAGGTCACTGCCAGGTGAGAGGTAAGATGTGCGTGACTGCCACCCAGCCCTACTGAGTCCTTTTTCCTCTCTCTTCCTTGGCAAACACTCCTTGAGGGTTTCAGTGGAGTGAGACAAGTTAGAAGCATGATTCACAAGCTTGCCTCAAAGAGTGCCAGTACAGGTCGTCTGCCAAGGGCCCCATTACCGTGGCACCAGTTTGCTTGGTTTTCAGAATGCACTTTGCCCATGGCCCTCCTTTTTTTTTTTTTTTCAACATTCTTCTTTTTGTATTTATAGCATATCAAAGCAAATGCAAGGTGCATCACATTTTATGACTTCCTGGGTGCATTTTATGCATTTTTGCCAAAGATTAAAAGGAAACCATCCTATTATTTTTGGCCTGGCCTGGCTCTCTTTTTTTTCCTCCTTCTTGTTTCTTCTGAGTTGTAGGAAGAAAAACTAGAGCAAGAGCACACAGGCTGAAACAAAGTTTCTGATGCAAATGGACCCTGATAACTGGTACAAATAAAACTAAAACATAAACTGTTTGGTAAGGTTGGAAAGTGAGTCTTCAAGTCAGTCCTACTGCAATTTCCTTTCACTGAGTTAGAAATCAGAAATACAGTTGATATTTTTAACCTGAGAGTGTAATTTTGATTACTGTGAGAATAGCACTTTAGTTTCTTAGTATTTCTCTCCTTCATAGAGACTGCAGTCATATTAGTTTGCTATTTTAACAAATTTCACTTTCTTTTGGCCATTTTCAATAAGGCAATGAGAAATGCATCTCTTTTGCTAGATCATGTTTGCCAAATTGTTTCTAAAATGCATAGCTCCAGTATCACAATAGGCTAAATATAAAATATGGCCTTCATGATACATAATAATAATTTTATTCTAAAAAGTGAATTTTGTTTTTAAAATTATTGTCCTTCTAGAGGCGTGTTTCTACTTCTTTTTATCTCAAACTACTGTGCTTTATAATTTCTTTTGTTTTTATCTTGAAAGTAGCTAGTGCTCAAATACAGAGCCTCAATATTTTCAGTTAAAATAACATTTAAATCTCATGATACTGTCAACTGAAAAGAACCAAAAACTAATTTAGAACAAGAAAGAGACTAAACTATAAGAAAAAAAATAGTTGGTCTTCAGTGAAGCGACCTGTCTCAAGTCAGTTTTTTTAGAAAGTACTATTCCTTTTCAAAAACATAATTAGGACTTGGGTTATAGTGCATTTTCATAAATTTATATATAATACTCATAACATCTTAGATTTAGGGTAGGCATTAAAGATAACCTAGTATGAACTTTTAAGGAGGTATTGATAGCAAAGTCAGGACTGAAACCCCGCTATCCTCCTAGCCCTGTGGTCTTTCCACTCTATCATTCTCAAATTACTTTTGTTCATACAAACAAATGGAAAACTGCCAATTGTCACTCCCCAGATATGCAAAAGGACTAGCGTTTATTAATGCTCTTTAACGTTAAAATCCCCAGGCTTCTGATTCCTCTATTCGAGAAACAACTCAACTGCTCTAATCAGAGCTCAGTTTTATGAAACACTTAGGCCAAATGATTTAGTACACAGGCATGAAGAGGTTAAATGAAGCATTCAAGTATTACACCTTTAAAATTTTCTAACTTTGCTAGTTCACAAAAATTTATTTCCACAACAACAAAAATTAATATTGCTGATGACTGTGAAAACAATCATGTATGAACAGGTAGATAAGAGGAAAATTGGGAAAATTAGCTTGTAGAACTTATTAACAAGCATCTGTGTTTACTATGGGTACTTTTAGTTTAAAATAATTAAATAGAAATGGAATAAAGTTATATTAAAATAGCAATAGATGCTACTGTTATTTAAAAAATTATTGAAATTACCTTTACATGGAAGAAGTGAATTCAAAAATATTAATTAGAATTTTAGACACTTAGAGAATATTTAGTCTGATTTCATCATTTTTAATTTGAAGACCTCGAGGCTCTGAGAAATTAAGTGATTTGCCTAAAACAGTACAGCTAATTTGTAGTACAGTTGGAAATAGAACTCATGTCTCCTCACCCTGTTTAATACAAATGTAGAAAAGGGGGAGAATTAGAATCCAAAGTTGTCCACAAGACCTTTCTTTCCATTCCAGAGTCTGTTAGAAAGTGGAAATGGATACCTTTTCCTGCAATGACTTTTCCTGAAGAGACCTTTTCTGAAATGGCTTTTTGACATTCGTCTAGTCAGATAATCTATGCATATCTCTGATCATCATAATCTGTCTTCTCTAGTCCCAAATCAGTGATCCAAAAGTAGGACAACATGTAACTTCGTTATAGCAAAGATATTCCCCAGCAGCTTAGTATTCCAAAGTCTGAATTGAGCTTTGGAATAATTTGGATAAATACTGTTAAAAAAAACCACACACACACACACACACACACACACACACACACACACACAATAAAAATAAGGCAAGAAACAGACATGCATCAAGCCTGCATTCTCTTTTGGATCATAGTTTGTTTACATTTATGTATCACTATAGCCCCTGAGTTTTGACTGTCCACGTAACATGCTTTAGATTTGGATTCAAATTTTCTTAGAGGCATTACTTGCCATACAGAAGATTCCTGGAATCCAAGAAGCATTATTTGCAGGTTTCTTAAAAGGGGGTGTTTTTGCTAATCATAATTGTACAAAGCAATTTACCTATGGGAATTGGGAGGAGGGGCTTCATTCACTAAATTCAGGAGAACGGCATTTCTCAGGGGCTCTTTCCTGTGGAAATGAATCTAGAGTCTGTGCCATACTGTTTTGTTTCCCTTGGGTGAATTAATTGATACTTAACACCAAATCTAGGGCTGATTTCCCTCTTATCTCTACTATTTGGATTTCGTTTCAGATTTGGGGAATTGGTTGGATCCAAGAGTTTAACTTTCAAAGCCACTCTTATTTTCTATAGCACTCTTTGCTACAATACCAATCACAGTATGTTTGCAGTAAGTCTAAAATCCCAAAGTTCATTATTGATATGAATGCATCTGGATCATTCATTATATGTTAGTATTATAAAATATTACTTGCATGTGGTTTATGAAATAATTACAAACAATATAGGATTGAATTTATGTTCTAGTTCATTTTCAGCAAACTCACTAAAAAATACTCTTTACAATTTTTTTTTTAACCAACATCTATTTGCTACATTTAGTTTTACTTATATGGTACATGTTAGTTAAAATATTGAATAAATAGGTCAATAAATCTGGAAGATAATATATTATATGTAATGTTTTGTTTGTATTTTTTTGGCATATACACACACTCAGTTGAATTCCTTCACTTAAAGCCGTTTTTCTTTTGCAATGAAGGAAAAAGAAATCACATTACCATTTAAAATATGTTTTTCTGTAAGATTTGATCAGTTTCCTTCAACTAGTACTTTTATAATAAATATTTATGAAAAAGAGAGAAACTAGTTGATACCTCTAGCTTTATGACCTAAAAACCTCAAAGGAATTCAACTTTATCCAAATGCAGAATTCACACTATATTTTACAGAATTAAGTTTTTCTAAGTTAAAGCAAACTATTAACTAAAACAATAGTTATCTTTCCCTGAGGAGATATTTCCATTCTTTTTTTTTCTCAGTCTTTTAAAAGACATGACTTTGAAAAAAACGTTTTTAGTCAACTTAAAAAAAAAAAGCAGGTATACTTCAGCCACTTTCATTTTCATTCCCTGAAAATGTGTTTATTCCATCTAATTGCGGATAAGCTAATTAAAAAAAAAGCAGCACTTTAACATGCCTGAACTATAACCTCAGTCAGGCTTAATTCTCTTTGTTATTGCAGTTTTTCTAAGATTGTTGCTCACACGGTTCTCACTATTTTTCCAACAACAACAACAAAATGCATTAGTGCTGGTTTATGCCTATAACTTGGGCTGTATTCATAAGAGGTCCTGTTAATTCTTAGCTGAACAATAATAACCTCTGTGTCTGTGTGTGTTCTATGAATAGTACCACTGTCTCACACTCACCCACTACCCAAAAGTTCACCTGTGTTTCACACTTACATCTGCGTGACTTGGGTTGTGCATCTTCTCACAACAAAACTTCATAAAAATTAAATGATATCGTAATCACCAGTGGAGCTTGGAAAGCCTCACAAAATGTCAGTTTGCTTTCTGGTTGTGAAAAACAGAAGATTTGAAAAACAAATTGTAAAGGTTTTCCATAGCATTTATGGATTATATTATAAATAGTACAGTACCGCTTTGTAGAGTATTTTAAATATATTTGTAAGACTATGCGTAACAAAAATTATAAGATATTTTGTGAGGCTATATCTTGTTTTGGGACAAAAATTATTTAGACATTGGTAAACGTACTATATTAGTTTCAAGGAGAAATTTAGACATTGCTAAACTTACTATGTAAGTTTCAAGGAGTAATTCTGTAAAGTTGGTTGTTTCTGAAACAGTAAATACTACTTTAGAGGTATAGTTAGAAAAGTCACTATTTATCTTTATAATTTTACAAAAATTATGGTTTTATGTAACAACTATTCTAACAAAGTAAAGCCATTTTGATAAAATCTTTTGAAAGCATTGTATTTATCTATATACTTAGGTATTTAAAAGTTAAACTATTGAGAATAGAAAATATGAAGATTCCAAGTTAGATATTTAGGAATAAAGAAACTAAGATGAACAAAATATAGCAAAAAAATTTTAAAAATCACTTTCATATAAAAATTATGAAGATAATTTTAGCGATACTAAAATGCAATGTATTGACAAAACGAAATTTATTATTTTTTAAACAATCACAAATGCGAAATGAAGTAAAACATAGCACCCTGCACTCTGCATAAAACTATGGCACAGGCTTAACTAACTGTATCCTTCAGCAACTAGATATTCACTACAGCAATACAACTTTATTTAACATGTCTTATTTGAAAAAGCCTTATAGGTTAAATTATATAGTTAGGCAAATAGTCAAATGATGAGAACAGGGAAAGTAGATCAGCAAATTAGAAATCATATATTTAAAATACAGAATGTGAGTTTCTAACCTGGGGTTTGTTTAAATGTTATTGATCCTGAGACTCTGAGCCAATATGAAGTGGCATAAAATGCTAGATATTAAAAAGAACACTAATAACAAGAAAATGTCGGCCAATATTACTTTCATCCCTTTTCCCTTTACCAATGATTTTTTTACACACCCCAGTGCCTTATTGAGTCAGTGTCATATCCTGTCTAACTGCATGAAACATTTTTTTTTATTTGGTTCCACGAGATGCAAGACTGACACTCTGATTTCACAGAGAAGATATGGATTCATAACAAAGGGCTTAAAATTAGGGTGTTTTTCCCCCTATCAGTATTGCAATTACAGATGACACTCAGTTTTCAGAACAAAATTATCTGTAGTTTAATTTGATTCTGTAACATGTTTAGAGGTTGAAATTTAAGTTCACTGATAAAGTAACTTCTTGTGGATGAAACTTCGAAGATGAAGAGACAGATTAAACACCCAGGCCAATATCCATACAGAGCAGGTACAAATGGCATAGCTATCAGGATGGCCCAGTGAAAGGGACAAGGAGCTATCCTTAAATCTCTTACTTGGGATCATACTGTCTTTACTTAACATGATAGTGGCCCCATTTTCTTGCTTATCTATTAATATATTTTTATTTTGTTCAGAAAAAAATTATTGAGAGCACCTCGTTGTAGCAGTGGAGCGTATTTTTCTTCCCTGCTGATTATGAAAAGATAGAAAGCAGAGGAAGGTGGAGAATGTAGAGTGGGATTTTAGTGGCTCAATAGTTATGTCCTAATTGAATATTCAACCCTTGACCTTCAAATAGGTCAGAAAAGGACAAAGTGGGACATTCGCTGAAGCCTGAGGGTGCTCCTGGTCTCTGAGAGCATGGAGCCCTTCTCTCTTAGTTGTCAGAGGGCTGGGAATGTTGAAAAGGAGAGATTAGGACGAGGGAGAAAGAGAGGATCATAAACTAAGGCACTTCCTCTCTCACTTCATTGCTTAGTTTCTGGCTTTTAGGACTCCAGGAAATTTATACTCATTTTTTCCCTATGAATATGACAAATTCAACTGTTAGGGAGAAGAAAAACTATACTCAAGGCCTTAATGAATCTGTTCCCTGGTTTGAATAACTTTTTTTTTTTTGGGTATCTTCTACATGGACTTAAAAATTTGCACAGTGCTGGGGAGATTTAAGGAGAGGTCATATTCAGAATGAGCTCATTACTACAATTTTATGAAATCTTTGCAAAGCGAGGAGAACTGATATCATAAGTCCTATGTAGGCAATGAAAATGTAGAAAGCCAGGTAGTCTTTCTCATGTTTTTGTAATCCCATGCATTGCAGACACATGTCTTCTGTTTCTTTAAATACAGGCGTTTCTCAGTCCTCTACTTGACCAGATGTTCTTCTCTGTCTCCATTTTCTGTCTTGGAGGCCTCACCTTTTCCAAATTCGGTTTCTGACTTTCTGTATTACTGATTTGATGGCCAATAATACGATGCTTTGACAATGCATTTAATTATTCAACTTGTCCTTTACGTATACTTCTACAGTGCAGCAAGTCTGTTTATACAAGGGTGATGTCACGATGTTACATAAGTGATACCTTCTGTACTTTGCATACAAGGGTACTTGATTTAAGCACTAGTGTGCATTGTTGCTCTACTTGATAGTCACCACAAAATAAATGTGGTTGTTAAGTGGTTTCACCAGAAATCCCCACTAAATAATATTCTTAACACCCCAAGTTTGCACATTTCTCATTCACTTGTGAATGAAGAAAGGGAGTATATACTCAGACTCGAAAGAAGATGAAGTTGTATTTCACATTATAAACCAAACTTAGGGTAAAGTTTTCTATAAAAAAAAAACTTTGAGACTTTAAGAAAACCATCTTATGAATCTTTAGATAAAATACTATTCTTAAGAAACAAGACATATACAAATACATTTGACTCTGAATTTTTTTTTAAGTTGAGCCTTCAGGCTCTGTAAAAATGCAGCTTACCACATAAAGAGGTAGGAAATAATTATCTGAATGCCTGCATGACCAACTTCCCTACTACCTTTCATATTAGACTGTTTCAACCAATTTTCTTTTATTCATTGGATTCTCCCAAACGTCTACATTTTTCTGTTTTCTTTTGCTAATTCTTTACTGAAATTCAGCATAATAGCCATCTCCTCCAAGTGACCTCTCTTTGCTCACTCATGGCTCATAGCAAACGTTTTCTCACTTTGCATTCCTATAGCACTCATGCATATTATTTATATAATGGTGTGTTGTACTAGCTTAATTCTGCATCTATGTATATAAAATAAATATGTTCTGTTTCTCCCCTACTCCTGTGTGCTTCCCTAGAGATTCTAGTTTTGTTTGTTTTTCTTTCTTTTTTTATTCCCGGGGACTTGGGTCAGTGTTATGACTACCAGAGCCACTTTGCACATGCTTAATGGAATGAACCAATAAGGAACAACTAGATGAAAGAAGATTTGCATGGAGGAAAAAAATGCAAAACCAAGTTAGAGCAATGAATGTTGTTAATTATCTCAGCACTGACTGGATTGCATTAAGATGGGGGGGGCTGGTAGTGAAGGATTGTTTCCTAATTCAATATGCACATCAGCAGACCAGGAAGGAGACTCTCTTTAATTTGGGATGAAGTATTGAACAGGACATTACTGGATGTCTACAGATAGGGAAGCCCGGCTCTATGAACTCACAAACTCTTTGTTTTGCTATAAAGAATTAGTGTTGTGGGGGAAATAAATGCCGGAGGGACAATGCTTCCACTTACATCTGAGGAGTTAAGTGTACAAACAAAATACCAAGTTTCAGTCAAACTGAGTAGTTTGCAGCTCTCCTTTTTCATGAATTCATTTTAAATTGAGAGGCAACTGCAAATTACTTTTACTCCAACTGCCTACCCAACACTACAAATGCATGTTTCTGTGGTCAAAGTATAACAATTTAAAAGAACAGGGAGTTCTGGATGGAGGAGTCATTTGTGTTTGTCATGAGAAAGAAAATAAAACTAATAGTTAATATCAATCAGCTTCAACAGCATCCTCAAGCATCTGTCTGTTAGTGTCCCTGTGTGAGGTCCCATAGAGAGTAAACTATGTAGCTGTGACCCTTACTCATTATTAGTTTAAAATGAAAACATGCCACCCAAACCCTTCTGTTAAATTTGCAAAGTTAAACAGTGAACAAAGACCAAAGGTGAAGCCCTTAAATGGAGAAGTGGATTCTGAAGAAGGAAGTTTGACGCTGGAACAGCAGCCCTTGTAGTTTCAGTTGCTGACGTCAAGTGGAAATTGCTACCTTTCTCCCCGTGAGTCAAGGAAAGTTTTATTTGTGGTTTGACACCTACTCCTCCCAGATGTCTAAGTAGCTCCATGGGAAACCAGGAAGAGAACTCCCTGCAAGGATGTCTGCAGATCTCAGTTGCCCACAGTGCTCACCAGAAGATTGGTGCAAGGAACAAAACAAAAAATCTCTGCACACTCAAGGCTGTGGAAAGCTTTCTTCAGTCTCTGTGCCCTGAAAAGCCTACAGCCTTGATAATCGGTCATTCTGCAGCCAGTGAAGGAAATTTCTGTAGCTCACAAAAGCGATTTCTTAAGATCACCTGGCTGTATCAATTTCATTTTAGAAGAGCATGATTGAGTCTACTTTTCTGTCCCGTGTTTTCCCCCATGCCATGCCCCTGCCGCTGGAATGTTCTAGAGCAGCTACTATCTCAATATTTCCAGATGTGAGCAGAAAATGCGCTGCAAACAATGGATAGATGCATGCACGTAGAATTGGTTTGCTTTTAATCAGAACAAATTCATTTACCAGTGAAGTTCACCATCTGCTGTTCTTAGATGGTCAATATCACGTTATCTATTGGGCACAACCATACTGATAGTACTAGTTAACTTTATCAGTTAAAAAACGTTCAATTTCAATATAGATATATTACAGATTAGGCCAGTGTTAGCTTACTATATAAAAGACTATTCCAGTTTTCCCTTAAGAGAAAAAGAAAATCATGAGAAATTCTATTTGCGAGTGATTAGTCAAGAAAATATAAAAGCCCGAAAATACCACATTGGAACTTCATGGATAAGAGTGTGAGTTTCTCAGAGCAACACAGTTTCCCCTCTTAGCTCACACACAACCTCCACTTACTTTGGTCCAGATTTTGTAAGGAAATGAAAGCAGCAGATGGAGAAAAGGCCGTATCAGAAGAAATAGATGCAATGTCTCCAGATAAAAAACAATTATGGATATTAAGTTGATTAAAGTAGATCAAAGGGAGTTAAAATAAAAGGGATCAAGAGAAATAAATATTCCCAAGAACAAATAATTTGGGAGTGAGTCATGATCTCCCTGGAGGGAGGAGAGTGGGTGGGTCCATGACAGAAGACTTGACATTGCCAAATCTCAAATAGATTAGCTTCAAACTTCTCCAGATAAGTTAGAAATCTGACTTTGATGCTGCTTCTTTCTCATGAAAGTCATGCATATACACACGGCGTTTCTGAGACAAAAGGAACTGTGACATTTCCCAAGTCACGCAGAAAGCAAGTGGTAGAAAACGGGGCTAGAACGCATCATCTTATTGAGACTAATCTTGGTCTAAACTGAGAAAAACTGAGTTAACTATAGCTATGAGTAGTTGATTCAGGTTTTAATATTAGTCCCTTGGCTACATTAAGTATCCCTCACTGGAATATTTAGAGATGACTTGTGAACTATGAGCCCAGTCAACTACTGATCATCTCTTTCAATTTCTATCTAAGGTTTTCAACTACCCTTAACAGTACCTTTGCTGCCATTGCTATTAATTATTATGTGTGAGAGGATTACTGCTGGTTAATGATCCAGTTACACAAAAAAAGTGGCTATTGTCCAAGAGAAGTGGTGAGAAAAGGTACCTGTGAGAAACGAGAATGATCCTTTGGATTGGATCCAAGCAAACATGGCGCTACCCAGAAATCTTCTTGTTCTGGTCCTTGCTTTTCCTGGTCAGGAGTCCCTTCATGCACCTTATGCTATGGCATTGAGGCTTGACATCTATTCTGTAGAGCCTATACTCTCTGCAGCTGGGACATACTGTTCTACAGATGTTTGAGCTCTACCCTACTGGTGTTAAGGTGATTGGCTTTAGGTGTTTCAGTGAGGCTCAGAGGAAATTCTAGATGCTTGAATGTGGTGTGGTCACGTGTCCTAGAAGGGGAGGGGAAATCCTATTTAGCAGAGAATAACAGAGAACATTTGTGTGGCTGGACAAAACATGGCAAGATACTAGGCAAATAGTTGTATCTCAGATCTGAACAATATGTTGTAAGATAAAAGCCATTCATTCTTAATGAATTTAGAAGCTGTTTATGTTTTTTTATGTACTCACATCTTCTAAAGAAACATTTCTTTATGCTGGAAGGTGTTACAATACTGTAAATGTGCAGACCAGTGGCAGGCATGCCTAGCAATGACTTAAATGGAGATATGTCTTCATCTCACCACATATTTTGTCAACTTTGCTATAGAACATAGTCTTGAATCTGCTAGAACCACGTATCTGCAATTATTTAGAAAATAGTGTTTTTTTCCAAATACTATTTATCTGGCAATTCTTCCATGAAAGTGCTTTAACTTGTATGTAGGTTATAAGCTTTAAGTAATTTGAGGTGATTATATTCTCTAACTCACTTATGAAGAAATTGAAGCTTTATGAAGAAAATGAAAAACATAGCTAGTGGTTGGGAAAGCTGGGATTCAAACCCAGTTTTTAGGGGTTGGAAAAGCTGGGATTCAAACCTGTCTTATTTCAGGATTAGTGGGAGCAAAGCCCCTATTCTAGAAGAAGTGGCAGTATGAAGGACCATGTTGGAAGTGCCAAGACTAAATGACTCTTGAATTCTTGCAGAAAATAAGTGCTCCTGTGATCACTGGACATGGCAAGGCATGTTTTCTTACCTCTCCTCTCGTTACTTGTCCTCCATGGTACTTTTCTGTTTTCTCTGTTCTGTTCAACATACTTTCCCTAGCTATCCTGAAAGGTATTCACATTCATGTTGCTATCTTTAGTCATTAGCGGTCATTGGCATTTTGGCCAATGCTGGAAGTAACTGTGGATCTAGAAATGTGATCTCCTTTTGATTAGCACTAGTGATGCAATCTCTGAGAGCCAATCTTCAGGATATGAAAATAGGTGCAAACTCAGGCCCCTCTTACCTCATACCAGGGCCTCAAGTAGCTGGCCTCTTGTGAATGCCCAAGGGCTAGTAATGATTCGTAATCTCTCTAGTGATCAACTTCAGTTTACGCTTCACACCTTTTTGCAAGACATTGGTTTATCAAATCCGTGGGGCTATTTGGCTCCTTTCTTGCAAAAGTTAAGATTCTGATTTAACTGATTGCTTCCTTAACGTTTTCAGAGCTGTAGCCAGAAAGCCTCAAAGAGATGTTTTCATGCCTTTGGATTTCAAACCCCTAACACAGTACCCAACACCAGAACCTGCTTGGTGCATTTCGGTGGCTAAATAAATCAAGTTGACTTTCAGCTCCCTGAACTGCTCTTGAATTCTTAAGACCTTGCACTTTAAGTTCTTCACTTGTCTGTTCTCCTCCAATGTGGTTTGTTCTGAAGTGAAAAGAAGTCTTGTTCTGGCTTCATGGCTAATTATGGGTTGAAAGGCTTAACTTTACCTGTTGAATTTTAGGCATTAATGAATAAGTGAGAAAAGAATCTTACATCACAAGAAGCCATTTCTGATACTTGGAATCAGAACAAGACTTCTTACCCTTCCCTGCCTTGGCCCTGATTTCGAGATTTTCCAATTAAAAGCAAGACACCCCACAACACAACCCTTTCTTGGTTTCATTATGGATAGCTTCACAAACTGACAAGGGGAGTCCTTTTTATTGTTTAAGAAAGGATTGACTTTCACAGACATTTTAGCTAGGTACTACTTCTGTGAAACCAAAAAAATTGAGTTTTTTTTTTTTTACATTCCATAAAAATGTACTTCTGAATCGCTAAGGAAATGTCAATATATTTATTAACATTTACTGAATATATGAGTCTTTAGGAAGAGGAGAGGGAGTCTGAGGAAGAATAATGAGAGAAGAGAAAGAAAGTAGGATCTGAAATAGTCACCAAATGGCAACTATCCAATAGCATACTTAGAATGGAACAACATTAGAAAATAGTGGACAGTGCTGAACACCTCACAATCATTTCAAAATATCATTTAGTTATATGATTATCATTACTATTACCTCTACTGTTGCTTTTACTGCTTCTGCTCCCACTGCTAGGACTGGTTAGCATCATGGTGTTAGTGTGCTAAATATTATATTCATTTTCTCATTGAATACTCTTAAGATGCATGTGTTACTATCTGCATCTTACAAAGGAGGCTTCTGGAACTCTCCTAAGGTCTTAGAAGTAGTAGGATATCAAGCTGAAGTTTAAACCTAGATTTGCCAAACTTAAACATGTGTGCTCTTTCTACTATGTCAGAAAAATTAAAAGGTGACTGATTTTTACCCTAGTTTTTATTGTGACTTCTTTTTTTCCCCTCTTTGCTTAAATATAGCACCTCTTTTTTCTAGTTTTTCCTCCCAGTGGCAAATAGTATTTTAATTTTACCTTCCATCTTGTCAAACTTAACTTTAGAGGATCTGAAATCAGTTTGATTCTCTGTGTATCTTAAAACATTCTAATCTATGTATATATTTGGATAGTAAATGAATAATTGGAAAGAACCTGGGATTTACAGGTCCCTACACTTACTTCTAGCAAACCACTCCCTAGCCTCAGCTCCCGTATTGGTACAGTAGGAACAAAAATATTTTCTCTGGCTGCCACGTGGGGCGATTGTGAGGGATACACGAAATCACGCATGTCGAAATGATTTGTAATCAGGAAGGGGTATGAGTTGTAATTTCGCATTTGCTTGCCCAAAACTTCATGGCCAGTCGTGGGTAGAACGGCTTAACTTTACCCGTTGAATGTCAGGCATGAGTGAGTAAGTGAGAAAAGAATCTTACATCACAAGGAGCCATTTCTGATACTTGGAATCAGAACAAGTAGCTATTTGCCTCCTCTGCGTACACAGAAGCAGAACTATTAATTAGGCAGACAGAGAGTGCTTGGAGCAAGGACCGCAGCCGCGAAGTCGCAATCATTCTTGCAGGTGGAAAGGAGGATGGGCTCTCTGTGGTTTAGGTTTGGGTGTCCTGAGGATTAGCCTGTTTGTGCTCTACTTCTTTGAGAAATGCTGTAAGAATACCGGTGAGCAGACAGCTCTCTGTTGAGAGGACAAGGGCTGCAGCTGCAGTTCTAAGGCCTTTTGCAAGGGTTGGATTAAAAACCAGTAAATCAGAACTGACTTTCAGAAGCATTTCTATTTCAGGATTCATCATTTTGGGGCTTCTATCCAGGAATGAATCTGGACTTTGGACATAAAAAATGTGGAGCTCATTTTCTTTGAATAAAAAGTATCTAGTACGATCCACAAGATATTGTCTATGGTATTTTGGAAATAGCCCTTAACCCCTCTTTGACAACTGCTGCCAGTGCATGTGTTATGCACACTGGGGACCCCAAGGGAGGGAAGGTGTAATAAGCAGTAATGAGACAAGCAGCAAGACACACACACACACACACACAGACACACAAACACACGTGCACACTCACGCACGCATGCACACACACACACACACACGGAAGCAATGCTGAAGCCACATGACTTAGTAAGTGTGAGCACAGTGTTGCTTTGTCTGTTTCGCTGAATTATGACCCCACTTTTGCGATTACAACAGCGTTAATTATAATCTGAGAGCACCACCATTTATCAACAGGGAACTTTTTGCAAAGATAATTCCAGAGCTTTCTAGTTAATGTCCTTCACTGAAAATCAAAATAAAGGAAGATATGTCTTTGCAAAAACAATTTGAGTCAAAGAAATGCTAAATGTCGGAAGTCTAATTTTTTAGGCCGGTTTCCTCCCCTGCTCATCGTCCTACATGCAGCTGTCCACTGTTACCTCCTTGACACCGGCATCCATTTCAGACGTTCCTTGTCTCCAGAAGCATCTAACACTCCTCACATCGCTGAATAAATGACATAATTCTTTGGAAGTCCTCATACCACTGTGTAGCTCTGTCTGATCGCTTTTCACAGATACTTTTTAAACTTGTTTGAATGATTTTGGGGGCACCTGCCTCTCTACTACTGTGCGTGGGCCTTGATTGTAGGGAGGGGCATCTGTTCTTTCTCATCTCTGCATCCACAGTGCCTAACAGACTTCCTGGTACATAACTATTTTCAGTTACAACTTGTGGAATGAGTGATGTGAAAATGAATAGATACATGAGTGACTATTAGACATTTAAGAGTTTGGTGACTTGAATTGGAAAAATTTAGTCTTGCATCTTCAGCTTAATATCGTTATATAAAAGTTACCCTCACGTCCCACTTCATAAATCTATGCTTTGCATGAAAGATTGTAAGCCATCCCACTCATTGAAATACTAAATTAGCAAAAGCATGTTTTTTCATTTTAAATTCAGATTTATGAATTTTATTAAAAACAAACTCTCATAGTATTTTGAGATTTTTATCCAGTTTAAACCATGTTCACTTTTGTTATTTTTTTTTTCTTAATTTCTCTTCAGTCTACTCATTCAAGTGAATGTTGTCAGTCAATGGACAGATTTCCTGCTTTTCAGACTCCTTGACTGCAGGATCCATAAATATCTATTAATTGTATAAAAACGGCAGACATTGACCCTTTTATTAGAGAATAGATGTATGTGTTGGCACTATTTGTACAGATGTAGGAGCTAACAATTGTAAAAGAAATATCTGCATAGTTGTAAAACTATAAATCTCTTATGATGACAATTGCTTTCCATTAATAACTTTCATTTATAACAAGAAACTTTTAGACTCTTGAGAAAAACAAATCTGGATCAGAAATGAAAGGAAATATATACTACTCTTATCAGAAAATAGGGTAAGGACAGCTACAAACTGCGCAATCAGATTAGCAGTATTTTCTAGGCAATAAATGCAAATACCAGTAAAACAGTGGGAACTTAGGAAAATTGCCCTGTTGTCCACTCTCATTTCCCAATCATCTCGACCCAATCACATTCCTTTTTGTTCTTAACCCTGCTATGTTTCCACATCCCTACTGACTTTCCCCAAAACAGAAGCTATATATATATAGCTGATGTGTTCCTGGTAGCACCTAGCCTCTCCTTCTCAGGCTTTCAGATGTGTAGAGTTGAGTGCACTGTGTATATTAGTAGCAGATGCCGGCTGTGAGAAAGCTTCAGTCAGTGTCAGAATACTTGGCGGTTCATTAAACCAGAATGTACTTGGCTGGATAATCCCTGTGAAGAAGAAAGGACACCCACAACACTACGAACTTGGTGCTGTGTTAGTTTTCTACTAACTTGTAACAATTACAGCAAATTTAGCAATTCATAACAACACACAGTTATCCTCCAGTTTCCACAAGTCAAGGGTTCTGGCATGCTTTAGCTGAGCCCACACTTTAGGGTCTCACAGGACTACAGCAAAGGGGTCTGTTGGGCTGCAGTCTCTCACAGGACTACAGCAAAGGGGTCTGTTGGGCTGCAGTCTCTCACAGGACCACAGCAAAGGGGTCTGTTGGGCCGCAGTCTCTCACAGGACCACAGCAAAGGGGTCTGTTGGGCCGCAGTCTCTCACAGGACCACAGCAAAGGGGTCTGTTGGGCCGCAGTCTCTCACAGGACCACAGCAAAGGGGTCTGTTGGGCCGCAGTCTCTCACAGGACCACAGCAAAGGGGTCTGTTGGGCCGCAGTCTCTCACAGGACCACAGCAAAGGGGTCTGTTGGGCCGCAGTCTCTCACAGGACCACAGCAAAGGGGTCTGTTGGGCCGCAGTCTCTCACAGGACCACAGCAAAGGGGTCTGTTGGGCCGCAGTCTCTCACAGGACCACAGCAAAGGGGTCTGTTGGGCCGCAGTCTCTCACAGGACCACAGCAAAGGGGTCTGTTGGGCCGCAGTCTCTCACAGGACCACAGCAAAGGGGTCTGTTGGGCCGCAGTCTCTCACAGGACCACAGCAAAGGGGTCTGTTGGGCTGCAATCTCATTTCATACTCACTGTTGGTAGAACTGGGTTCCTTGCAATTGCAGATCTGAGACCCTCAGCCCCCAGAGGCCACCCTTCCTTTTGAGCAGTTTACAGTAGGCTGTCTGCTTCCTCAAGGCCAGAAAGGAAGAGCTTCTTCACTCTGCAAGTGCACAGTCTTTCTGTTAAGAGATTTCACCTGATTAAGCCAGGCCCACCTGGGAAAATCCCTCTTTAGATGAATTCCAAATCAACTAACTTGAGATCTAAAATCCCTTAACCTTTGCCATACAATGTAACCTGATTACAGAGAGATGCCATCATAGCAACAGCTATGATGTGTCCTTCCCAAACATACTGAAGGGAAAGGGATTAAACAGGGCATACACACCACGTGTTGGGAATTTGGGGGGTCATTTTAGAATTCTGTCTCCCACAGTCTGTCCTACACATCCTCTGCTTGCACAATGCACTCCCCTTTTCCCAAGTCTCCTGTTACAGCAACACTTGAGCCTTTTGTTATGATGTGTGAAGTACCATTCCTAGGGCACAATTCTCCCTCCACAGTCCTATGATACTAAAGAAACAGAATATTTGTTCCCAACATCTTATTATTATTTTAAATGTGCAAATCAGGAACAAGAGACCCAAGGAAATTTGAGTATCTCAGCACAGAGGATCTAAAGCAGGCCTGCCAAACTTTAAGGTTATGTTCCTTCCACAACTCAAGATGCCCCTCTAGACACACACTTTCCTCACATTGTTTCTCATTTGTGACCATCGTTCTTCTACACCAGCCTTTGAAAGGAGAATGCAAAGCCAATGGCTATGAAACAGGATGGAAATGGCTTCCTATTAGTGCTAATTTATTGTTAATTCTTTGAATGACTACAAGAAGAAATGTTTCTAAATGATGTGATGGCTTATCACTTTCAGTATTTTACAAAAAGTTGTTTTTTTAACCTATTCAATTCTGCATGTAATCCTAGTGAATTATCATAATGCCACTCCTGGATTCTTCATGAACTCAGTGTTTGGTTAGTAAAAGATGCTACTTGAATTAGATCTCTGATCATGCAATCAACTTGAAGGAACTTAGACTCCAAAGCATTTTGATTTAGTGGTGCTAATTTAGACAGGACAATGATTATTAATAGAATTGTTATTTTGGAGTCCTTCAGCATTAGGGGTCTGTGCAAAAGGGCCACAGAAAATCCAGTTTCTGGGTCTCGGAAATTGAACTGCATCTGATTGAAAATGAGACCTTAAAAGTTTATTGAAACTCATTAAGAACCTCTAGTGTGAACAATGTTATATATTATAAAAGTCGTCTTTTAAAAATTATCATCTTTTGAGGCATTATTTTTTAGCCTTCTACAATACAATTATATTTAATTATCACAACTAACTTTCTACAGCCATTTCAATGAACTTCAGATTCCAAAATTTCTGTCATTTATTTTTTTTCTTTTAAGAAAAGTGTAGGGGTAGTGAGTTCGCTCTTGAATCAGAAGCAATATAGATGTACAGTGCCCTGGTAACTAACACAGCAGTTGCAGAATTATAACAATAAGACGATTAAAATTCATTTTCTTTAGAGCCAGGGCCTATACCCTGTTTTCTCACTGACAAACAAGGAAACTTGCCTCTCTGCAGGTCCATTAGACAGAGCAAGAAAACAAGAAGTGACGTTTCCAAGGCTGGTATCCTGGACCAAGTGATAAAGCCCTGTAGGGCAGGAACTATGTCTCTTTAACCCAGTACAGAAAATATTTGGTGTACTTTGTAAACAAATAATTTAGATGATGAATGGGACTGTGCTGTTAGGAATTTGTGTCATTAGAAGATGAGGCCATGGCAGGGCAAGAGGTGAGGCTTGGCTGCCTTGGTTCCTCTTCTGGAAAAATACTGGCTCCCTCACTGGTAGCAAGGGTAATGGCCAGACGTCTTTGCGGAATAAATGTGAAATTTATGCTATTTCTCTTTATTACCAGGATGAAAACAATCATTTTGAGGTTGTTAATATAGTATATTTATCCAGAGATGTTCCTGTGGGACTATCACTGCCTTAAGACTTTCACACCTTATGTATAATAGAATTTTGGGCAGTATGCGAGTTAAATCAAGAGATGGAAACTTTCTAGTTTCTGCAACAGGACAAATCATTCCTTAGACTTCTCGCTTCAGTAGTTTTACCTCAAAATACCTGCATATGGCTTTCTACAGCCTACCTTGTTCCCTAATTAGCAGGTTTCTCCTGCAGGCAAACATCTGCATAATCTTACCTGCTGGCCCAGGCAGGAAAAGAGCAGCTTACCTGTCCTTTGCAGAGAGACCCTCAAAGGGCACTCTTTGTTGTTTTCACAACTTCCTATGCAGATTTGTTCTGTACTGAAAGTAAAAAGGAGAGCAAGCATTCTCATCTATTCCTTCCTGGAAAGTCAAAAGTAACACGAATAAAATGCATTGCCAGATTATTTAAAATATTGGTAAAAACATCAACCACAGATTTGAGAAAATGAATGTGTTATTCCCATTTGACAGCTCATCAGTAAATTGTCTTTTAAAACTTTTTTTTCTTTTCTTTTCTTCCCCCCCCCCCCCCCCGGGAGTGTATCTCAGTGATGATAGCCATGTATAATTCCTAAAGGAAAATAGATTTAAATAAGCCTGCTCGGTAGTTCAGAGTGTGAAAATTCAACAAGCTAGTTTCTTTTCACTGAACCTGCAGTCACTTTTCCTCCTACGAGCTCCTCCATTCCACATTGTATTTACTCTTTGTATTTTGGATCATAATATAATTTGTTTTCAAATGTATATTTAAAGAAGACAACTCTGAGGGACAAAAGAACAGCACTACAAACGAAAAGTAGGATTGGTATTTTCATGTAAATCACATTTGATAAATATTTAAATTACTTTCTTTTGCAGAATAAAGTGTATGAATACACTTTACATTTAAGCTACAAATTATGCTGAAGAAGTTTTACCTTGTGGAGTTATTGTTCACAACAATGTGTATTAAATTTTTTCTGTTTTTACATAATTCCTCTAGACATTTTACTGACTCAGGTCTTGCAAAGATGAGTGAGAATTCATCTGAATTTGATAAGAGTGTCATTGTACTCGACCACTAAATGATCTTTTATTCACACTCAGAGTTTTAAAGTTTGAGACAGAACGAATACTAAAGTCACATTTTATCTGGGAGAATAAGCATTATATAGAATATGACTTGCAAAAATGCAATCTAATCTCACTATTTCTGGTCCTACTAATTTGGATTTAGTAATCATTCACAGACAGTCAGCATACATTTAAAAAAAATGATCATGACCTAAAAGGAAGAAAATCAGTGTACCAGATCTGAGAATTTTGAAACCAAAGAACATGCAATAGTGATAAACTAACACTGCCATTTATTATACGCTTATGATGTGCCAGGCGTTGTAAAAAGGTGAGGATGTTATTTCTATTAATGGTCAAGTGTCGATGAAGAAGTCATATCATCTGAGTTTTTCAGATGATGAAATTACAGCTAAAGAGGTTAGGTGACTACTCCATGATCACACAGAAGTGTCAGTTAATCAAAACCCAAATCTGACTACAAAATGTGTGCTTTTAATTAAAAAATGATTTTAATATTTTCTCAATTTCTTTTTTAACAACTAAGTCCTCTATGGAGAAAGACTTTGTGTCTGTAGCATTTTATTAATTGATATAGATCAATCTTGAATTATCATTTTCCTTTACTGAAATTTGCATTTGCATATCTTGGTTGGTAATATAAAGTAACTCAAAAGTAATAAAATTGAAAAAAGTGTAATCGTTCTAATCTTTACTCTGTGTTTAATTAGCAAGTTCTTACTATATTGAAAGTGTACCCCTAAAAATAATTTAAAAAGCAGAATACTGTTACAGAATTTTCACAGTTCATCATCTTGAAACAATCCTGTACCAGTCACCTAAAATTAGGTAATTCTGCATCAAATTAGAGAAAATAAACAAAAAATAGAATATTATCTGATCATATGTAACTATTACTTTCCCATTTCTAAGGCTTAGAGAACGATTTATGCTTTAATAATAAAATAAATATCTTTTAATTTAGATAGATCATTATGCAATAGAATGCATTATACAAGGAATGACTGATTTTTAATTACTTCTTTTTTTAAAAAAAGTAAAGTTTTAAAAACTTCCTATATATATTTCTGTATCCTTTCCTACATACCTTTTACTGAATAAGAGATTGAAGTTTGGACAAAATCATTCCATCAATAAGAAAACGATGGTTTTTCAATTCAAGTCATCCTTCTTTAATATAAGAAAGTCCTTTTATAAATTGGACAATTGTCAGTTACTCTATCTAATGATTCTGTTTTGAAAATATAAGTATTAAATTGTGTCCAGGTACCTTTAGAGACACTTGTTAAATAATGGTGCCCTTCCCTGTGTTTTTTAAATAAGTGGATTTGTTAAATTTTCTATATATATAATTTGTTATTAGGTTTAATCTTGAAATAAAAATATTCAACTGAAATTTCTCTTGCTTTTAAAAAAAATCTGTTCATCAGGTTGAGGAAGAAATTTATACCCTTTAATTGGATTCTACTTTAATTGTCTTCTTGTTAAGGCTGGTTGTTCTTGAGATTTCTGACTTGGTTCAATCATTGGATGCCACAGACGACTACAGGACTGCATTCATGAGAGAAACATCTGCTGTGTCATGGGTCTGGATTTTAGTATGTTTCTAAATCAACTTATTAACTTGCTTATAATCCAATCTCTCAATCTGTAAATGATAGGTGTGTGATTCAACCTAATTCACAAGGCAAAGTAGAAATCTACAAGTTACCCTTAAAAAAAGCTCTGGTTAATAGCCAGGCGAGGTGGCTCACGCCTGTAATCCCAGCACTTTGGAAGGCCAAGGCAGGTGGATCACAAGGTCAGGTGTCTAAGACTAGCCTGGCCAATATGGTGAAACCAGTCTCTACTAAAAATACAAAAATTAGCTGGGCATGGTGGCACACCCCTGTAATCCCAGCTGTTCGGTAGGCTGAGGCAGGAGAATCATTTGAATCCAGGAAGTGGTTGTTGCAGTGAGCCAAGATCACACCACTGCACTCCAGCCTGGGCAACAGAATGAGACTCTGTCTCAAAAGAAAAAAGAAAAAGAAAAGGGCTCTGGTTAAATGAATGGTGCTGGCGTTTGGGAGAGGACTGAATTTCAGCAGTAGTAGCTTGCTTCTGCTCTGTAATCTGATTAGGCCAGTATGCAGGCCAGGAACTCAGGGAGGTAGGCTATGAGATGAAAATGAACACGTGGGGAGTTTATTAGGAAGTGCTCTTGGGATTCACATCTGTAGGAGAAGGGAAGGAAGCGGAACTGTTCAGGGAATGAGGTTGGATGCGATAGAGTCACAGGGCAGACCTCAGACCCCATATAGCTCCAAAGCTGGGTGGCCCTTCAGAGTGGTCACATGTTGAATCTAGGGATTGTGTCTTTATACCCTCATCAGTCTGTCATTGATTATGAAGGCATCCTAGAGCAAAGCGGCTCTCTTCAGCCAAGTGCAATTACTAGACAGGATTGTCAGCCAATAGCAAGCCCGACAACTGGGACACTTGGGACACTTGAGCAGAAACACTCAGTATCAGTGACATCTAGGTTTGTCTGGATGAAGGAGGAAAACCAAGACTGGGGTACACACTGGTGCCCATGTGGCCTTAATCTGATCAATATATGCTTTAGAACCCTATCTCTTCTATCAGAGCAGGCATTAGAATCAGAGAAGCGGTCTTCAGAAATGACAGCACAATGAACTACTTTGCTGAAACTTAAGACTGATTATTATTATTACATTTCAAGCATTGAGAAAATATTTTTCTGAAAATAAACATATAATTATGAATATAACAAATTCTAAACTTACAAGGGAATTGTTGTTTTCCACTTTTGTTTAAAGTCTTGTGGTTTTTTTCATTTCTAAGGAAGTTTCCAGATGAAAGTTTTCACTGTGGCTGGGCGTTGTGGCTCACGCCTGTAATTCCAGCATTTTGAGAGGCTGAGGCAGGCAGATCACCTGAGGTCAGGAGTTCAAGAGCAGCCTGGCCAACATGGTGAAACCCTGTCTCTACTAAAAACACACACAAAAAATTAGGTGGGTGTGGTGGTGGGAACCTGTAATCCCAGCTACTTGGGAGGCTGAGGCAGGAAAATTGCTTGAACCTGGGAGGCAAATGTTGCAGTGAGCCAAGGTCATTCCATTGTATTCTAGCCTGGGCAAGAAGAGTGAAATTCCATCTCAAAAAAGAAAGTTTTTCCCTAGTAGGTCTGTGCTTATTTAACACATTTGTTAACTTTCTAGTCAACAACAGTATGGTAGGGAGATATGAGAAGCAAAATAATACAATTGCAAAGCCCTTAAATAAAGCAGCTTAAATAAAATAGAAATTTCTTTCCCTTTTTCTTTCACACACAGATTTGGGCTGAGTGTGAGCTCTGCTCTGCTCAAGTTCTTAGGGGCCAGCTTCTTCTGTCTTCCTCTGCCTCTCCAGAATGTCACTTTCTTTGCCTGGCCCATATGGGTTATTACAAGGTGCACTTTCCAGCCAGAAAGATGAGGGGAAAAAAGAAGTATTAATAAAAGCCGTGTTACCTCCTTAAATAGGGTAATGCTTGGCATTTTGCACATCTTGCCTCCTCATACATCCTCTCGGCCAGCACTGAGTCATGTGGCCTCACCTGCCTGCAAGCAAGTCTGGGAAATGTGGTCTGTAACGGGGTTGCCATATGCCCTTAAAGTAATAATACCTATTGTTACAGTCTATAGGAAAGCGTGAATGCATAAATTTGGCTCTCTCTTCCACGTGCTGTACCTGTTGAGTATCCAAAATCTGAAAGATCTGAAATCTGAAATGCTCCAAAATCTGAAACCTTTTGAGCATGGACATGATACTCCAAAGAAATGCTCACTGGAGCATTTTGGATTTTGGATTTTCAGGTCAGAGATCTCAACTGGTAAATACACTACAGATATTCCAAAATTCAAACATTTTCAGAATCCGAAACTCTTCTGGTCCCAAGCATTTTGAATACAGAGAATTCAACTTGTATTCATAATGAAAACAACTAACAACCACAAATAATTCTAGCATTTCGAATGAGCCCACAGTGCAATTTGCTTTTGTAATGTGGTGGTACCACCATCATAGATTCGGAACAAAATTTACTGATGGCATTTTTTTAAAATTAGGTGAGACGAGTGTGGCAGTTACCAATCTCTTGCCTGTTGGCTCTAAGGAAACCTGTATTGTCCTGCTTGTGGCTTCTCAACCTTTCTCCCTGGACAGCTGGCATGACATTAAGCTTCGTTGGCAGAAGGCATTGGTGGGAACCTAGCAGAGGAAGGGGTTCTTCATCCTGGGTCCAGCCTGTGCTCACTCTCAGCAGACTCGTGCAATGTGCGGCAGCTGGTGGTGCATGGCATTTCCTGAGATAGTGCATGACATTCCCTGACACCAAGTGGAAGGATTCCCAGTGTCCTATTTCCAGTAACAAATTCCATGTGAGTCTTGTGTGGTCATCTCTCCATCAGTGACTTCCCTCGGTCACTCAAGAGGGCAGTTTCTCAGTGATTCCTGCTGGCATGGCACTTTTGCAACTCCCCATCCTCTGGGCCACGGCTGTGCCCTCCATATTGACATCTGGATCTCAGCCCTGGAGGTCCTTTTCCAGATTTTTTCGTTACCTTGGGTGTGTTCGCTCAGAGTTTGGAGTAGGATCTGCTATTCTGTCTTCTTTAGAATTACCTGTACTTTTGTTATAGTTTTTAAAAATGTATTTTACACATTCTTTATTGAATTTACTAGATAGAATTTGTTTCCTGATTGAGCCTGTCTGTCACCATTAGGGGAGTCAGTCATATGAAGACAGCCATGGCTGGGCATGGTGGCTCATGCCTATAATCCCAGCACTTTGGGAGGCCAAGGCGGGCAGATCACAAGGTCAAGAGATCGAGACCATCCTGGCCAACATGGTGAAATCCTGTCTCTACTAAAAATACAAAAATTAGCTGGGCGTGATGGTGGGTGTCTATAGTCCCTGGTACTCTGGAGGCTGAGGCTGGAGAATCACTTGAACCCAGGAGATGGAGGCTGCATTGAGCCAAAATCGGGCCACTGTACTCCAACTGGCAACAGAGTGAGACTCTGCCTCAGAATAATAATAATAATAATAATAATAATAATAATAATAATAATAATAAAGACATCTATAAGGGTTTCACCATTTCCTATGTCAGATAGGGGCACTTCTGACATCTTCCTGTGTCATTTTTGAGGTCTACTACCCATGTTAAAGCTCAGGTATCCTGAGGATTCTACTCTAGTAAATGTCATACAAATCAAGGAAGACAGAAATTAATTGTTTATGTATTAAAACATTGCTTGTTTGAAAGTACTGAGAATTCATGGGAAGAGAATTAATGTGGGTGTTTTAGAAAAACTAAATCACTGCTATGCTTTGATATTTTCCATTCTTTATCAACATCAGATAAAAAGCAACCCTTTAGAGTTCCTCCAAAAAACTGAGTTTCTTCTACGCCATGTACTTTACACTTTTAGGAAAGAATATTCACATTGCGTATAAGAAACATGCTTCATTTTGATAGGAAATTACAGTTTCTGGACTTGTGACGCTGTTTTGGATATAGTCTTAGTAAGTGCCCTTCATCCCTAGCCCGGATGATGTCTTCAAAATCTGTAGCTCTAGAAATCAAGTTATATATACAACAGCATTTTGCTAACTGTCCTTTTAATTAGGATGCAATACCAAAACATGTTATGGTATTAATTTGCTTTTTCCAAACTGGCATCTGGCCTAAGAGAATGACAGCAGCGAGAGAAATTTCTTGAAGTCAGGTATATACAAAAGGGAAAGTATGTTCTTCTATTCATAGTTATCATTATTCTTATTTATTACGTGTACATATTCAGTAAATTTAGCGGAATTATTATTTATAGATTGTAAAAGACTTTTTGAAAACATAATTATGTTAAAAAATATATATATTTAAAACTAGAAGTAATCTTTTGGTTTTAACGTCAACTTTTGTATGTTTTTGTCACAGTGAATCATTTTTTGCTTTGATTCAGTTTCATACATTTTTAAAACTACCATCTAAATGTGATTTGGAAATCTTGTAGGTACATTGTAAAGGAGGACAGGATGTTTCATGTTTAATGAGGCCTGTTTTCATACTGGATTACATCCATTTATATTCTTACTTTTCCATATTTTAGATCAACTGTCCATTGAGGTTTTTAATGATTTACCTTACTTTATCTATTTAGATCAAATTTACGAGCATAGGATATTACATAAATTCAGGTGAATCTCCTAACTTTAATCAAAATCGTATATAGATATTTGATGGCCAAATTCTATGGACTTTGGCATTGGATGGTAGCGGCATGTGGAGTCAATGGGTGGGAATGGTAGCATCTTTACAACTTATTTTCCCAGTATACAGTCTTTCTTTTTAAATATTTAAGCATAACACATTGCTCAGGTGTTAGTTTCTGTTAAATGCACATTATATTCTGTGTTTTTCTTCTACAGTCAATCTTAACTCTTCAAGTTAATTCTGTTACATATATTTAAATTTAGTCATTCCAGTCTAAACATGCAAAGGGGAAGATCTTGGTATAAAATTCTAGGATGCTGCTTCAAGTGGAAATACAAAGTGAGAATCAGGTAAGAGCTTTTCTACCAGTAATTAAAATGCCTAATATCTCTGGAGTATTATTAAGATGACTGATTTTTGTTCAGGACTCCACATTATCTCCGTTTAATGACTTTCCAGGAAGTATTTGCAGAGGGAATAACCATAGTCCAGATTCTAGTATGCAGTAGCCTGCCCCGCTCTTATCCATGGGGGCTACATTTCAAGACCCCAGTGGATGCCCAAAACAGTGAATAGTGCCAATCTTTATATATACCATGTTTTTTCTGTCCATACATACCTGTGATGAAGTTTAATTTATGAATTAGGCACACGAAGAGATTAACAACAATATCTAATAATAAAATAGAACAACTATAACAACATACTGTAATAAAAATTAGGTGAACGAAAGTTCTCTGTCTCTCAAAATATCTTGTTATTACTATACTCACCCTTCTTTCTGTCATCTGTCAATCTGATAACCTAGAGGGCATCCCAGGGACTCGCAGAGTGCTAGACTATCTCCTAGATGCAGATTTTCAGGATACCAAGCCTTCAAACAGTTTTCAATGGGAAAGGTACGAAAATGGCTTATTTGCACGCTTAAAACTCAAGGCAACTGCACTGCAAAATTCCAACCTCTAGTTGTTAGCAGAGTACATGACAATAATTCCTAGCAAAGGACAGCTGAGGTTCGCTTCCCTGCTCTCTCCTAACACGTCTTCCTGCTCTTCTTACTTCTTGTTGTCACTTTGGGTCCCTTGCATTTCCAATGACAAAGCCATCACAAAACTCCCAGAAACTGATCCTGGAATAACGTCAGGGTTTCACTTGATTAACTAAATTATTCCAAACAGTAATTAAGATCAGAACAGAAATATTAATAGTACACATGCATTTTAAAAGAATACTAGTAACAAAGCGATTAATTTATTAAATGAACTAACCAGATTGCCGTGCAAACACGGCACAGCATGCAGGTTCAAGGCCTGAGGAGTGGAAGATAAACACATGTAGTCCAGACAAGGAGAAAGTGGGCATTGGACAGCACTTCTAAGAACACTTAATCGTGTGCAGACGTTATTTGTTGTTATAATTTGGATGAATTCCAACTTTTCTGAAGGAAAGCATTTGCTTACATATTAAACATATAGCAGAAAAACAGAAAGGTAACAAATGCCAATGATTTTCCTTTTTAAAGAAGATATTTAAATTGTTTTATTGATGAATATACATGAAAATGATCCATTCAGTTAATTCTGGTTAGTAATAGTTATTTCAAAATAAAGAAGTCATTGTAAGTGTGAGTGTTACTACATACGTATCTTATACATATTGTCTTTATATGCTTTGGTTTTTGAAGTTTTGAAGCTTGTTAGCAGCTCATGGTTTGTTAAAAATGACTGACGTCACTAAGGCCAAAGTCAATGAACATTTATTCATGTGCCAAAGGCCCCCTGTAGACTGATGAGTGTGTACACCAAGGAAACAAATCTCAGATAGCTCAATTTTCATTTTAGCTTGTGGATTATATTGAATGCATTATATATTTGTATTCACATAAAGGAATATAAATAATGTCTTCCACATAAAGTAATTCTGTCTTAGGTGAAATAATTCCATTAATACTTCCCCCCACAAAATAAAGAGTGCCGAGCACAATCTTTCATATAAGATCTCATTTCTCCTTTTAGCCTTCTCCTGTGAGTTAAAACCAAATGGTAACGCAACATTGAAAACCAATGGCTACAAAAAGTATGCAGAGTTTGTAACATTAAAGGAAAAGCAGGCACTAATGACACACAACAGGTAAATAAAGAAGGAGGGGACCCCTGAGCTTATACCAGGTGTCCGGGATAACCCTCTTGAAGCCTATTAAAAACATGCATTAATTAGTCTGGCTCTTTGAAGGGCTTGGAAAATGTGAACTTTGAAGGAAATATAAAATGCTGTTTTTTTAAAAAGAGTACAAGGTGCTGAAAAGTAGGGATGTTTAAATTGTTAACCAATTCAAACCTAAAGAGTCTGGGTGAGACCTCCATTGCAATTTACCCAGAAGATGGGAGAAATGTCTCTGATAGATGTGGAATAAATGCAGAAGTCAGCAACAAGATAAAAAAAGCAGTGTGCCCTTCAACATAAACTGACAACTGGAAAAGTCTTTTCTATGTTCTGCTTTTAGTTCATGTGTTTATTAAACACACACACAGGAACTGCACTCTTTAAGTTGGAGAGCTTATGTTGGTATAATCACAACTTTGTTGTGAGTTCCTATCAATACATCTTTGAGTTAATAGTCATTCTTTTTTTAAAAAATGGGCCAAACCATTGGGATTTTTAATCACTGGAAATACGCTGATGTTGCAAAGATATGGTCATTTGGAGTCCGTTTTAAACGCTTTAAATCTTGGTTCAAAAATATTAGTAAATCTTTATTTTGCCTAAACATCTGTTCATTCTACACACACCTTACATCCAAACCTAGAGGGAAAATAGCAAAACTCAAACTTGAAATGAAAGATACTTTAACAGCTACTTCTACTTGCTTACCACATACATGGAATTGTTAAGGGAGAAGAAAAACAAAGCCATTCTATTTTATTTTCTGTTTAAGACGCAGTGTCTATTTACTTTCGGGTTTGGTTGAATATGCAATACCTAAAGTCGCCACTGGATGGCAATGCCAGCTTTTGTCTCTAAAATGCGCGAGGTACCCTTGATGAGATTTAGTGCCACAATCCTTGTGTTCTAAGTTTAAATCCAAGTGTAAATATGCTGGGGTGGGTCTCCAGCACACATCTCACATTCCTTTGGGATCTCTTGTTTTCTAGTGCATCCGATGCTAAGGCAGCCCATCAGGTTTTCTTTCTTGCAAGCAGTTTTTGGGAACTTGATGTTCAATAAAATGCCAAGTTCATAAGGAGAAAAAAGGTTGCAAAGAAAGTGAATAGGAGGTGAGATGGAAGAGTAAATATAGCAGCAGATTACTTTCTGCCACTGATTGATGTTAAGCTTGCAAAGGACCAACACCTAAAAAATATACTTGATATGGATTCACTTTCCGCCATATTGCAAGAATGCCCTCACTTTTCTCAACATTTTATAGTCTAAAGCACTTGTTCTCACAACCTATACACACACACATTCTGACATGCACACACTTCAGATAAATGTTTGTAGTTGAGACAATTAGCTGAAGACAGTTTAATTTTCCAGAGTTAATTTGTTTTAAACTTAACAATAAGGAAAAAAAAACTTTGAAAACATTATTTTAGATATACCAGAGAAGATAAAGGTTTTTACAACAAATTTGTGTGGTGATAAAATATGTAAATATAGAAATTTTTATTAATTCAAAGATTAATGATAATTATGAAGGTGTTACATATTATCTGGAACGATGTATCACTTCTGTTCAGAGAAGAAAGTATTTGATGCCAAATAACTTTGCTGACTTATATGGAAGGGAAAGATGAGTGGAGTAAAATGATCATATTTGTAAAGTAAAATAAGAAGGGAGAAAATTTGTATAAATATATGAAATAAATCAGTATTGATAAATTTAGTTATCCTTAGTTCAGGAAACACACTTGTCTATTCCTCTTTATTACTATTTTAACATAAAAAACCTTGGCAAACACCATGTCATGCTTTTCTAGTGAACAAAACTTAATAATTAACCATTACAATTATCTGATTTCTAATTACAGTTTGTATTAAACCTCTTATATATCTTCCATTTGGTTGTAAAAATGAGGTTTATGCACCTCTGATAGAAAATGAAATGGTTAAGAATACCATAGAACAGCAAAAAAAAAAAAAAAAACAAACCATGAAACAGCAAAACTAAAATATAATGCTTCTAAACATTGATTCCTTATAATGCTTCTAAAACATTGATATTTCATGTTGATATTGAAAACATATCAATGTTTTAAAAACATTATAAGCAATAATTTCTAAAATTTGACACTTGCTAAGAACGTAATGATGAGAGTGAATTTGAATTTGTGTGTTTCGGCATGTACACATACACGCATATACAAGAAGACACATGACTTCTAGGACCACATAACTCAGATAGGGCTACATCTTGATGTGGCAATTTGGGAGATTGTGTGTGTGTGTGTGTGTGTGTGTGTGTAAGTTTGCACAGGATGGTGTTTTCCTGCAACTTATATGTTTGCCAGTTAATGCACAACAATAATGCCAGTTGCATTGATTATGTCATTAAATGAATAGAATATTAAAAATGTATCCCTGGGTTTGTCGCTTGTTCACACACACCACCACCATCCCACAGAAGAAGACAGTGTAGGGCCAGGCCTGGTGGCTCAATGCCTGTAATCCTAGTACTTTGGGAGGTGAGGCTCTAGATTGCCTGAGCTCAGGAATTCGAGACCAGCCTGGGCAACACGGCGAACCCAGCCTTTACTAAAATACAACAAATTAGCCTGGTGTGGCAGCATGTGCCTGTAATCCCAGTTACTCTGGAGGCTGAGGCAGGAGAATTGCTAGAACGCAGGAAGCGGGAAGGTTACAGTGAGCCAGGATCCTGCCACTGCACTCCAGCCTAGGGGACAGAGCAAGACTCTATCTCTTAAAAAAACAAACAAACAAACAAACAAAAAACGCAGAGAGAACCCTGCCCTCAAAGGTCTTAAAGATGAATGTAGATTGTGATTTTCCCCATCTCTGTCGTTCTATGCTTGGTTTGTGTAGCAGTGGCACGGGTTGTTAGTAAGGTAAAGCATTCACTTTAGAGAATGTTTGAGAGAAGTTCTAGACCAGCAATGAAAGGAGCTCCACATTCCGGGAGGTTGCAGTTTTTATGTGCAGGGTGTTTATGTGTTTAGGCATTATGTACATAAAAGTAGGAGTTCAAATTCTGATGCAAGTGAATGACAAAATTCAGGCAAATTCTTAAAGTTTTTCATGGTTGGAAAGTTCTTTGACAAATGGCTATCCATGTAGTGATTATGTATTTTTAAGCCTGCATTCTCCTTCCCCGGCCTTCATGGTTCCCTAGGCACCGCCAAAGGAATTTCTCAGTCCAAAAAATGCATGGATTCCATAATTTGCCTCTGTTCCTACTTGGCCTTCTTCATTCTCATTTCACTGGGTTAATATTTGTTCTCAGCCATTTCCTCATCCTCTGGGTTGAACCAGTCTTCCTGAAAGTTCACTTTCTCTGTGGATCTCTAAACTACATATAAAAATGTTTTTGAACTAAGGTCTTTAAAAGGTTTGCAGAAGTGCTTTCGTGATTTAAGAATAGTCAACAATTCAGAGGTGAGCACTGATGGTAAAGAGCTGCCAAATGGGAAAATCCAGATCCTTGGCTCTGTTTTCTTCTATCACTTGCAAGCCAATACTCACTGATACGTTACAAAAATGCCAGGAAGCCCATCAGGCATCTGAGGCAGTGGCATCAACTGCCAGAGATTGGAGACAGAAGAGTTTCAAGACGGATATGTTGTACTAATGAAAGAAAATACGACATAAGACTATGTTTTTTCAATCTGAGTTCTTATGCATAAACCAGATAGAATGAGATGAAAATCCTAGCAACATGAAAGCAAAAACAGGAATTTTGCAAGATCGTGCCACTGCACTCCAGCCTGGGTGACAGAGCGAAACTCCGTCTCAAACCTCCCCCCAAACAGGAATTCCAGATAACTAATAACTTGCAGACAAATGTATAGACTCTTTCTAAATAGAAATCACCCCTTTAACGACTTTTAGATGAAGAATTTTATTTATTTATTTATTTATTTAGAGTCAGAGTCTTGCTATGTCACCCAGCCTGGAGTGTACTTGTGTGATCTTGCTGCAACCTCCAGGTTCAAGAAATCCTCCTGCCTCAGCCTCCCCAGTAGCTGGGATTACAGGCATGTGCCACCACACCTGGCTAATTTTTATATTTTTAGTAGAGACGGGGGTTTCATGATGTTGGCCAGGCTGGTCTTGAACTCCTGACCTCACATGATCCACCTGCCTCAGCCTCCCAATATGCTGGGATTACAGGTGTAAGCCCTTGCACCTGGCTAGATGAACACCTTTTAGATTCTATATTTTAAGCATACAAGCAATATTTTTTTTTAGTATAATGAGGATAGTACCTAATATGGAAGAGGAGCAAAGAAAAACAGTATGCCTCAGAGCAGCAAAGAAATCTAGTTTTTAAAAGTTCAATATAAAAAAATCAAAGAGCAAGTTGTTTGTGCACTATTTGTGTGGTATTTTCCTCCAGTCTTTCTGTCTTATTATTTGCCTTAACAGTTAATATCAAAGCATCTGGCTGGATGCAGTGGTTTGTGCCTGTAATCCCAGCACTTTGAGAGGCTGAGGCGAGCAGATCATGAGTTCAGGAGTTCGAGACCAGCCTGACCAACATGGTGAAACCTCATCTCTACTAAATATACAAAATATACACATTCGGCATGTGCCGAACATGGTGGCACATGCCTGTAGTCCCAGCTAATTGGGAGGCTGAGGCAGGATAATCACTTGAACCTGGGATACAAAGGTTGCCGTGAGCTGAGATCGCACCACTGCACTCTAGCCTGAGTGACAGAACAAGACTCCATAAAAAAAAAAATTAAAGTGTCATGTATATTCCTAACTTTTTATCTACAAGAATCTAACTTATCACCATAGCTAAGTACTGCAGTATTAGAATTTATTCTACTGTACAGAGTAACAAGCTTAAAATGTTATCAATGTTTCTCCTGTATTGACATCATATATGGCGGCCATCAACTCTTCAAAGC